>OZ024877.1:15271918-15871918 GCA_964017185.1 Rugalucina vietnamica
TACTTGGGTTCCAACCAGGTCCAACACAAACTGGGCTGTACAGTCACAGAAGATGGATAGAGGCTGGAAATTTTGGATTTAGAAAGTAGAGGAATTGTACATGTACTATCCATGTCGCGAAAACAAAGGCGCTGATCAGTTTCGCAGTTACTGCGAAGCTGATCTGCGCCCTTGTTTTCGCCTATGCAGATTGTTGGTTTTCCCATGTGGCGGCTCAAATTAAATGAGCCTGTGCATGAGAAAACCAACAATTTGCATATGCGAAAACAAAGGCGCAGATCAGCTTCGCGGTAACCGCGAAGCTGATCAGCGCCTTTGTTTTCGCTACTCGGATAGTACAATCCCTCTTCTTCTTAAATCCGAAATTTCAAGCTTCTAGCCATCTTCTGTGACAGTACAGGCCGGTTTGTGTCGGACCTGGTCGGAAACCCAAATTGTTGGTTTTGTCACGCACAGGCTCATATAGTTGTACAGGTTGATCTGATAGATGCCCATCCGCGTGCAAAGTCCAGTTTGTGTTACAAAATATCTCTGTTATAAAATGCTATAAGGGAACGGTAGTGTATTGTGCTCCACAAGGCAAGAAACAAAAGTATCTCAACTTTGGGAAGTGACAAATGGAAAACTGGGTCTCTATTAGCAATAATGAGTTGCTGTTTTCTTTAAATGCACATCGGTGGGTCGGGCATTAGACTGTATGATGGCCCAAACTTAAAACTATTCATCTTATTTGGTTGGGGCCGGAGCTTCTTGTCTGTTGCTTGACCCAACAGGGTTCCAATTTAGTTGCTTGGGATCTCAGCTTCTTGTCTGTTGGTTAGCCCACAGGGGTTCAACTGGTGTTTTTCTTTTGCTCCTGATTTTCAATAATATTGTTTTGTGCCCAGGGATCTCCATCGCCAGGCAGCTCATTCACACACGTGCCACATTGCCGCTAGTGTGTTATTGTATCTGTTGGTCCTTGTTTTTTATACATCATGGTGTTTATCATAATTTATTTGTTTGTCTTTGATGATTCATTGACTATTAGAGATTCACCACGAAGACCGAACAACTAACTAAATGTTGTGAACCAATGTAGAAACTGAGGGTAAAGTTAGTTGCCTGTAAAACAGGTTTAAGCCCCCTAGTAATTTTATATTACTTATCATTCCAAGATGATACTTATGTTGTGGTTCTAATTGTTTTATGTTTTGGTGTTAAATTTTTGTGCTGTTTACACATTATGTACGTTTTCATATTTTTTTCCCACCTCGGTTTTTGGAGTGGAAATTTCTTTCTGATTGTGCCATTGCCTGATCATTGCCTACTTTTACCTTTTTAAAATTTTAGGAAGTTTTAGTATAGAAAAAAATCTCATTGATGTCAATGGTTATGCTGCCCAAAAACAACAATAAAAAATCACATTTTTTACTTCTTTGTAGCTTTAAAACTCACATACAAGATGTATCACACCACCTATTAAAATTACATGTGTTTACCTTTCAAATGACACCAAAAGCATGAAAATATGTTGACCAGGATAGACTTAAAAAAAAAATCAAATTACATGTATTTAACTTTCAAATGACACCAAAAGCATGAAAATATGTTGACCAGGATAGACTTAAAAAAAAATCAAATTACATGTATTTAACTTTCAAATGACACCAAAAGCATGAAAATATGTTGACCAGGATAGACTTAAAAAAAAATCAAATTACATGTATTTAACTTTCAAATGACACCAAAAGCATGAAAATATGTTGACCAGGATAGACTTAAAAAAAAATCAAATTACATGTATTTAACTTTCAAATGACACCAAAAGCATGAAAATATGTTGACCAGGATAGACTTAAAAAATTTTCATGTAAACATTGAAAAAAATATTGAAAACACAGAATTTCCATCATTGTGGAATTACTTTTGACCCTTGACTGTACATGTACTTCTTTTGTGAGGAAAAAGGCTGCATTTTTGAAAATCTTTAATACCATATTCATTCTAATTAGCACACATGCTCCAATAAGCGCACATCCTGTTTGTTTCTGAAAAATATGTGGATAAGTGCAGACTGCTCAACAGGTATATTGGTATTTTATACCAATTTTATACAGTACTACCACATTAAAATGTGTCTTTAAAAGATCAAACAATATTTAGCAACAATTATATGACATCACCAATGATACTTTTGACATGGTTATTTCAGCTGTTTATATATTTTTATCATTCTTAGTGTGCGCTAATTAGATCCATTTTCTGTTACCTTGATTTTAAGATATTTTGAAAAGTTAAGCGCACTGTGTGCTACTTAGAACAAATATGGCAGGTTAAGGGATTATGGCATGAACAGTGTTATGCAGAGCAAACATGTTAAAAAAATTGGGTATTATCAAGTAATGTTTAGCTACCCGATTTCTGAAATACTGAAAGATAAATATATATATCTTCGCATTCACTTAGCACATAAAATTAATACAAACACACACAAAACATTGTCAAGCAAGCAAAACACTTATAGAGCAAGATACATAGATATAGTCCATAGTTGAATAACTCAAGACTAGCGATAATCATATGAGCCACCTCGTGAGAAAACCAACAATCTGCATATACAAAAACAAAGACGCAGATCAGCTTCGCGGTAACCGCGAAGCTGATCAGCGCCTTTGTTTTCGCTATTCGGATAGTACTATAACTCTTCTACTTAAATCCGAAATTTCAAGATTCTAGCTCTTTTCTGTGGCTGTACAGGTCGGTTTGTGTCGGACCTGTTCGGAAACCACATTGTTGGTTTTCCCAAGAGGCGGCTCATATAGTAACTGTCTCACAACATGCAAATTCGGAAAATGCAGTTTACTTAATGTTCATAAACATGCATGTACATAAACATGCATGCTCCCTATCCCAGATTCAATATACCGCTAACCTACAGCATATGTGCTGAATTACCTGTGTAGAGTTTTCTTTGTTTGGAAGCTTGAAAACAGAAGTTTTAAAAATATTGACAAATCATGAGTTGAACTTGTAGTTCAAATCCCTTTAATTCAATATTCATGCAGAAGAACAGCAATTAACAGGGTGATATCCTATTATGAAAACACGTCCATGCAATAAATAGATTTTTTCAAAGTTGTGAAAAACGTGAAAATTTTCAGTAGAATTTGTTTTATTTATTTTTCTTATTTTTGCTCAAAACATAGATTGTGGGTACATTTTAGAACCGCCTCAGCAAGGCACTTCTAACGAGTACCCACAATTTATGTTTTGAAGCAAAAATAAGAACAAGAGGACCAATGGTGCTCTAAACGCTCACCTGAGAACTGAGATATGCAACCTAAGCTGACCTTGCTGTAAAATAGGTCAAGGCCATCCCAGGGTCATGATTTATATAAATTATGTAGAGCTGTATTCATTGATGCTTCAGGCCAAGTTTCAAAATCATAGGTCTTCCTTTTCTGAAGAAGAAGATTTATAATGGGTTTTACTATTTATAGCCATGGCAGCCATCTTGGTTATGTGACTTGGACCATTTATATTAACTTTCACTCCCCTTTCCTAATGATGCTCCACTTAATGCTTGGCTTTGATTGGCCAAGCGGTTTCAGAAGAAGATCTTTGAATATTATGTTAATATACATGTATATTGCCCCGGGGTGGGGGCAGACCTGCCCCTGGGGTCCATTTTTTTCAGAATCATAAATCTTCAGTCCATTTGCCCATTTCCACAAAGTTTTTCCCTTCGAATGACATTTTCGCAATTTTCCCCATTCAAATGCATGGGCAACCTATGTTGACCTTGCTTTAAAATAGGTCAAGGTCATCCCAGGGTCATGATTTATATAAACTTTGTATAGCTTCTCCCCCTGATGCTTCATGCCAAGTTTCAAAATCCTAGGCCTTCTGGATCTGGAGTTGAAGATTTTTAAAGGTTTTTGCTATTTATAGCCATGGCGATTGGTCAAGCAGTTACTGAGAAAATTAAGTTTAACATTTAATTTGCAACTGACCTTTGGCCAAGGTCAAGACATGACCTTGACCTTTAATACTCACAACACTTCATTGGCTCAACATGTTGTCTGTATCTACCAACTTTTAGGTCATAGACTTCAAAACTGCCTGAAAAATTCAACGTTTTAACTTTTTTTCCATTGAAAAGCCTATGTAACCGAAATTGACCTTGCCATAGAATAGGTCAAGGTCAACTCAAGGTCATGATTTATATACACTATGATGGGCCAGAGTCCTGGATGCTACATTACAAGTTTCAGTGAAATTGGTGCACCGGTTCCATAGAAGAAGATTTTTTTTATGTTTTTTACCATATATGGGCATGGCAGTCATCTTGGTCATGTGACCTGGACCATTTATATTAACTTTCACTCCCCTTTCCTAATAATGCTCCACTTACTGTTTGGCTTTGATTGGCCAAGCAGTTTCAGAGAAGAAGATCTTTGAATATTATGGTAATATACATGTATATTGCCCCGGGGTGGGGGCAGGCCTGCCCATAAGGTCCAATTTTTTTGTTCCCCCTTCCTAAGTATGCTCCACATGAAGTTTGGCTTTGATTGGCCCAGCGGTTTCAGAGGAGAAGATCTTTGAAATTGTGGACGGATGACGATGGATGGACAACAGATGGACGAAGGACGGAAGACGGAGCATGGCCATCCTATTAGCTCACCTTGTGATGAGCTAAAAATATGTGTACCCCTGCAAACCCCAGTATTACTATATAAAGGTGGGGTATAAGGGGGTATTTATTTCAAGAATGTGTTGGTTTCCTGATGCTATTTTCTTACTTTTGCTCTGAACATATTATATGAGCCGCGACGCGAGAAAACCGGTCTTCGGGGTTTCCGACCAGGTCCGACACAAACCGGCCTGTACAGTCACAGAAGCAGGCTAGAAGCTTGAAATTTCAGAAGAGGAAATGTACTATCCGTGTAGCGAAAACAAAGGTGCTGATCAGCTTCGCCGTTACCGCGAAGCTGATCTGCACCTTTGTTTTCGCAAAGGCAAAAATCCGGTTTTCTCACAATGCGGCTCATATTATATCATACCAAAAGTCACAAAAAACTCAATATCCATGTTACATTCTTAAGTAATAGATTTGAATTGTATGTATATAGGCATTTATTAGAAGAATAGAATATTAAACAAATCAAATTTTATTAATTTTTCTATACATATAGTAAAAATGGCAGTTTTATATTCTTCTGTAACATTTCAAGCACATAAAAAGTATGCCAATACAGGGTTATTTATCAAAGTCAATGTATGTATACGGGGAATGATCCAAAATAACGTAGACTTTTATATAGCTCAATCAAATGCCTATAAAATAACATGAACATAAATCAATGTATCTAGAATATTGCGGCAAAATATCAGGCAAAAATAACTACCCGTCAAAAATCTACAGTCAAAACAAAAAGGTCCCTATGGTCTACCCGGCGCACCTCAGCTTTGATTTTGTAACGTTGTCAGCATTTTTATTCATTTTGAATTAAACACCCTCTCCCGCCATCTATTCAACATGTACCATAGATAAAAGAATTTTTTTTACTTATTGTGCTTTGTACTTCATATATTTTCCATCAATATCCATAACGCGAAATAAATTCTAACTTTAAATTGCTTCAAAATTGCCTCATTATCAGCATGCGATCAGCGCATTACACATATACGTCACCAGCGACGCGCATTATTTTTGTTTCTTTTTCCATCTTTGTTATGCTATTTTATCGTCAGAATCACATGGGGAATCATTTTACACAACTGATTTATTCATTGAATGTTCTTATATTTTCTACATTTTGTTATTTTTGGTCTTTGTGTTGGCGCTTTCAAAACATGTGGCAAGTTTAGTAATCACATAACTTTAAGCTGTGTCTGGTGACGACGTTTTAACATTAAATGCAGGCTGAAAAGTGCACAAATGATATTAGTATTTCAAAAACACATGACTGAAATTTGTTGAAACTTATACACAGCATTAGCTAAACACAAAGCTTTTACTGGACTAAGTTTGGCGCGATTCACATTCCTATTTTACATTTTATCGAGACATGCATGACACAGGACACAACCAAAAATTTGCGTGCGCCACCTATGCGTCACCATGGTTTTGAAATGGCGTGACTTGTTTGAGATACTTACAAAATGTGTAATTGTTTTATCTTATCTTGACATACGAATGTTCTGATTTATCGCAATATGCATTTTTCCTAAAATTTATCTACATATGTTGAAGCTACAGCAAAAGTTCACGTTATTTTGGATTTTCCCTCGAAACTCAATTCACTCTCTATTTACACAGCAACTGTATCACAGTATATATATCCCATATATACTAAACAACAATGTTAGCATTTTGAAATCATAATATAAGCACACTGGTAATGAAAACAAAAGGTCAACTTCAATAAAAACGCATCATGAGAAAAACAGATTTTTGAGTATGCTAGAACAAAGCCGCAGATCAGCTGTGCAGTGACTGCACAGCTGATCAGCGCCTTTGTTTTCATTACACAGACAGTGCAATTCCTCCTCTACCTAAATCCGAAATTTCAAGCTTCTAGCCTTCTTCTCTGACTGCACAGCCTGGTTTGTGTAGGACCTGGTCGGAAACCCCAAAATCCTGTTTTTTCACATCGCGGCTCATAAAATACACGGCAATATTTGAAGCAGTAACAATCACTGATCATCATGGACTTACTGCGTCTTCAAACCCTGTTTCTTCCCAATACTATTCCAATGTAAAACAACTTCAGTTATTTCATTACAAAAACAGGCCCAGGCAATATACATTTTATCCAAAAAGCTGTAAAAATTTCAATTTTTCAATTCAGTACCCACAAGTAGCCAAAATCTATGTTGTGGATCAAAAATAAGAAATATTGTATTTACAACCTAGTTTCACTACAGTATACATGTAAAAAAAGTTTAAGGGGCTTTACGAACATGTTATCCTGATGTTTTATGAACATGTAGTTTCATTCTTATAAAAATGTCAAAATAAAACTCAATGCCTGATAGGAAAAACATCAAAAGTTTCAGTTATTATATTCTTTTAGCTTTTTTCAGTGACTGTACAAACCAGTTTGTGTCAAACCAGGTCGGAAACCCCGAAGATTGTGGGTATAGGGTCGAACTGCCTGACCAAGGTACTTCTAACTAGTGCACAAAATCTATGTTGTGAAAAAAAAAAAAAAAAAAAGTACATTCTGACATCTAATTTTTTTCCATAGTTCTACATTATTTGAGAAGCATGAAAATGTGATATGTTTATACTTACAGCGACGTCCAGGAAATGTGAGATGGGCGAGAGTAGTGTACTGGTTATCTCATCTTTGAAGAGACAAATCTCACAGGCTTGTTCTGATCCACACAGGCCTTTCAGGACATCCGTAACATGCTTTGCGGGATCGTAGACTTCAGCTGGAAGATAATATGATTTCATATACACCAAATATTATTATTATTATATTGAGACCAAATTTTGTTAAAATTAGAGCAGTAACTTACATAGCTACATTAGTTGAGGTCATTCTGATCCCCACAGGCCTTTCAGGACATCCGTCACATGCTTTAGGGGTCATACTCATACACATCAGCTGGTAATAGATGGACACGTTCAAGATAAACCAAAAATAATGTTTATGGAAGATTGTAGGACAAGTCAATGGCTTACAGGAGACAGATGTCAGACTATGCAATGAAATTCCAGGACAATCCCATAACAAATGGTACATTTCCTAGAAATCTAGGGCCCAGAATTACAATGCTCTCTTAACATTATGGAAGACCTTAGTTAAGGTTGTGAACTTCAGCATCCAAAAAGATGCTTTTAAAACATACTGAAATCAAACTTTTCGGTTTTATTATTAAAATGACATTTTATTTTAAACACCTGTATATTTTCGTAAATACAGTTATTGATGGTAACACACAATATCATGTCAAAATTTGTCACCTTAACTATGGTGGGCCTTAACTTAAAGGAAGCATTGTAATTCTGTGCCCAGGAGTTTTTCTAGGACAAATGTCCAATTAAATGAATTTTGTAGTAAGAATATAAAGCCCAGGCATTGATATAACTAAATTTAAAATACCGACCCAGGAATCAGGCTAAACCTTAACAAATTATAATATGCGCCGCGACACAAGAAATCTGGTCTTCTGGATCTACGACCAGGTCTGATACAAACCGACCTGGACAGTCATAGAAAAATGCTAGAGGTTTGAAATTTCAGCTTTAAGAAGAAGAGGGATTATACTATCCATACAGCAATGAAAAAAGAGTCAATAAGCAATGCTTATCAAATACCCCCCCGCAGGGTAACTGTTTACCACAAAAATTATTTTGGCAATATAATTTCTTCATGCAAATGTCCAATGGGTGTACATCATGTAGGTATGATATCAAATTGTTCCAGCAAAAACTGTGGTAGAAGTTGATCTGCCCGTGAAAGCCCTTACCTGTAAAAAAACTAAGAAAATTGCCTAAGTTCTCATAGCTGTCATTTTGTCAAAAATTATTTTTTCGCAATAACATTTCTTCATGCAAATGTCCAAGGGGTGTACATCATGTAGGCATAATATCAAATTGTTCCATCAAAAACTGTGGTAGGAGTTGATCGGCCCATGAAAGCCCTTACCTGTAAAAACTAGAGGACCATTGGTCCTGTAGCTCACCTGAGAGATTATCACATTGTAAGCTCATGAGATTTAAATTAATTGAGAATTGACCAATGAAAGTCTATGCATGGACACTATTGACCCCCGGGGCATGGCCAAATTAGACCCAGGGGCATGACTGGCACAATTTATAATGGGGACTACCAAACATTGCTACATACAAAATATAGAAGCTCTGGGCCTTTTGGTTTCAGAAAAGAAGTTTTTTTTAGTTTTTCTCATTGTAAGTCTATGGAGACTATCTACCCCCGGGGCGTGGCCAAATTTGACCCCAGGGGCATGGCTGGCACAATTTATGTAGAGGACCATTAGCCATTGCCACATACAAAATATCAAAGCTGTGTGCCCTGTGGTTTCAGAGAAGAAGATTTTTGAATTTTTTTCCCATAGCAAGTCTATTGAGACTATCAACCTCCGGGACCTGGCCAAATTTGACCCCAGGGGCATGAATGGCACAATTTATGTAGAGGACCATTAGCCATTGCTACATACCAAATATCAAAGCTGTGGGCCTAGTGGTTTCAGAGAAGAAGATTTTTTTAGTTTTTCCTATTGTAGGTCTATGGAGACTATCGACCCCCGGGGTGTGGCCAAATTTGACCCCGGGGACATGATTGGCACAATTTATGTAGAGGACCATTAGCCATTGCCACATACAAAATATCAAAGCTGTGGGCCCTGTGGTTTCAGAGAAGAAGATTTTTGATTTTTTTTCCCGCATAGTAAGTCTATGGAGACTATCAACCCCCGGGGCGTGGCCAAACTTGACCCCAGGGGCATGAATGGCACAATTTATGTAGAGGACCATTAGCCATTGCTACATACCAAATATCAAAGCTGTTGGCCTAGTGGTTTCAGAGAAGAAGATTTTTTCAGTTTTTTTCCTATTGTAGGTCTATGGAGACTATCGACACCCGGGCGTGGCCAAATTTGACCCCAGGGGCATGATTGGCACAATTTATGTAGAGGACCATTAGCCATTGCCACGTACAAAATATCAAAGCTGTGGGCCCTGTGGTTTCAGAGAAGAAGATTTTTTTATTTTTTTCCCATAGTAAGTCTATGGAGACTATCAACCCCCGGGGCGTGGCCAAATTTGAACCCAGGGGCATGAATGGTATAATTTATGTAGAGGACCATTAGCCATTGCTACATACCAAATATCAAAGCTGTGGGCCTAGTGGTTTCAGAGAAGAAGATTTTTTTAGTTTTTCCAATTGTAAGTCTATGGAGACTATCGACCCCCGGGGTGTGGCCAAATTTGACCCCAGGGGCATGGCTGGCACAATTTATGTAGAGGACCATTAGCCATTGCCACATACCAAATATCAAAGCTGTGGGCCCTGTGGTTTCAGAGAAGAAGATTTTTGAATTTTTTTCCCATAGTAAGTCTATGGAGACTATCGACCCCCGGGGCGTGGCCAAATTTGACCCCAGGGGCATGAATGGCACAATTTATGTAGAGGACCATTAGCCATTGCTACATACCAAATATCAAAGCTGTGGGCCTAGTGGTTTCAGAGAAGAAGATTTTTTTAGTTTTTCCCATTGTAAGTCTATGGGACCTATCTGTTGCCATGGAAACCACAATTTTGATACAATCTGCTCCAAAACCTAATGCCATCAATCCCCCAACCCAATTATGGTTCACATTAAATTTGATCAAGATCGGCCTACTAGCTTCAGAAATATCCTTCTTTGAAATTGTGGACGGACGACGACGACGGATGACGGACGACGACGACGATGACGGACGACGGATGCCTGCCTATCCTATAAGCTCACCTGTGAGCCTTCGGCTCAGGTGAGCTAAAAACTAAAAACATTGCCTAAGTTCTCATAGCTGTCATTTTGTCAAAAATTATTTTTTGGCAACATCATTTCTTCATGCAAATGTCCAATGGGTGAACATCATGTAGGCACGATAATCAAAAACTGTGGTAGGAGTTGATCGGCCCGTGAAAGCCCTTACCTGAAAAAAAAAACTAAGAAAATTGCCTAAGTTCTCATAGCTGTCATTTTGTCAAAAATTATTTTTTCGCAATAACATTTCTTCATGCAAATGCCCAATGGGTGTATATCATGTAGGCATGATATCAAATTGTTCCATCAAAACCTGTGGTAGGAGTTGATCGGCCCGTGAAAGCCCTTACCTGTAAAAAAAAAACTAAGAAAACTGCCTAAGTTCTCATAGCTGTCATTTTGTCAAAAATTATTTTTTTGCAATAACATTTCTTCATGCAAATGTCCAATGAGTCTACATGATTTAGGCATAACATCAAAAAGTTAAAAAAAAAACTGTGGTAGGAGTTGATCGGCCCGTAAATGCACTACCTTCACTGTATACAAAAGCCATCAAGAACTATAAAGGGAAGTAACTCAAAAGGGACTGGCCCCTTGCCCTTAATTTTTGCATGTACATAATTGCCCCATAGATATGCAGATGCATGCAAAGTTTCATGAAATTCCATCAATGGGTCTTCAAGATATTAAAGAAACAAAAAGTTACGGACGGACGGACGGACACACACGGAGGGACGGACAGACAACGTTGTTATGTATGACAGTTACTTGTTGAAAGATGTGCATTCAGTACTGGTAAACTTCCCAAGGGAGTATGCCCAGGAAAGTATGATGTTATACATATGATGTTTACTTGTTGTCCTTAGCAATTATTTACTTTTAGTGTCCCAGATATTGGACATAAACAGGTTGTTTACTTCAGAATTTTCTAGAAATTTCAAATTGTTCTTTGACGGAAAAATCTGGAAGAACCAAAGATGTAGAATCTTCTAGAAAAATCTTTTTTTATTATCAAAAGGATAATGGCCTCTCTAGAATATTCCAAAACATTAAATTTTGGTAAACAACTTGTTATTTTTAGTATATGATATCATAGAATTTGCTGGAAGAATCCTGAATGTTCCTCAGTGCTATATAAGGGCTACAAATTTTCATAAGGACAATCTTTGGGTACTGTTACTATTAAGAAGTCAAAATCTATCTTACTGGAATTTAAACTTATTCTTGGATTACTTTGTGATATTCGATTCTGGATTGGGACATAGATAAAAAAGTGCTATTTTGAAACAAACTTTAATTCTTGGGATCAGAAACTGATACAGACTTGTGTTAAAAAATTCAGAGGGACATTCAGACATTCTTAAGGGAATTAACATCTTGAAAGGTATTGTACATTCATTTTTGTTTTATTGTATATGTGCTTTTGATTGTTTCATATGTAATTACTGGTTAAATCACTTCTAAATAAATTTGTTAAATTTTAAACAAAGCTTGTTGCTGGCTAACCAACTTGTTGGTTTCCTTAATCTTCTAGTTACGCCTGGCACGTAACAGAATTGGGGGCTCGAGTCCGGGATTGAAATTTCTTGTGCACCAAATTTATTTAAAATTCTAAAGTATCTTCACTGTTTGCTGTTTAAATAGCTAAAGCCAGCAAAAAGCAACCATGTCATTCAAACTAAGTGACTTTATTGCTGCGCCTTCTCAGGAGCTGTTAGATAAGGCCAAAAAGAGTGACCTCTTAGACATAGCTGATCATTATGGGTTGTCAAATATCAAGACTTCCATGTTAAAACATGAAATTAAGAACATTTTGATTCAGTTTTTTGTTGACGAGGAAATTTTTGATTCCTCGGCTACTTCTCAGATTCTAGTCACTCAGACTGACTTGCAGTTGAGGGAACTAGAAATCAAAAGACAAATTGAGATGGAAAACCTAAAATTTGAGTATGAAGAAAGAATAAGGTTGGAAACTTTAGAACGGGATGAAAGAATAAGGGCAGAAAAGGCCGAAAGGGAAGAAAGAATAAGATTGGAAACTTTAGAACGGGAAGAAAGAATGCATAAACAAAAGTTAGAAATGGAAGAACGAGAGAAGGAAAAACAAAGAGAATTAGAACGAGAAAAAATTGAGTTAGAAAAAGAAAAATTAGAAAGAGAAGAAAGGCTTGAAAAAGAAAAATTAGAACGGGAAGAACGGCTCGAAATTGAAAAAGAAAAATTGAGATTTGAAAATGAAGAAAAAGAAAGAGAAAGGCTATTTCAGTTAAGAATCAAAGAAATTGAATTTAATGAAAAATCAAAATCTTTATCTTCAGACACAAGCAAAATATTTGATGTAACAAAACATATCCGACTCGTTCCTCCATTTCAAGAAAAAGAGGTTGATAAATATTTTCTACATTTTGAGAAGGTAGCAGAAAACTTGAAATGGCCAAAAGAGCATTGGACCTTGCTTTTGCAAAGTGTTGTAATTGGTAAAGCTCGAGAAATTTACACTCAGCTTTCTCTTGAGCAAAGCTCAGATTATGATACAGTAAAGGAATTTATTCTTAAGGCTTATGAGCTGGTCCCTGAGGCATACAGGCAGAAATTTAGAGACTGTAGAAAAGAACATGACCAGACTCATGTTGAGTTTGCTAGAACAAAAGAGCAACTATTTGATAGATGGTGTTCTTCAAAGAAAGTAGGTTCTGATCATTCAAAGCTAAGGCAGCTCATGCTTGTTGAAGAATTCAAACGGTGCATAAATTCTGATGTTAAGGCTTTCTTGAACGAAAGAGAAGTTGAAAACTTGGAAACAGCAGCACGTTTAGCTGATGACTATGCTTTGACTCATAAGGCTTCATTTGTCAACAAGCCATATCCTAGGAAACCATATAACCCTCAATCAAAGCAAATTACCCCTCAGTCAAAACCATATTCCCCTCAGTCCGGTCCCAAAGCCAATCCCAGTAATCCAACTGACAATTCCAGTCCAAAACCCAAATTTTCTAGTGAAAACAAAGGACAAAATCCCTTATCCCAGCCAATTTGTAATTATTGTAAGAAAACTGGCCACATTATTTCTGAATGTTTGGCACTGAAACGAAAGAAAGAAAGAGAAAATCTAGATAGTGCTAAACCGACAGGTCTCACCTCCTTAAAGGCTAAACCACAGTCTTGTATCCAGGAAGAAAACCCTATACTGACCAGAACTTGTAAAGAGTCAGTCTCTGAGGATTCTATTATGGAGATTTATGAACCATTCTTATCAGATGGTTTTGTGTCACTTAACAGTGACTCTGCCCAGTCTACCCCTATCAAAATCTTACGAGATACCGGAGCTTCTCAATCCCTTATCTTGGCAGAAACCTTGCCATTTTCCGAGAAGTCTTCTTCTGGGACAAGTGTCCTTATCCAGGGCGTAGAGTGTGGATTTGTTAATGTACCGCTCCATAATATCTATTTGTCCTCAGACTTAGTTAAAGGTCCCGTGGCTGTAGGTATTAGACCTTCCTTACCCTTTAAAGGTATTCATTTGCTGTTAGGCAATGATTTGGCAGGAGATAAGGTTGTGGTAAACCCACTTTTGACCAGCACACCATGTGTTGATCAACCGCCTGATCCCATTGAGCAGGAAATTCCTGACCTTTACCCTTCTTGTGCTGTCACTAGGGCAATGGCAAAGAAAGCCAAATTATATGATGGGATGCAGGACATAAATTTAACTGACACTTTGATAGGTCAGTCCTTTAATAAAGAGATTTCAACATCTCTTTCCCCTAGTCAGTCTGATATTCAGACTGACCCTAGCAATCCAAGGTCAGGGTCAGAAAATGACCTTTCACCTTCCAACTCAAATGACCAAGGTCATGACCAGCTGTCAAGGTCACAGCTTTGTAAAGAACAACACAGTGATCCTGAGATCTCGCATTTATTTGAAAGGGCTTTTAATGAAAATGAAATATCCCAGGTTCCTGTTTGCTATTATGTCAAAAATGGCATTTTGATGAGAAAATGGCGTCCTCCGGATGTCTCCGCAGAAGATGAGTGGACTGTTAACCACCAAATTGTGGTTCCTAGGGTTTATCGCCCTGAAATCTTAAACTTGGCTCATGAAACACCCATGTCAGGCCATTTAGGTGTAAATAAGACCTATCACAAGATCCTTAATCATTTCTACTGGCCAGGAATAAAATCTGATGTATCTCAACACTGCAAATCCTGCCACACTTGTCAGATGGTAGGAAAACCCAATCAGACTATTCCTAAAGCTCAGTTACAGCCCATTCCTGCCTTTGATGAACCTTTCAGCAGAGTGATTATTGATTGTGTAGGTCCCTTACCCAAAACAAAGAAAGGTTGTGAATATCTTCTGACCATAATGTGTGCTTCAACTCGCTTTCCTGAAGCTATCCCACTCAGAAATATCAAGGCTAAAACAATAGTTAATGCACTTGTGAAGTTCTTCACATTTGTAGGCCTCCCAAAATCTATCCAGTCAGACCAGGGCTCAAATTTTATGTCAGGAATTTTTCAGCAAGTCATGTACGAACTTGGAATTAAGCAATACAAGTCATCGGCTTACCACCCTGAAAGCCTAGGTGCCTTAGAAAGATTCCATCAAACTTTGAAAAACATGATCAGATCTTACTGCTTTGACACTGAAAAAGATTGGGATGAAGGCATACACTTGCTTCTATTTGCTGTAAGAGAATCTGTACAAGAGTCTCTGGGGTTCAGCCCATTTGAGCTTGTTTTGGGGCACACTGTACGTGGACCGTTAAAACTTCTGAAAGAGAAATTTCTCTCAGATGATGACAGTTCTTTGAACTTACTTCAGTATGTGTCTGATTTCAAAAACAGACTATCAAAGGCCTGTGATGCAGCTCGGTCCAATCTCAAATCTGCTCAAAGCAAAATGAAGATTCGTTATGATGAAAATGCTAAAGACAGAAATTTTGAACCTGGAGACAAGGTACTTGCTCTCTTGCCCATTCCTGGCAGACCTTTACAAGCTAGATATTATGGCCCGTATACTGTTGATAAAAAGTTAAGTGACGTGAATTACATTGTTAACACTCCTGGGAGGCGCAAGCAAAAACAGCTATGTCACATTAATATGCTCAAGAAGTATATTGATAGGGATAGTTCTGTTATTTCATCAGTAAATATAGTTAATTCTGTCCCTCATGAACAAAATCAAATGGACTCTGAGGACTTCAACTTGGAGAAATCTGATCCCTCGTCATCGAAACTCCAGAATTCTGACATACTACAGAATCTTGATCAGAAACTGTCTCACCTTGATTCAGACAAAAGACTTGAACTGAAACAGTTAGTTCTCGAATATGAGCACTTATTTCCGGACATTCCATCCAGAACTGACAAAATATATCATGATGTTGACATTATTGAAGGTTCAAAACCTGTAAAGCAACATCCTTACAGAATGAACCCTGTAAAACAGCAATATCTCAGGGAAGAAGTTCAATATTTGCTGGACAATGATTTCATTGAACCCAGCCAAAGTGAATGGAGTTCTCCTTGTATTCTTGTACCAAAGCCAGACGGGACATTTAGAATGTGCACAGACTATCGAAAAGTCAATTCTGTCACTAAAACAGACACTTTTCCCATCCCACAAATGACTGCATTGATAATATTGGACATGCCAAGTATGTTACAAAGTTCGATCTGCTAAAGGGATTTTGGCAGATACCCCTCACGGACAGAGCAAAGGAGATCTCGGCATTTGTTACACCAGATGGACTGTACCAGTATAAAGTCATGCCTGCGACTTTTCAGCGGCTGGTCAACAGTTTGATTTCCAATCTGGATGGCTGTAAAGCCTATATCGACGACGCTACTATCTTCAGTGAGGAGTGGCAACAACACTTGCAGACAATCAGAACATTCTTTGATCGGCTAAGTGATGCTAAACTAACTGTGAACTTGGCAAAAAGTGAATTTTGCCATGCAAACTTGACATTTCTTGGACACATTGTAGGTCAAGGTCAGGTAAAACCTGTAGAAGCTAAAGTTGAGGCTATCTCAGATTTTCCTGTACCTACTAGCAAAAGACAACTGATGCGCTTTCTGGGTATGGCTGGATATTACAGGAAATTCTGCAACAACTTCTCGGCTATAGCTGAGCCTCTGACAAACTTGCTTGGTAAGAAGGCCAAGTATGTTTGGACAGATGACTGCCAGAAGTCATTTGATAAGCTCAAGGCCATACTTACAAGTGCTCCGGTTCTCTTAGCACCAAGTTTTGACAAAGAGTTCAAGTTGGCTGTAGATGCCATCATGCCAGTGATGTTGGTGCAGGCAGTGTATTGTTGCAAGAAAATGACAATGGTGTTGACCATCCTGTTTGTTATTTTTCCAAAAAGTTTAACAAGCATCAGAGAAATTACTCTACCATAGAGAAAGAATGCCTATCTCTAATCCTTGCACTTCAGCACTTTGAAGTTTACTTAGCTTCTTCACATGCACCAATTGTTGTCTTCAGTGACCACAATCCACTGACTTTCATACATAAAATGAAAAACAAGAACCAGCGTTTACTCAGGTGGAGTCTCATGTTGCAAGAGCACAATCTTGACATCAGACATATCCGAGGAAGAGATAATATCATTCCAGACACCCTAAGCAGAGCTTAAGTGCCTCTACAATGCTGATGTCCAGCTTTGTGCTGTTGTATTTGATTAGTTTTGCACAAATTTTGCTAAACATATTGTATACAATTATCCAGTATTGCAAAAGAAAGCTTTATTTTATAAAACTTTCTTTTCTTTGAAGAGGGGAAGTGTTATGTATGACAGTTACTTGTTGAAAGATGTGCATTCAGTACTGGTAAACTTCCCAAGGGAGTATGCCCAGGAAAGTATGATGTTATACATATGATGTTTACTTGTTGTCCTTAGCAATTATTTACTTTTAGTGTCCCAGATATTGGACATAAACAGGTTGTTTACTTCAGAATTTTCTAGAAATTTCAAATTGTTCTTTGACGGAAAAATCTGGAAGAACCAAAGATGTAGAATCTTCTAGAAAAATCTTTTTTTATTATCAAAAGGATAATGGCCTCTCTAGAATATTCCAAAACATTAAATTTTGGTAAACAACTTGTTATTTTTAGTATATGATATCATAGAATTTGCTGGAAGAATCCTGAATGTTCCTCAGTGCTATATAAGGGCTACAAATTTTCATAAGGACAATCTTTGGGTACTGTTACTATTAAGAAGTCAAAATCTATCTTACTGGAATTTAAACTTATTCTTGGATTACTTTGTGATATTCGATTCTGGATTGGGACATAGATAAAAAAGTGCTATTTTGAAACAAACTTTAATTCTTGGGATCAGAAACTGATACAGACTTGTGTTAAAAAATTCAGAGGGACATTCAGACATTCTTAAGGGAATTAACATCTTGAAAGGTATTGTACATTCATTTTTGTTTGATTGTATATGTGCTTTTGATTGTTTCACATGTAATTACTGGTTAAATCACTTCTAAATAAATTTGTTAAATTTTAAACAAAGCTTGTTGCTGGCTAACCAACTTGTTGGTTTCCTTAATCTTCTAGTTACGCCTGGCACGTAACAACGTGAAAACAGTATACCCCCCTTAAAACTTTGTTTTGGCGGGGGGTATAAAAACAAAGGTGCTGATCACCTGTGCCTTTGTTTTTGTCTACACATGTTGTTTGTTTTCTTATGCTGCGGATCATCTAATATACAGCCATACCTGCTGAGGACTTTGTGGAGTGAAATACAGGGCTAGGGTCCACCACAACCAGTACCAGAGCTACCATCAACTTCTTGATTGATACTGTATCTGAAAATATAACCATATTAACCCATATTTGACAAACGGATTTTCCCATCATTATCATTTGGGTGAGTCCACTTCAGTTCTTAGGGGCATCAGGTGTGATTTTTAAATTTTATTCAATTTTTTATGAAAATTCTTTAAGCAAACAGAATAGCCCCAGATGGGACGCCACCTTCTGTGGCATCACATCTAGGGCACATAAAGGACGGCAGGCTTATATGAATTAAAATGATTGAGCTTGTACCAAGAAATTTGTCTTCTTAGTACAACACAAACTTGGCTGAGGGGAGCATTGTGGCCTAATCATGGGAATCTGAAATTTCATTTCAGCCCACCATAACACTTGAAAAACCAGAGGACCAATGGTCCTGTAAACGCTCACCTGAGATCTGCTTCATATACCAATAAACATATTTGAATATTATGGTATTTAACCCCAGTGCAGGGGCATGAAGCCCTTGGGCCATTTTCTTTTTTCAGAACAATCAACATTCTGTCCATTTGCCAATTTCCTGCTGATTTTCCCCTTCAAATAACATTTTAAAAGCAGATGAGCCCCTGGGGTCCATTTTTTTCAGAATCATTAAATTTCAGTCCTACTGCCCATTTCCTGCAAGACTTTCACTTAAAATGACATTTTAAAAGTTTTCCCCATGCACATGCATTGACGACCTATGTTGACCTTGCATAAAATAGGTCAAGGTCACCACAGGGTCATGTTTTATATACACATTGTAGTACTTGAGTCATCCATACTTCATGCAAAGTTTCGTTGAAATCGGTTCACCGGTTCTGGAGAAGAAGATATTTTAAGGGTTTTTACCATATATGGGCATGGCGGTCATCTTGGTCATGTGACCTGGATTATTTATATATACATTGGTTCCCACTTCCTATAGATGCTTCATATAATAATAAAATTTGGCTTTGATTTGCCAAGTGGTTTCAGAGAAAAAAATCTTTGAAAAGTGTGTATGGATGACAGACCGGCCAAGGTCAAGAGATGACCTTGACCTAAATTAATCATATACCTTCATGAAATCCATTAGTTGTTTGCATCTACCACTTTTCAGATCTCAGGCTGCAATAGTTTTCAAAAAATAGCTAATTTCCACTTTTCCCATTATAAGTCTATGGAAACTTAAAGTTACCATAGCAACCAGAGTTCTTATCCGCCTGGAATAAAAAACACAAATTATGTAGAGGCCACTGTCAGGAACATGTATACAAAGTACAGGCTTAATCCCCTTGACAGTTTCTGAGAAGAAGATTTTTGAATGTTTTTCGAAATTTTGCCCTATATGGGGCCCCTGCAACCAATCAAAATAAAGGATTAGGACAAAAGTCACATGAAACGTAGAGGACTACACAATAAACATTTCTGCAAAAACAAAATTCAAATGTCTGCAATTTTAGCAGAAAAATAGCCGATTTCCACTTTTCCCATTATAAGTCTATGGAAACTTTAAGTTGCCATAGCAACCAGAGTTCTTATCCGCCTGGAATAAAAAACACAAATTATGTAGAGGCCACTGTCAGGAACATGTATACAAAGTACAGGCTTAATCCCCTTGACAGTTTCTGAGAAGAAGATTTTTGAATGTTTTTCGAAATTTTGCCCTATATGGGGCCCCTGCAACCAATCAAAATAAAGGATTAGGACAAAAGTCACATGAAACGTAGAGGACTACACAATAAACATTTCTGCAAAAACAAAATTCAAATGTCTGCAATTTTAGCAGAAAAATAGCCGATTTCCACTTTTCCCATTATAAGTCTATGGAAACTTTAAGTTGCCATAGCAACCAGAGTTCTTATCCACCTGGAATAAAAAACAAAAATTATGTAGAGGCCACTGTCAGGAACATGTATACAAAGTACAGGCTTAATCCCCTTGACAGTTTCTGAGAAGAAGATTTTTGAATGTTTTTCGAAATTTTGCCCTATATGGGGCCCCTGCAACCAATCAAAATAAAGGATTAGGACAAAAGTCACAAGAAACGTAGAGGACTACTCAATAAACATTTCTGCAAAAACAAAATTCAAATATCTCCAACAAGACAGCAAAAACTAGCAATTTTCACTTTTTTCCATTATAAGTCTATGAGATGCATAAGTTGCCATAGCAACCAGAGTTCTTATCCGATCAAAACAAAAAACACAATTATTCTTTCCCCCTACCTGTAGATGGTGTATGTGAAATATGAGAACAATAGGCCCAGCGGTTTCAGAGAAGAAGATCTTTGAAATTGTGGACGACGACGGACGGACGACGGACGACGGACGGACGCCGGAGCATGGGTATACTATAAGCTCACCTATGAGCCTTCGGCTCAGGTGAGCTAACTAGAGGACCATTGGTCCTGTAGCTCACCTGAGAGATTATCACATTGTAAGCTCATGAGATTTAAATTAATTGAGAATCGACCAATGAAAGTCTATGCATGGACACTATTGACCCCCGGGGCATGGCCAAATTTGACCCAGGGGCATGACTGGCACAATTTATAATGGGGACTACCAAACATTGCTACATACAAAATATAGAAGCTCTGGGCCTTTTGGTTTCAGAGAAGAAGTTTTTTTTTAGTTTTTCCCATTGTAAGCCTATGGAGACTATCTACCCCCGGGGCGTGGCCAAATTTGACCCCAGGGGCATGGCTGGCACAATTTATGTAGAGGACCATTAGCCATTGCCACAAACAAAATATCAAAGCTGTGTGCCCTGTGGTTTCAGAGAAGAAGATTTTTGAATTTTTTTCCCATAGCAAGTTTATTGAGACTATCAACCTCCGGGACCTGGCCAAATTTGACCCCAGGGGCATGAATGGCACAATTTATGTAGAGGACCATTAGCCATTGCTACATACCAAATATCAAAGCTGTGGGCCTAGTGGTTTCAGAGAAGAAGATTTTTTTAGTTTTTCCTATTGTAGGTCTATGGAGACTATCGACCCCCGGGGCGTGGCCAAATTTGACCCCGGGGACATGATTGGCACAATTTATGTAGAGGACCATTAGCCATTGCCACATACAAAATATCAAAGCTGTGGGCCCTGTGGTTTCAGAGAAGAAGATTTTTTAATTTTTTTCCCATAGTAAGTCTATGGAGACTATCAACCCCCGGGGCGTGGCCAAATTTGACCCCAGGGGCATGAATGGCACAATTTATGTAGAGGACCATTAGCCATTGCTAAATACCAAATATCAAAGCTGTTGGCCTAGTGGTTTCAGAGAAGAAGATTTTTTTAGTTTTTTTCCTATTGTAGGTCTATGGAGACTATCGACCCCCGGGGCATGGCCACATTTGACCCCAGGGGCATGATTGGCACAATTTATGTAGAGGACCATTAGCCATTGCCACGTACAAAATATCAAAGCTGTGGGCCCTGTGGTTTCAGAGAAGAAGATTTTTTAATTTTTTTCCCATAGTAAGTCTATGGAGACTATCAACCCCCGGGGCGTGGCCAGGGGCATGAATGGCACAATTTATGTAGAGGACCATTAGCCATTGCTACATACCAAATATCAAAGCTGTGGGCCTAGTGGTTTCAGAGAAGAAGATTTTTTTAGTTTTTCCCATTGTAAGTCTATGGGACCTATCTGTTGCCATGGAAACCACAATTTTGATACAATCTGCTCCAAAACCTAATGCCATCAATCCCCCAACCCAATAATGGTTCACATTAAATTTGATCAAGATCGGCCTACTAGCTTCAGAAATATTCTTCTTTGAAATTGTGGACGGACGACGACGGACGACGACGGAAGACGGACGACAGACGATGGACGACGACGGACGACGGATGCCTGCCTATCCTATAAGCTCACCTGTGAGCCTTCGGCTCAGGTGAGCTAAAAATAGAGTATCAGACTCCATTACGAAAACATGCCCACTCATTAAATAGATTTCTCTTAAGTTGTAAAAATTATCAGCAGAATTTTTTTTTTTTTTTTTTGGATATTTTACTTATTTTTGCTCAAAACATAGATTTTGGGTACTCGTTAGAACCACCTCGCAGAGGTGGTAAAAATAAGATAAATAGGCATACCCCTGCATACCCCAGTTTTACTTAATAAAAAAGGGGTTTAAGGGGGTATTCAATACACGGACATGTTATCGTGATGCTCAAGCGGTAGGTCCTGGGCTCAATACCTACCTCCCCTGTGTTACAAGTGTTCTTCAGCAAGATACTCAAAGCTCTCTGTGGCATTGGTTAAAACACAGAAAGCATTGGTTTCTGCCTGATATGTTAAGCCAAAAACAAACTTGGCCGTACAACCACATTGAAGATGGTAAGAGCTTGGAATTTATGCACAGTCTTTTGCGTGTCTATACTGTTTTTCTACCTTAATCTGTCAATGATTCAACATTAGAATGACAAATGAGCTAGGCATGGGAAAACCAACAATTTGGGTTTCTATCCAGGTCCAACACAAACCGAGCTGTAGAGTCACAGAAGCAGGTTAGAAGCTTGAAATTTTGGGTATAAGTAGAAGAAGAATTGGTGTATCCATGTAGCTAAAACAAAGGCGCTGATCAGCTGTGTAGTTACACAGCTGAACTACACAGCTGATCTGCCCATTTGTTTTCGCTTATATATGTTGTTGGTTTTCTTATGCAGTGGCTCAAGTAATAGCCTAACATTTTTATGTAAAATGTTGTTTCAGAAATTATCAATTTTCTCACCGTCAGCATCTCTCAGTTTGATTGGGAAAAACTTTCTGCCATGTTTAAAGCAGAGCAGCTTGCCAACAACACAAGCCGAGTGGATGAAGTAGGCATACTCTAACTCTGAGCCTGTGTAGTAAGTCCGCATCTTATCTGGAAGGGGAAAAAACATATATATATAGTTACTCAGACTTATCAACTTATATTATGTTCCAGCCACGGTGGTCTACTGGATAGCATGTTCGATTTGCAATCAGGAGGTTGCATTATGTTCCAGCCACGGTGGTCTACTGGATAGCATGTTCGCTTTGCAATCAGGAGGTTGCATTATGTTCCAGCCACTGTGGTTTACTGGATAGCATGTTTGCTTTGCAATCAGGAGGTTGCATTGTGTTCCAGCCACTGTGGTTTACTGGATAGCATGTTTGCTTTGCAATCAGGAGGTTGCATTATGTTCCAGCCATGGTGTTCTATTGGATAGCATGTTTGCTTTGCAATCAGGATGTTGCATTTTGTTCCAGCCACGGTGGTCTACTGAACAGCATGTTCGCTTTGCAATCAGGAGGTTGCAGGTTCGATCCACGGCTATTACATGCCTGTCATGTTGGGTACTAATGTCCAACTTAAAGTATGTAATATAAAGGCAAACCACCCAAAATGGTGTAACAGTTTTGATTTTCCAATTACTTGATTTTAGCTTTCACATGATTGATATGAGCCAAAAAATATGTACATGTAATATATTAAGGAAGCCCTAATGCTAGTCTAAAGAGATTATCCAGTATTTAGAATTTGAAAATGGCCAGAATGACTGAATGCTCTATGAGCCTCCATTCTTTGCAAATAAAATTTGATTTGATTCGCAAAAGCAGAGACATGTTGTTAAAATTTCTTGACAATTTATTTTCAATTCTGACCTGTGAGTCTCGAAATGGAGCAAAATGGATAAAAATTGATCAAAGTTTCCAGATTTGATTTTATTACAATGTACCTACAGTAGTAAGTGAATTGTCCAGATTATTGTGTGGCTTCAAGGTTAGGACATGTGAAAACATTTTCTTAAGTGAATTATGTGAAAAAAAATCAACAACTGTGAATGAAAATAAAGATTATTACACTTAAAGTTAGACAAAAAGATACTTTAACCAGACAACTTTTGGATCGTTTATTATTTTGTTTGAATGACCACATCAAACAGTGGTTAGCGACAAGTTAAAACTCATACAAGACTGATTTAAGTTATCGTATCATTAAATCGTTTCCATTAATCTAGTAATTGGCTAAGTTTGGACAGACCTAAAACTTTTTTTAGTTTGACATCCCTTTTAACATTATTTCCGCCCATATGAGACAGCTTGACAGTAGGTGGGGCGAAAATGAAAGAACCTCGAGAAAAAACACCCACAAGCAGAACTATCACTGTCTCACATGTGCCTTATGAGGGGCTTGAACCCACACAACAGTGAGATGCTCCAACGATTCAGCATGGTAATAAAATCTGCATCCTGAACCACTATATATAACTAGATATAGTTATGGTAATGGCAGTGAATTGAGAAGGGTAGAGTCAAAAATGAGTATCAAAATAGCAATGTCATTTAATGATCAATGGATTAACCCATTATTGTCATTTGGGTGAGTCCACTCTAAAGCTCAGGGGATTCCGGTAGGATTTTAAAATTCTATTCCCTTTTCGATGAAAATTTTTTGATGAAAATCCTCTAAGCAAACAGAATAGCCCCAGATGGGACACCGCATTCTGCGGCATCACATCTGGGGGCTATACTGTTTGCCTAAGTCCCACAAAAAGGATACCAGTTTAAAGTAAAAATACTTAGATGAGCTGACAAATATATTCTCTTGTGGAATGAGTTTCAGCTTTCAGCTATAGTCAAAGGTTGTCTATTATTTAAGGAGGTCTCTTTAGTTGAGATTATTTTTCTGAAGAAAAACAACATAAACCTTTTCTGAACTGGTGCTGCATCTTTTTTTTTTTTCTTTTTTTTTACCTTTTTTTTTTTTTAAACTTGATTTTGATACTCATTTTTGACTGACAAATCGTGATTTTTTTATCATTCTGTTTGTTAATCAATCAAATGACCTCTTCCTCGTGGCTTTGTCAGATCCAATGTTGATGCTCTTGCCTGAGAGTGGGGGGCTGTAATACATATTATTATATGAACTCTGTCCTGAGATAACCAGATTTTTGTGTAGGTAAAAACACAGGTGCAGATCAGCTGTGCAGAAACTGCACAATTGAGTTTTACGTCCCTTTCAAGATTATTTCAGCTCATATGAGAACTTGGCTTGTCTCACATGTGGCCCGAGCGGGGCTCGAACCCACACCAGACACAGTGGTGAGATGATCGAGTGATTAAGAAACAGCGCTCTTAACCGCTCCGCCACAAGGGCTGCACATTCTGCACAGCTGATCAGCACATTTGTTTTCACTTCTCAGATAGTACAATTTCTCTTCTTCTTAAATCTCAAATTTCAAGGTTCTAGCCTTCTTCTGAGATCGTACTACTTCATTTGTGTCGGACCTGTTCAGAAACCCTAAAGACTTGTTTTCTTACATTGCAGCTATTATCTGCCAGAGGCTTTTGCTACATAACTAATAGTACTAATTGTTCACTATCTAAATCCAAAATGTAGGAGCTCCGCATCATTGATGTCACCTAGTGGAAGAGAGTCAGAACTGAGAGGTCCTGAGTTCGCTGCCCACTGGGGGCACTGAGTTGTGTGCTTGTGTTCTTGGGCAAGACACAGTAACTCCCAGGAGTACTGGTTAATACCCAAGGAGGTGGTGGCTCTGTCCGAACATGACTGAAAAATTGTTGACTTGGACGTTAAAGCTTGATACAAATAAATTAAATCCAATATCTCAAGCCCCTGGCTATCTCAAGTGGCCGTAAAGCTCTGTTTGTGTGAGACTTTGTTGAAAATCCTTAATTACAGGTTTTCTTGTGTGGAGCTTTAATGACGCATAACTTGAGCTGTGACACAAGAAAACCGGTCTTCAGGGTTTACGACCAGGTCCAACACCAACCAGCTTGTACAGTCAGAGAAAAAAGCTAGAATTTTGAAATTTTGGAATTAAGTAGAAGAAGAATTGTACTATCCAAGTGGCGAAAACAAAGGCGCTGATCAGCTGTGCAGTTACTGCACAGCTGATCTGCGTCTTTGTTTATACTTGGATTTTTTTCAATGTGCAGGGCAGAGCTTAGCTAAGCCCAGCCTTGGATGATTTCATTGTTGAGAAAGGGTCCCAGAGCTGACAATGTATTGTTACGACCTAGCGTAACTAGACAGGTACAGCGAAAAACAACCAAGTAATTTAAACTTAACAATATTTAATCAAACAAATAAATGCTGCAAATACATAAAAACAAACAAACAGATAAGTAAATAAATAAATAAATAACTTACAAAGTTAATGTCAAATAAGTCCTTGTCCCTCAAATGTAAGTCCACAAT
The DNA here is from genome assembly GCA_964017185.1 of Rugalucina vietnamica. Classification (NCBI taxonomy): domain Eukaryota; kingdom Metazoa; phylum Mollusca; class Bivalvia; order Lucinida; family Lucinidae; genus Rugalucina; species Rugalucina vietnamica. Next base: position 15,298,386 of record OZ024877.1, read on the forward strand.
CCAGTAACCAGAATATGAGCACATGTATATTTTAATCCACACTTTTATTCTAATTCAAAACACTAGTGAAACAACCAAAATTATATACTTTAAATCACTTCAAATTTCTGAATGCCTAAGACTGAATTGGGACCTATATTTATACATCTAAGGAAATTCTCCAGGTTTCTAGAGAATGATATAATAAACTTTTCTCTAGAAAAGAAACGAACTAAACGAAAGTTCTTTTAAATTCTCCAAAGAGAATTTAGAATTCTCCAGAGAGAATTCAAGGCCGCAACGACCATCAAGACTAAACGAGAGTCCACTAGACCCTTCGAGATCTCAGTATACATAGTCCAAATATATTTTTAACTTATGGTAAAAAAAAACACTCACTCCAGTTTCATCTGGAATTATCCACAAAGTGCTCATAGAATTTTCTATACTTCTAAATTATATAACAGTGATAAAAATAATCAATGACATTCTTCTACAAAGTTCTAGATAATAAATTGTAGAAACATAAAAAGAAATATATATTAATTAATTGGGTTACTCCCCTTTGATTATATATATATAAATTATAAGTAATAGCTTTTAAAAGAATCAATATTATTGAATCAATTATATATAACACTTCCCCTCTTCAACGAAAAGAAAGTTTTGTGAAATAAAACTTTCTTTTGCAATACTCATATGCAAACATACAAGGCAAAACTGTCAAGCTCTTGAAAGGGTGTCTGGAATTATATTATCTCTACCTTTTATGTGTCTAATGTCAAGATTGTGCTCTTGCAACATGAGACTCCATCTGAGCAAACGCTGATTCTTGTCTTTCATTTTGTGTATGAAGGTCAGTGGATTGTGATCACTGAAGATGACAATTGGTGCATTTGCAGAAGACAGATACACTTGAAAGTGTTGAAGGGCAAGAATAAGAGATAGACATTCTTTCTCTATAGTAGAATAATTTCTTTGATGTTTGTCAAACTTCTTTGAAAAGTAACAAACAGGATGATCAACACCATTGTCATCTTCTTGTAACAATACACTGCCTGCACCAACATCACTTGCATCCACCGCCACTTTGAATTCTCTGTCAAAGCGTGGTGCTGATAGAACTGGAGCACTCTTAAGTATGGCCTTTAACTGATCAAAAGACTTCTGACAAGCCTCAGACCAAACATACCTGACCTTCTTACCAAGTAAATTTGTCAAAGGCTCAGCTATAACTGAAAAATTATTACAGAACTTTCTGTAATATCCAGCCATACCCAAAAAGCGCATCAGTTGCCGTTTTCCTGTAGGTACAGGAAAATCTGATATAGCCTCAACTTTGGCTTCTACAGGTCTGACCTGACCTTGTCCAACAATATGTCCTAGAAATGTCAAACTAGCATGGCAAAATTCACTTTTCGGTAAGTTTATTGTCAGTTTAGCATCACTGAGTCTTTTGAAGAATTCTCTGATGATCTCCAGGTGTTGTTTCCACTCTTCACTGTAGATGATGGCATCGTCGATGTAAGCTTTACACCCATCCAGACCGAAAATCAAACTATTAACCAAGCGAACCAAGCAAACCAAGCAAATTAAGCAACATTTCAGCGCTTTAAGTTTGTATTGATATTGTTCATATGGAGTAACAAAAGTTGAGATCTCCTTTGCACTGTCTGTAAGTGAAATCTGTCAAAACCCTTTCAATAGATCGAATTTTGTCACATATTTGGCGTGACCAATGTTGTCGATGCAATCGTCAATTCTTGGTATGGGAAATGTATCAGTTTTTGTGACAGAATTTACTTTTCTGTAGTCTGTGCACATTCGAAATGTCCCATCAGATTTTGGCACAAGTATACAAGGAGAACTCCATTCACTTTGACTAGGTTCTATAAAGTCATTGTCCAGCAAATACTTAACTTCTTTCCTGAGATATTGTTGTCTTTCAGGATGAAGTCTATACGGATGTTGTTTCACCGGTTTTGCTCCTTCAATAATGTCTACATCATGGTAGATTTTATCGGTTCTGGATGGAATGTCCGGAAATAAGTGCTCATATTCAAGAATTAATTGTTTTAGTTCATGTTTCTTGTCCGGATCTAGATGTGACAGTTTCTGATCGAGGTCATGAAGAATGTCAGAATTCTGGAGTTTTGAGGATAATGGTTCACAGTTCACAGAGTTCATTTCTTCAAAGTCTGTCTGATTTTGTTCATGAGGGACAGAATTAACTATGCTTACTGAGGAAATAACTGAACTATCATTATCACTATCCCTATCAATGCACTTTTTAAGCATGTTAATATGACATAATTGTTTTTGCTTGCGCCTCCCAGGAGTGTTAACAATGTAATTTACATCACTTAACCTTTTCTCAACAGTATATGGACCATAATATCTAGCTTGTAATGGCCTGCCAGGAATGGGCAAAAGAGCAATCACCTTGTCTCCAGGGTCAAAATTTCTGTTCTGAGCATTTTCATCAAAATGCAACTTCATTTTGTTCTGAGCTGACTTAAGATTGGACCGAGCAACTTCCCAAGCTTTTGTCAATCTAGTTTTGAAGTCAGACACATACTGAAGTAAGTTCAAAGGACTGTCATTACTTGAAAGAAACTTCTCTTTCATAAGTTTTAAAGGTCCACGAACAGTGTGTCCGAAAACAAGTTCAAACGGACTGAACCTAAGAGACTCTTGTACTGACTCTCTGACAGCAAATAATAGCAAATGTATGCCTTCATCCCAATCTTTTTCGGTGTCAAAGCAGTAAGATCTGATCATGTTCTTCAAAGTTTGATGGAATCTTTCCAAAGCACCTTGACTTTCAGGATGATAAGCTGATGACTTGTATTGTTTAATGCCAAGTTCATGCATTACTTGCTGAAATGTTCCTGACATAAAATTGGAACCCTGATCTGATTGGACTGACTTTGGAAGACCTACAAGTGTGAAAAACTTCACAAGGGCCTTAACTATTGTTTTCGTCTTGATATTCCTGAGTGGAATTGCTTCAGGAAAACGTGTTGAAGCACACATTATTGTCAAGAGATATTGACAACCTGATTTAGTCTTGGGTAACGGACCTACACAGTCAATGATAATCCTACTAAATGGTTCATCAAATGCAGGAATAGGCTGTAAATTAGCTTTTGGAATAGTCTGATTAGGTTTTCCTACCATTTGACAAGTGTGACAGGATTTGCAATGTTGGGAAACATCAGATTTTAATCCTGGCCAGTAGAAATGCTTGAGAATTTTGTGGTAAGTCTTATTTATCCCTAAATGACCTGACATGGGAGTTTCATGGGCCAAGTTTAAGATTTCAGGACGATAAGCCTTAGGAACCACAATTTGGTGATTTATGGTCCATTCGTCTTCCGCTGAAACATCAGGAGGACGCCATTTTCTCATTAAGATGTCATTTTTGACATAAAAACAAACAGGAACCTGAGAAATTTCATTTTCATCTAAAGCCCTTTCAAATAAAGGCGAGATTTCAGGATCACTGTGCTGTTCTTGACAAAGTTGTGACCTTGACATTTGGTCGAGACCTTGGTCAAAAATTGAAGGTGAAAGGTCATTGTCTGACCTTTGATTGTTGAAGTCAGTTTGACTTGAAGAAAGAGATTTTGAAATCTCATCATGAAAAGACTGACCTATAAAAGTGTCAGTTAAGTCAATATCCTGTATCCCATCATTCAATTTGACTTTTTTTGCCATAGCCCTTGTAACGGCACATGAAGGGTAAAGATCAGGAATTTCCTGCTCAATGGGATCAGGCAATTGATCCTCACAAGGTGTATTGGTCAAAAGTGGGTTTACCACAACCTTATCTCCGGCTAAGTCATTGCCTAATAGCAAGTGAACACCTTTAAAAGGTAAAGAAGGCCTAATACCTACAGCCACAGGACCAGAAACTAAGTCTGAAGACAAATAAATGTTATGGAGCGGTACATTAACAAATCCACACTCTACTCCCTGAATAAGGACACTTGTCCCAGTTGAAGTCTTCTCGGAAAAAGGCAGGGTATCTGCTAAAATAAGAGACTGAGAAGCTCCGGTATCTCGTAAGATTTTAATAGGGGTAGACTGGGCAGAATCACTAGTAAGTGACACAAAACCTTCTGATAAGAAAGGTTCATAAATCTCCATAATACAATCAGTCGCAGACGTTTTGGCCAAAATAGGATTTTCATCCTGAATAATCGACTGTGGTTTTGACCTTAAAGAAGTAAGACCTGTTGGTCTAGAATTATTTTGATTTTGTCTCTCTTTTCTTCTTTTCAAAGTTTCACATTCAGAAATGACGTGACCGTCACCTTTACAATAATTGCAAAACAGCCGGGGTGAGTATGAGGATCTTTGACCTTTGTTTTCACTAGTATCTTTATTTTTAGGATTATGTGAAGGACTGGAACTATCAGCTGTTAGTCCAGCTTGTGGTTGTGGATTAGGTTGAGGAGAATTATTTCTCTGTTGAGGGTTAAATGGTTTTGACTGAGGTGTATTAGGTTTAAATTGAGGGTTAAAAGGTTTCTTGTAAGGCTTATTTACAAAAGACACCTTATGAGTCAGAGCATAATCATCAGCTAATCGTGCTGCTACATCTAAAGTTTCTACTTCCCTTTCGTCAAGAAAAGATTTGACATCAGAGTGTATGCATCGTTTGAACTCTTCAACAAGCATGAGCTGTCTTAATTTTGCATGATCAGACTTTACATCCTTTGAAGAACACCACCTATCAAATAATTGCTCCTTAGTTCTAGCAAATTCTACATGGGTTTGATCATGTTCTTTCCTACAATTTCTGAATTTCTGCCTGTAAGCTTCTGGTACTAATTCATAAGCCTTAAGAATCAGATTTTTGACTGTGTCATAATCTGAACTTTGATCAAGTGGAAGCTGAGTGTAAATTTCTCGAGCTTTACCAATAACAACACTCTGTAGAAGCAAGGTCCAATGCTCTTTTGGCCATTTCAAATTTTCTGCTACCTTCTCAAAATGTAAAAAGTACTTATCTACTTCTTTTTCTCGAAATGGAGGAACGAGCCTGATATGTTTTGTAACATCAAATACTTTACTAGGATCAAAAGACACAGGAGGCAATGATTTACTGCTTAATTCAAGCTCTTTCATTTTTATCTCATAATGCATTTTCTCTTTTTCAAGTTCTACTCTTTCTAACATTTCTCTGTGTTTTTCCTTCTCTCGTTCTTCCATTTCCCTTTGTTTTTCCTTCTCTCTTTCTTCCATATCTATTTTTTTCTTTGCAAGCCTTTCTTCTAACTCTCTTTGTTTTTCCTTCTCTCGTTCTTCCATTTCTCTTTGTTTTTCTCTTTCCCTTTCTTCAAATGCTAACTTTTGTTTTTCAAGCTCTAACTTTTCTTTTTGCATTCTTTCTTCCCTTTCTTCCTTATCTGCCCTTCTTTTTTCTTCAAATTCTAATCTTAATTTTTCCAGTTCAAGATGCCTTTTTAATTCTAACTCTTTCAACTGTATGTCGGTTTGTGAGACCATAATTAGAGATGTAGCTGAGGGTTCAAAAAATTCCTCATCAACAAGAAACTGAATGATAACATTCTTAATTTCACGTTTTAACATAGATGTTTTGACATCAGGTATGCTATAATGACTAGCAATGTCTAAAATATCACTCTTTTTGGCCAAGTTTAACAGCTCTTGAGAAGGCGCAGCAATGAAATCTTCAAGTTTGAATAACATGGTTGCTTTTTGCTGGTATGACAAACAATAAATATCTTTTCAAATTCAGAATAAAATAGGTGCACAAAATGTTCAATCCCGGACGAGCCCCCAAAATCTGTTACGACCTAGCGTAACTAGACAGGTACAGCGAAAAACAACCAAGTAATTTAAACTTAACAATATTTAATCAAACAAATAAATGCTGCAAATACATAAAAACAAACAAACAGATAAGTAAATAAATAAATAAATAACTTACAAAGTTAATGTCAAATAAGTCCTTGTCCCTCAAATGTAAGTCCACAATCCAGTAACCAGAATATGAGCACATGTATATTTTAATCCACACTTTTATTCTAATTCAAAACACTAGTGAAACAACCAAAATTATATACTTTAAATCACTTCAAATTTCTGAATGCCTAAGACTGAATTGGGACCTATATTTATACATCTAAGGAAATTCTCCAGGTTTCTAGAGAATGATATAATAAACTTTTCTCTAGAAAAGAAACGAACTAAACGAAAGTTCTTTTAAATTCTCCAAAGAGAATTTAGAATTCTCCAGAGAGAATTCAAGGCCGCAACGACCATCAAGACTAAACGAGAGTCCACTAGACCCTTCGAGATCTCAGTATACATAGTCCAAATATATTTTTAACTTATGGTAAAAAAAAACACTCACTCCAGTTTCATCTGGAATTATCCACAAAGTGCTCATAGAATTTTCTATACTTCTAAATTATATAACAGTGATAAAAATAATCAATGACATTCTTCTACAAAGTTCTAGATAATAAATTGTAGAAACATAAAAAGAAATATATATTAATTAATTGGGTTACTCCCCTTTGATTATATATATATAAATTATAAGTAATAGCTTTTAAAAGAATCAATATTATTGAATCAATTATATATAACACTTCCCCTCTTCAACGAAAAGAAAGTTTTGTGAAATAAAACTTTCTTTTGCAATACTCATATGCAAACATACAAGGCAAAACTGTCAAGCTCTTGAAAGGGTGTTACTCCCCTTTGATTATATATATATAAATTATAAGTAATAGCTTTTAAAAGAATCAATATTATTGAATCAATTATATATAACAGTATAATTGAGGTAAAGGTGACTATGCTTGTTGTCTTTGTGCTATACCTGTGTTTCACCTGAATGATTTCAAAAAAGGTGAAGTGTATGGTAGACACACAAAAACATAAACATTTTGTTTCTAAAATATAACCATACAGCTACACTCAAATATTTCAATCAAGTTAGCCAATGCCTTTATTTTTGTCAACAACTCTTTGCTTTACTGATGGTACATGACCGTAGTAGAAGGTCAATAAAGTACCATTCGAAAAAAATAAAGCGATTCGGAGAACCAGCTGATTTTACTTATTTTTCCTACAAGGTCCTACAAGGTCAGCTCGGTCAAATTAGCAGCAAATTTGCTGCATCAAAAACGGTCAAGTTAGCAGCAATTTTACTGAAGCAAAATCGGTCATGTTACATGTAGCAGCAATTTTGTTACAGCAAACACAGTCAAGTTAATGGCAATTAGCGTTAGAATTAAATTTGCTGCAGCAAAATACAGTCAAGTTAGCGGCAATTGCGAAATTGGTCAAGTTAGCAGCTATCTTGCTACAGCGAAAAACAGTCAAGTAAGCAGCAATTTCGCTTGCAGCGAACATTTTTGTCGCAGATTGTTTTGGCTTTAATCTAGGTGATAGCGCATAAGAAAATGACAATTAATGCCACAATCACGTCTTTTCGACGTCACCTACGACCCATGTTCAACAAAAAAGTTCCATGTAAGTGGAAATGTTTGTAGCCATTTTTTTTTTCATTTTATTATTATTATTTTCTGGTTGTGATCGCTTTGTAGAAAATGATGATGAATGCTGCAACAGAACTTTTCTAGACCACATATTACCAGCGTTATGGAAAATGTTGCCGATTTTTTACAGTTTCGTCTGGCTGTGAGCGCCATAGAAAACGAACACTTATGCCGCAAACAAGACTTTCTATCCCACCCATAACATAGTTTAAGGACAAAAGTTCCCTCCCAGCAGTAAACGTGTCCATAGACTGGGTAATAGGTGGGATATAAAACGTTTGCTTGTGATGACATCCATCATTGTTTCTTATAGCGCTCATAGACAGACTTAAACGAAAACAAGAGACCAGATTGTCCCGTAGCTCACCTTAGTGATTTGCTCATCAGTGTAAGCTTCAAGATAGACGATGATGCTTTGGAGCCTTGTCTGGATGGATCCCATGGGCACAATTGACAGTATTTATAAAGAGGAGTACTATACACTGATTTGCACTAAATATGAAAGCTATGGGCCTTTTGGTTTAGAAAACTTTTTTTTTTCAATCTAATGCAATCATTCCCCCAACCTGCAACTCAAGGATGCTTCAGATAAAATTTGATCGCATTTGGCATGGTCTTAGAGATAGTCATATTTGAAAGTGTAAACGAATGAAAACACAAACGGATGCATGGACGCCGGCTAAAGTACCCTGATCCTATAGGCTCACCTTGTGAGGGCATAAGGAAGCTAAAATATCGGCCACAAAAAATCCACTTTAAATGCTAGTGACAGGAAACTTTTGTCCAGAACTCGGGTCACAGGCGGCATAGAAAAATCATGTTTGTGACATTCATCATTGTTTTCTAATGCGCTCACAGTCATACAAAAACAAAAAACGTTGTAGACAAAAATGTTCCACTTTTAATGATGACAGGGAACTTTTTGTCTGTAACTCGGGTAATAGGAGGTAATCCTTTTTTTTTTTTTTTTTTTTTGCTGCTGCTGCAGCTGCTGCTGCTGCTGCTGCAACAGATTTGCTGCTAACTTGACTAAGCTGTCAGTCAAATTCAACAAATGTGTAGTATGACAGAACAAAACTTTACAGTTGTGACTTCCAGTAAGAAGTTATTGCACTTTTTTTTCTGCCGCCTTCATTAGTTAATTAGTAATTTAAAGTAAGCCTGCATCATTTGATATTTACTTGCATCAGAATTAAAGTTTTAAACTTTAAAGGAAAAACAGAGTCATACAACAAAAATGGTTACCAGACATTTACTAAGGGAATTTGCAATATGGTCATACATAAATACAGTCATGTAGTACAGAATATTTTTCTGTGACAGTATGTGTTTACCCATCATTTTCAATGCATGAGGTTAAATTTTGACACTGATTGGTTCAACAATAACAAGTGGGTCAAAGTAACAGTCCAAGAGAGGACTACCTATTTTTAAATGTAATGTTCAACTTTGTCATTGTCAATCAAAAATTGACAGGCTCCGCCCTGCACATTGAAAAAAATCAGACTATACCCATAGGCAAAAATCTGGTTTTCTCATGACGTAGCTCACATCTTCTTACATAATTATCTGAACATTCCATTAATATTTATCTCATATACTTGAGCCAGGTAATGAAAAAACTGTTTTCTGGTTTTCAAACCAGGTCAGACAAGAACTGGGATGTATAGTCATAGATGATGATTAGGCACCTGAAGTTGGATATTATATAGCAAGCAGCGGGATTGGTATATCTATGAAATGAAAACTAAGACAGATCAGCTGTGCAGTAACTGTTCAGCTAATTACGAAAACTCGCCCATGCAATATACAGCAATTTTTGCACTTTCAAAAATGATGAAAATACAAATGGAAAATTTTTTATAACTTTAATATTTTTGCTCAAAACATTGATTGTGGGTAAACGTTAGAACTGCCTCGCCAAGGCAGTTCTAACGAGTACCCACAATTTATGTTTTGGATTAAAAATAAAAACCAGAGGACCAATGGTCCTGTAAACGCTCACCTGAGTCTGCTGCATATACCAATAAACATGTTTGAATATTATGGTATTTAACCCCAGTGCAGGGGCAGATGAAGCCCTTGGGCCATTTTCTTTTTTCAGAATAATCAATATTCTGTCCATTTGCCAATTTCTTGCTGGCTTTTCCCTTCAAATGACATTTTAACAGTTTTTCCCATTCAAATGCATGGGCAACCCATGTTGACCTTGCCATAAACTTGGTCAAGGTCATCACAGGGTCATGATTTATATATACATTGTAGTACTATAGCCATGGATGCTTCACGCCAAGTTTCATTGAAGTCAATCTTTTGGTTTCAGAGAAGAAATTTGAAGGGTTTTTACCATATATGGGCATGGTGGCCATCTTGGTCATGTGACCTAGATTATTAATATACACATTGGTTCCCCCATCCTATAGATGCTTCACATAAAATTTGGCTTCAATTGGCCAAGTGGTTTTAGAGGAGAAGATGTTTGAATATTATGGTAATATACATGTATATTGCCCCGGGGTGTGGGCATATGAGCCCTTAGGTCCATTTTTTTTCAGAATCATTAATATTTAGTCCTACTACCCATTTCCTGCAAGATTTTCACCTCAAATGACTTTTTAAAAAGTTTTCCCCATTCCAATGCATTGGCGACCTATGTTGACCTTGTCCTAAAATAGGCCAAGGTCACCAAAGGGTCATAATTTATATACACATTGTAGTACTTCAGCCATTGATGCTTCATGCCAAGTTTCTTTGAAATCGGTCCACCAGATTCGGAGAAGAAGATTTTTGAAGGGTTTTTACCTTATATGGGCATGGCAGCCATCTTGGTCATGTGAACTAGATAATTTATATATACATTAATTCCCCTATTCCATAGATGCTTCACATAAAATTTGGCTTTGATTCGCCAAGCGGTTTCAGAGGAGAAGATGTTTGAATATTATGGTAATATACATGTATATTGCCCCGGGGTGGGGGCAGATGAGTCCCTGGGGTCCATTTTTTTCAGAATCATTAATATTCAGTCCTACTGCCCATTTCCTGCAAGACTTTCACTTTAAATGACATTTTAAAAGTTTTCCCTATTCAAATGCATTGGCGACCTATGTTGACCTTGCCGTAAAAAAAGGTCAGGGTCATCACAGGGTCATGATTTATATATACATTGTAGTACTTGAGCCATCGATGCTTCATGCCAAGTTTCTTTGAAATCGATCCACCGGTTCTGGAGAAGAAGACTTTTGAAGGGTTTTTACCATATATGGGCATTGCGGCCATCTTGGTCATGTGACCTGGATTATTTATATACACATTGATTATCCCTTCCTATTGATGCTTCACATAAAATTTGGCTTTGATTGGCCAACCGGTTTCAGAGGAAATGATGTTTGAATATTATGGTAATATACATGTATATTGCCCGGGGGTGGGGGCATATGAGCCCCTGGGGTCCAATTTTTTCAGAATCATTGATATTCAGTCCTACTGCCCATTTCCTGCAAGACTTTCACTTTAAATGACATTTTAAAAGTTTTGCCCATTCAAATGCATTGGCGACCTATGTTGACCTTGCCGTAAAATAGGTCAAGGTCATCACAGGGTCATGATTTACATACACATTGTAGTGCTTGAGCCATCAATGCTTCATGCCAAGTTTCGTTGAAATCAGTCCACCGGTTCTGGAGAAGAAGATTTTTGAAGGGCTTTTACCATATATGGGCATGGCTGCCATCTTGGTCATGTGACCTGGATTTCTTATATACACATTGGTTCCCCCTTCCTATAAATGCTTCATATAAAATTTGGCTTTGGTTGGCCAAGCGGTTTCAGAGAAGAAGATCTTTGAAATTGTGGACGGACGGACGTCCGGACGGACGGACGACGGACGGACGGACGCCGGATCATGGCCATCCTATAAGCTCACCTTGTGAGCCTAACGGCTCAGGTGAGCTAAAAATATGTATACTCCTGCAAACCCAAGTTTTTCTACATAAAAGTGGGGTTTAAGGGGGTATGCATTTTACAGACATGTTTTCTTGATGTAGTCTGTGGCTTTGTTTTTTCTTTTAGGTAAAACAGGTTTTCTCAGAAAATGGCTGACACATTCTTATCTCATCATTTGAGCCGCCTCCTGGGAAAACCAACAATGTGGTTTCCGAACAGGTCCGACAGAAACCGACCTGTACAGTCACAGAAGCAGGCTAGAAGCTTGAAATTTCGGATTTAAGTAGAAGAGGAATTGTACTATCAGAGTAGCGAAAACAAAGACGCTGATCAGCTTCGCGGTTACCGCGAAGCTGATCTGTGCCTTTGTTTTCGCATATGCAGATTGTTGGTTTTCCCATGAGGCTGCTAATTTGTTGGCATCAATACAGCAACAGCATCTGTTTGAAGAAATGCCAAATTCAAGGTTTCAAAACAAGAAATAGTGGCTTGAACACTAAAAACTTGCTTATAGGACCCAAAATTCTAACTGACAAGCATTTACAATGAAAGTTACATTTCAAAAATCCCCCTCCAAAAATCCGCAAAATATTAACCAGAGGACAATTGGTCCTGCAAACGCTCACCTGAGATCTGAGATATGCTTGACTATAATAGTCATACATGTACATAGCCCAGGACAGGATCTGGGGTCAATTTCTTTTTAAAAATCATAAATGTTTTATTCATGTGCTCACTTCATGGACATTTTTCCCTTCAATGACATTTTAAAATTCTCCTGCATGTGTGACTTAAGTAGACCTTTGTATAAATCTGACAAGGTCATCACAGGTTCATGATTTATAAACATATGTTAGTACTCTAGTCCCAATTACTTCATGTCAAAATTCGTTGCAACTGGACCAACAGTTCCCTAGAATAAGATTTTTGAAGGGTTTTTAAGATATATGGGCATGGCGGCCATCTTGGTCATGTGACCTGGATTATCTAAACACACATTGGTTCATCATCTATACAGATGCTTCCTAAACATTTTGACTTTGATTGGCCATGCAGTTTCAGAGAAGAAGATCTTTGAATATTATGGTTATATACAATGTATATTGCCCCTGGGTGGGGCTAGACCAACCCCTGGGGTCCAATTGTTTTCAAAATTATAAACCTTCAGTCTATTTGCCCATTTCCTGCAAGTTTTGCCCTTCAAATGGCATTTTAACAATTTTCCCCACTCAAATGCATAGGTGCCCTACGTTGACCTTGCCATAAAATAGGTCAAGATCATCCCAGGGTCATGATTTATATAAACATTGTAGAGCTCAGGGTTCCCACGGAAAGTATAAAATAAAATTCCATGACTTTTCCATGATAATTCCATGATCGGAGTTAAATTTCCAGTACCGATTTTTCTGTTTATTTAATTATTGTTTCATTGTATAACACTTTTTAAAAGACAAGAACAGATAATTATATTGCAAAAGTAACTTACCTCAAGGGATTATCTTGTTTTCTGATGAAGACAATTAGTTTGAATGCCCTTTTGAAAAAACATAACTTTATTTATCAATACTTATCCAGCAAGCGAAGCGAGCGAGGAAAAAAAATGAATCCCAAAGACATCCAAACTGGCATTTCATAACAAAATTCCATGATTTTTCCATGATATTTCATAATTTTTCAAATTCCATGACTTTTCCATGCATGGAATTTATTTTAGCCATTTTCCATGTTTTCCAGGTTTTCCAGTGCCTCTGGGAACCCTAAGAGCTCCTCTCCCTTCATTCCACCTTCCTAACGATGCTCCACATGAAATTTAACTTTGATCGGCCTAGCATTTTCAGAGGAGAAGATCTTTGAAATTCTTGACAGATGACACGATGGATGGACGCCAGAGCATGGCAACCCTATAAACTAACCTTTTGAGCCTTAAGCTCAGGTGAGCTAAAATGGGTTAACAAATTAATGTTTGTGCAACAATGCGTCTTTTTTGGGGTAGGAATTTACATTAACAGAGGAGATAATCCAAAATTTTAAAATCTATATTTAAGGAAATTTCTGGACATTTCAGACATAAAATTTATGTTTGTGAACACACAGATTTCCAAAATTTTGTGGCAAGATTGCAAATGAATCAGAGTAACTGACTTCTTGCAGTGTTTTCCAAAAAGGTCAAATGCAAGGTGATCTCCAAAGGATGGTGTATTTTGGAGAAGATTATGGCCAAGTGGCACTCCGTCAGGAAAACATGTCCGTGAAATGTGACCACCAACAAATTTATAGGCATATGGACCTAGTTTTCAAGGATGCAGGGTATTTTCTTTTGTTTTTGTTTTTGTTATTTTATTTAATGCTGAATTAATGTCCCTAAGTGAGAAAAAACTGCAAAAAAACCTGATCTGGATACCCAAAGTATGTGTGTATAAGCCAGCTTATACACAGTATGTGTGTATGACTTATATCTTTGTTTTCACTACACTGATAGTACAATCCCTCTACTTTTTAAATCCAAGACTTCCAGCCTCTAGCCATCTTCTGTGCTTGCACAGCTCGGTTTGTGTCAGACCTGTTCACAAACCACATTCTTGGTTTTCTCATGACATGGCTCTGTTCTCATTGGTAGATCTACCTTCCAATGAAAAGATATGAGCAGCCGCATGGGAAAACCAGCAATCTGCATAGGCGAAAACAAAGGCGCAGATCAGCTTCGCAGTAACCGCGAAGCTGATCATGCCTTTGCTTTAGCTGTACGGATAGTACAATCCTTCTTCTTCTTAAATCGAAAATTTCAAGCTTCTAGCCTGCTTCTGTGACTGTACAGACAGGTTTGTGTCAGACCTGGTCAGAAACCTAAATTGTTGGTTTTCTCATGCACAGGCTCATTTGGAAGATGAAAAAATACTTGAATACACTTGTATTCCTGGAAAATAGGATGCAAGCAATAAGACTACCTTGAAACAGGAATGCAGACGTGAGTAGACTGACAATGCATGATAAAAGACCTCAAATTCTATCTCCAGTACAAATGAGCCGTCTCGTAAGAAAACCAACAATGTGGTTTCCTACCAGGTCCGACACAAATCGGGCTGTAAAGTCACAAAAGATGGATAGAGGCTGGAAATTCTGGATTTAGAAAGTAGAGGACTTGTACTATCCGTGTAGCAAAAACAAAGTCGCTGATCAGCTTTGCAGTTACTGCGAAGCTGATCTGCGCCTTTGTTTTCGCCTATGCAGATTGTTAGTTTTCCCATGCAGCGGCTCAAATGTTACTATCAGGTGATTTGGGTGGTGGGGGTAACCTTTGATTTTAATATTTCACATCTAAAGTGTCGATGTAAGAGAAAATATTGTAAAATTGAGACGAAATGAAGCATTCTTCACTGTAGTTCAGCGATGTCTACAAAGACATGTTTTCACAGGTGATCGCATACCTGCATGTTTTGATGCAAGGAAAAAAAGTTAAGCCAAGTCATATGGTAAAATCTATCTTCAGCTTGTGCAACTAATACAGACATAGACATGCCTGTGTGTGACCATGCATTTTGTTCAACACATTTGGTGATTAATGCATATACAGCGCAGTACATGCATTTGAGAAAAAAAATCTAGCTTTAAAGTCGCCATTTATGTTAAACAGGCTCTGCTATAGTTCTTTCCAAGCAGAAAACCCATAAAACAAGTTTATTTTCAGCAGTCAAATCAGCTATAAAGAGCTCCAGAATTATCAAAACAGGATCACATCTTAAAGCAATCACAAGCTTGAATCTTAAAGAAATCACACAGAAAACGAACATGGAATTAGCCAGGATTATTGTTTTAACTTTTCTTCTGGTTACTGTGGACTGTTCACAAAAGACTAGATTGGCGCAGAAAGTGGATGCATTGGATAACCTTTTTACAGGTAAAATGTACCTTGTGAATGAAAAATTAGAAACAGGTCGAGCCGAGAGACAAAAACTTGAGAAAAAACTTAATGAAACAATGGAATATTTAGAAACAGTAGGAAATGTTGATGCAAAAGCAGTACAGGACAGAAACTCTCAAGCAGGACAAGGAGAATTTGATATGCTGACAGAAAAAGTTAATAAATTGACAGATATAGTGGATAAAAATGATAGAACGACCAGGGAGATGAAAGAATCAGTGTCAAGGATCAAGAGAGGGGTTCAACAGGAAAAAATGGCCAGAAAAACGGATACTCAAGCTGTGATTGAACAACTCATGCAGATGCAGGACAATCAGATTAAAATGCAGGAAAAGCTAAATGATATGCAGGAAAATCAGATTAAAATGCAGGAAAATCAGGTTAAAATGCAGGAAAATCAGGTTAAAATGCAGGAAAATCAGGTTAAAATGCAGGAAAATCAGGTTAAAATGCAGGAAAATCAAACTCAGATGCAGGAAAATCTATTGAGCAAAATTGTAGATATAATCGCAACATTAAGTGACCTAATGAACAAAGTAAACACCCTTGAAACAACAATGACTGCTCACAAAGATGAAGTTTTAGAAACAAACAATATCATTAACACACAACTGACAGAGACCAAGAGCATCACACAGAATCTGGAGAGCAGCATCAGTGCAGTAACTGGACAAATTCAAACTATCAAGGAAAATGTTGCTCCAAAACTATACTGCAACAATGAAATGGATCTAGATGACTGTCTACAGAAACATTTTACAGATCAACGGCAGCTTATTGATTTCATTATGACTATATATCAGCCTGTTTGGTTGGTTGGTGGAAGGACTAAGTATGAAGGACGAGTTGAAGTGAATTACCAGGGGAGGAGAGGAACCATATGTGACGATGACTGGGACGATAAAGATGCCAAAGTGATCTGCCGCATGCTTGGATTTAGTGGTGGTACAGCATTACAAGGCACTAGCCCTTCAAACAGCGGTAGTCCTAAACATAGTTTTGGGCCAGGAACAGGAGAAATCCTGCTTGAAAATATAAAATGCTCTGGCAGTGAACAGTCAATATTCGACTGTGGCCACCATGGCATTGGTGTTCATAACTGTGACCATTATGAAGATGCAGGAGTCCGGTGTGATCCCTGATCTCATGCTGTGTGGTAGGAACATCATTATGACAATGCCAACATTATGGTAGACTCTCCCACCAGATGAGTCCAAGCATCCTACCAGTCTGTTCATGTTCGGTTACCTTTGCGTTCACACAATCAAATTCTTAAATCTTCAGCTTCCTAACAGAACAATTGTGTCTTCGTTACAGTGCAAAAGCTATTTTATTGGTTTTGTGAAATCATCGCTTTTATAACTGAGTCTGTGCATGAGAAAACCAACAATTTGGGTTCCAACCAGGTCTGACACAAACCAGGCTGTACAGTCACACAAGATGGTTAGAAGCTTGAAATTTTGGATTTAGAAAGTAGAAGAATTGTACTATCTGTGTAGCAAAAACAAAGGCCCTGATCAGCTTCGCAGTTACTGCGAAGCTGATCTGTGCCTTTGTTTTTGCATATGCAGATTGTTGGTTTTCCCATGTGGTGGCTCATATATATTCCACATTCACCATTAGTCTATTTGAGCCGCATCGTGAGAAAACCGGATTTTTGCCTATGCGAAAACAAAGGCGCAGATCAGCTTCGCAGTAACTGCGAAGCTGATCAGCGCCTTTGTTTTCGCCACTCGGATAGTACAATTCCTCTTCTTCTTAAATCCGAAATTTCAAGCTGCTAACCCGTGTCTGTAACTGTACAGGCCGATTTATGTCGGACCTGGTCGGAAACCCCGAAGACCGGTTTTCTCGCGTCGAGGCTCATTTGTCACTAGACAAATTTAGAATGACCTTCTTGGTGAGAAAATGAGCCTGTCACAAGAAAACCTGATGGACAATCTCCAGCTTTGACATAACATGCATTGTACAGAGACAGAACACAGAGTCACAAAATTTCATTTTTAAAAAGCCGATGGATTGTACCAAATAGTTCAAAGTAATGTGAGGAAGTCACAGTGAAGCTGATGAGCATATTTGTTATAGCATTTTATATGATGATGCTCAAATGCCCTTAATGAATAGATTAGCTTAGAAAATCAGCCCGTAATATCTAGCTGTATCGCCAAAATTTCTTTTATACAAGCAAATTCTCATTCTTTGTTGGTGTTTAAGATTTCAAAACTTTTACTTTACAGTATATTCACAACACTTTTAACAATGTTGGTAGAATGGTTGTGTATGTAATAAACATGTTTAATAGAAAAAAAAAAAAACATGCTGAAAGTTGAAAAAAAAATTAAAAAAAATATGATATTATCAAAAGCCAACAATAATACCAGAGGACCAATGGTCCTGTAAACGCTCACCTGAGTCTGCTGCATATACCAATAAACATGTTTGAATATTATGGTATTTAACCCCAGTGCAGGGGCAGATGAAGCCCTTGGGCCGTTTTCTTTTTTCAGAATGATCAATATTCTGTCCATTTGCCAATTTCTTGCTGGCTTTTCCCTTCAAATGACATTTTAACAGTTTTTCCCATTCAAATGCATGGGCAACCCATGTTGACCTTGCCATAAACTTGGTCAAGGTCATCACAGGGTCATGATTTATATATATACATTGTAGTACTATAGCCATGGATGCTTCACAAAGTTTCACTGAAATCAATCTATTGGTTTCAGAGAAGATATCTGAAGGGTTTTTACCATATATGGGCATGGTGGCCATCTTGGTCATGTGACCTAGATTATTAATATATACATTGGTTCCCCCATCCTATAGATGCTTCACATAAAATTTGGCTTCAATTGGCCAAGTGGTTTTAGAGGAGAAGATGTTTAAATATTATGGTAATATTTATGTATATTGCCCCGTGGTGTGGGCATATGAGCCCTTGGGTCCATTTCTTTTTTCAGAATCATTAATATTTAGTCCTACTACCCATTTCCTGCAAGATTTTCACCTCAAATGACTTTTTAAAAGTTTTCCCCATTCCAATGCATTGGCGACCTATGTTGACCTTGTCGTAAAATAGGTCAAGGTGACCACAGGGTCATGATTTACATACACATTGTAGTACTTCAGCCTTTGGTGCTTCATGCCAAGTTTCTTTGAAATCGAACCATCAGATTCGGAGAAGAAGATTTTTGAAGGGTTTTTACCATATATGGGCATGGCAGCCATCTTGGTCATGTGAACTAAATAATTTATATATACATTAATTCCCCCATTCCATAGATGCTTCACATAAAATTTGGCTTTGATTCGCCAAGCGGTTTCAGAGGAGAAGATGTTTGAATATTATGGTAATATACATATTGCCCCGGGGTGGGGGCACATGAGCCCCTGGGGTCCATTTTTTTTCAGAATCATTAATATTCAGTCCTACTGCCCATTTCCTGCAAGACTTTCACTTTAAATGACATTTTAAAAGTTTTCCCTATTCAAATGCATTGGCGACCTATGATGACCTTGCCCTAAAAAAAGGTCAAGGTCATCACAGGGTCATGATTTATATATACATTGTAGTACTTTAGCCATCGATGCTTCATGCCAAGTTTCTTTGAAATCGTTCCACCGGTTCTGGAGAAGAAGATTTTTGAAGGGTTTTTACCATATATGGGCATTGTGGCCATCTTGGTCATGTGACCTGGATTATTTATATACACATTGATTACCCCTTCCTATTGATGCTTCACATAAAATTTGGCTTTGATTGGCCAACCGGTTTCATAGGAGATGATGTTCGAATATTATGGTAATATACATGTATATTGCCCCGGGTTGGGGGCATATGAGCCCCTTGGGTCCAATTTTTTTTTCAGAATCATTAATATTCAGTCCTACTGCCCATTTCCTGCAAGACTTTCAATTTAAATGACATTTTAAAAGCTTTCCCCATTCAAATGCATTGGCGACCTATGTTGACCTTGCCGTAAAATAGGTCAAGGTCATCACAGGGTCATGATTTATATACACATTGTAGTGCTTGAGCCATCAATGCTTCATGCCAAGTTTCTTTGAAATCGATCCACCGGTTCTGGAGAAGAAGATTTTTGAAGGGTTTTTACCATATATGGGCATGGCGGCCATCTTGGTCATGTGACCTGGATTTCTTATATACACATTGGTTCCCCCTTCCTATAGATGCTTCATATAAAATTTGGCTTTGGTTGGCCAAGCGGTTTCAGAGAAGAAGATCTTTGAAATTGTGGACGGACGGACGGACGGACGGACGGACGACGGACGGACGCCGGATCATGGCCATCCTATAAGCTCACCTTGTGAGCGTAACGGCTCAGGTGAGCTAAAAATGCAGCTTTTCCATGAGAACTGTGATATAAGAAAACCTATCTTCCAGGTTTCCAATTAAGTCCAACACAAACCAGCCTGTTCAGATACAGTAGATGATTAAAGGCCTGAAATTTTGGATTTAAAAAGAAAAGGGGGAGCCAACTATCTGTGTGGCAAAAACAAAGATGCTGATCAGCTGTGCAGTTACTGCACAGCTGATCTGCGTCTTTGTTTTAGCATATATGCATAAAGCAGGTAAACTCATCATCAAATGGCCATCTCCACACAAAACCTACCTAAAGATGCCCTAGACATTGCCTCCGAGATATCACTCATAAGATCAAAGGGAACTTTCCTGGCCGCCGAGAACTCGAGACAATGTTTCACTGCATTCTCTACCTGAAATATGTACAGTTCAATCGCATCATTATGAAAACTTGCTGATTTTTCACCTGTAAAAATTGAAAATTGGATTTTAAAATTTTTGGGAATTTTTTTATCATTTTTGCTCAAAACATAGCTATGTAGTTCTAATGAGTACACGTACCAACAGTTTAAGTTTTAGAGCAAAAAATGAAAAAAATATATTACCTATGTACGCCCCAGTTTTACAATATAAAAGTGGGGTGTAAGAGGTATAAAGTTAAATGACATGTAATCCTGGGCCCAGTTGTTCAAAACTTCCTTAGCTTTACGTCATCGTTAAGACCTCAACTCGTTAAGTAAATGCCGACTACATAAGCAAATACACTCTTATTTTTTGTTGATAAAATGTGAGAATCCTTTGCAATTGAGAATCCTTTGCATTGCAAAGGATTATCACATTTTATCAACAAAAATAACAGTGTATTTGTAATATTCATGTTTGAAATTTTAACAAATCGTTAACTAACAACATTGTTAATTTTGAACAACTGGCCCTTGATGTATAATACTGATTCCAATGTATCATGGATAAGACAATACTTCCAAAATGATTATTTTGCTATATGTCTATTGTATATAATTTTATTATAGCTTGGTTTGGTATATAACATGGTCAATCTGTTTCTATGAACCTTATAGATGGTTTTAGAAAGCTGTTGATTATTTTAAATATAATAATGCATTTGAGCTGCCACATGAGAAAACAAACAATCTGCATGGGCGAAAACTGATCAGCGCCTTTGTTGTTGGTACACGGATAGTACAATCCCTCTGCTTACGTCCGTAATTTCAACCTTCTAGCCTGCTTCTGTGACTGTACAGGCTAATTTGTGTTGGACCTGGTCGGAACCCACATTGTTTGTTTATCTTATGCACAGGCTCATTTACAATGTTCTGGCTAACTTCTTTATCTCCCTTGCAACACAATTAACAACAGGATAAACAAAAGTAAACATGTTTTGAGCCACAACATGATAAAACCAACATTGTTGTTTCTGACCAGATCTGACACAAACCAAGCTGTACAAACATAGAAGATGGCTAGAGGCTGGAAATTTTGGATTTAGAAAGTAGAGGAACTATACTATCTATGTAGCAAAAACAAAGGCCTTGATCAGCTTTTCAATTACTGTGGAGCTGGTCTGCACCTTTGTTTTTGCATATAGAAGATGCTGGTTTTCTCAAAGTGCAACTCTTTTTTCATATTTTGTTCTTTAAAAATATGGATTATGGATGGACAGAATAGTTGTAAGAATGACCAAATAAGACAATAATACTGTGTACTGTGTACACACAAACTTTGTTTTGAGAAGATAGAAAATGTACAAACTCCATTTATATGTGAAAAATGTAAATTTTAACTGCCTGACTTGTACCTGACTTCAGAGTAAGGATTTTGACTTGATGCAGCTTTTTTAAGCCGCATCAAGACAGAAACAGTCTGTGGAGTTTCAGACCAGGACTGACACAAATCAGCCTGTTCAGTCAAACAAGAGGGGTAGACACTTGAAATTTTAGATTTAACAAGAAGAGGGATTGAACTATCCTTGAAGTGAAAACAATGTTGCTGATCAGCAGTGCAGTTACTGCACAGCTGATCCGCGTCTTTGTTTTGGCATATTATGCAAAAACTAGGTATTTTGTCTTAGTATTTTCTCACTTGAGCCTACGCATAGGTAAACCAACAATCTGCATAGGAAAAACAAAGGCGCAGATCAGCTTCGCAGAAGCTGATCACACCTTTGTTTTCGCTATATGGATAGTACTTTTCCTCTACTTTCTAAATCCAAAATTTCTAGCCTCTATCCATATTCTGTAACTGTACAGCTCAGTTTGTGTCGGTCCTGGTAGGAACCCAAATTGTTGGTTTTCTTACGCACAGGCTCACTTGTATTCTTACCAGTGGTCTGTATTTTTCCAGCATATCAAGTAGAACACTTCTGCTGAAATTACCATGCTGAAAAAGGCAAAAAAATTAACAATGTACTTTTAAACAAATCTCATGAAAAAGCATGTTTAGAATACATGAGCCATGTCAAAAATGGTTTTAAAACAGCCTATCTTTGATTTTTCATATACGAGTATATTTGTTCTAATAAGCGCACAGTGCTTTTAACTTTTTCAAACTAACTCAAAAGTTTAGTTAACAAAAGATCTTCCCAATAAACACTCGGCAGCATTGTCCATACTGTTCAAAATCTAAGATCTGGTTAAAATTTAAGATGTCTTGAAAAATTGTGAAAATCAAAACATCAATGCAACAGATCAATTATAATGACTGCATGTCACTCAAGTTTAATCGTATGGCTTTGCAAACATCTAAAGAGTTGAAATATACATTCTTAAGCCATTATTCCCAATAAAACTTTTTGTGATCATTTAATATAAAGGATTTCCAACAACTCAAAAAAGAACTAAATATGCATTTATTTGAGCATAATTATGCGCATATTAGATCAAATATGGTAAACCAGGTTTTCTCACATCAGGGAGACACAAGGAAATGAGTCCTAAAATTGGTGAAAATTCTTCTCAAATGAACCACTTTTTTATGAAAAATTAAGAAACTCCTGGAGATGAATCAGGAATTGTCTTATTTATTCTATACAGTATACATTTTTGAAAATTCTCCCTGAAATGGAAGAAAACTCATCACATGTATGCATGCATATTGCTTATTTCAATATGGAATTGTAAATATGTCTAGATTATGAAGCTAATCTTAAATTCTGAGATAATTTGTGAACTTCGATTTTACACAAAATAAGTAATAATGTAATATACTGAATAGATTGTACATGTGTTTTGCTTTGCATGCTAGAATATATATAAGCCCCAATCATGAGAAAACGAACAATGTGGTTTCCAAAAGATCTGGCATAAACTGAGCTGAACAGGCACAGAAGATGGCTAGAAGCTTGAAATTTTGGATTTAAGAATTGGAGGAATTGTTCTATCTGTGTGAAATCAAACATGCTGATCAGCTGTGCAGTTACTGCACTGCTGATATGCGCCTTTGTTTTCACATAAAAAGATTGTTGGTTTTCTCATGCCAGTACATATACATAGACCCATCCTATTGTTTATCAATTTGTTGTGTTCACTTTACAAAGCACAAATTGTGTTGATCTTAGTAAATTAAAAGCCTTTTTTCTCCATCAGTTTCATTCCTTTTTTAAGCTACCAGTAACTCTGCAGTCTGTGGTCACCTGGACTATAAAAGGCTGAATTAGGGGTCTTATCTCAGTTTTTGTTTAGACACCAACCTGTCAACATCTCTCTGAGTTCTCCAATATACAACACTAGCAATAATTAATTCTGTCTGGATATTGCTTCAGAGAAGAAAGTTACCTGTGGAATCATTGACAGCTCTTATCAGCAGATCAAACCAATTCAAGAATTGGCTTATAATTTCTGGGCGAGTAGTTAAGCCACACCCACTAAAGTCTCAACAGGTAAATCCCAGGTAATAAAACGCTCGCCGGGTGGCATCAAAGTTCTATGGATATTTTTTCACATGCTCAAGGTCAGTTACAAGTCTATGGATATTTTATCACATGCTCAAGGTCAGTTAAAAGTCTATGGATATTTTATCACATGCTCAAGGTCAGTTACAAGTCTATGGATATTTTTTCACATGCTCAAGGTCAGTTACAAGCCTATGTATATTTTTATCACATACTCAAGGTCAGTTACAAGTCTATGGATATTTTTTCACATACTCAAGGTCAGTTACAAGTCTTTGGATATTTTTTCACATGCTCAAGGTCAGTTACAAGTCTATGAATATTTTTATCACATGCTCAAGGTCAGTTACAAGTCTATGTATATTTTTATCACATGCTCAAGGTCAGTTACAAGTCTATGGATATTTTTTCACATACTCAAGGTCAGTTACAAGTCTATGTATATTTTTTCACATGCTCAAGGTCAGTTACAAGCATATGAATATTTTTATCACATGCTCAAGGTCAGTTACAAGTCTATGGCTATTTTTTCACATGCTCAAGGTCAGTTACAAGTCTATGGATATTTTTTCACATGCTCAAGGTCAGTTACAAGCATATGAATATTTTTATCACATGCTCAAGGTCAGTTACAAGTCTATGGATATTTTTTCACATACTCAAGGTCAGTTACAAGTCTATGGATATTTTTTCACATGCTCAAGGTCAGTTACAAGTCTATGGATATTTTTTTCACATGCTCAAGGTCAGTTACAAGCATATGAATATTTTTATCATATGCTCAAGGTCAGTTACAAATCTATGGATATTTTTTCACATACTCAAGGTCAGTTACAAGTCTTTGGATATTTTTTCACATGCTCAAGGTCAGTTACAAGCCTATGGATATTTTTTTTCACATGCTCAAGGTCAGTTACAAGTCTTTGGATATTTTTTCACATGCTCAAGGTCAGTTACAAGTCTATGGATATTTTTTCACATGCTCAAGGTCAGTTACAAGCCTATGTATATTTTTATCACATGCTCAAGGTCAGTTACAAGTCTATGGATATTTTTTCACATGCTCAAGGTCAGTTACAAGTCTATGGATATTTTTTCACATGCTCAAGGTCAGTTACAAGCCTATGTATATTTTTATCACATACTCAAGGTCAGTTACAAGTCTTTGGATATTTTTTCACATGCTCAAGGTCAGTTACAAGCCTATGGATATTTTTTTTCACATGCTCAAGGTCAGTTACAAGCATATGAATATTTTTATCACATGCTCAAGGTCAGTTACAAGTCTATGGATATTTTTTCACATGCTCAAGGTCAGTTACAAGTCTATGGATATTTTTTCACATGCTCAAGGTCAGTTACAAGCATATGAATATTTTTATCACATGCTCAAGGTCAGTTACAAGTCTATGGATATTTTTTCACATACTCAAGGTCAGTTACAAGTCTATGGATATTTTTTCACATGCTCAAGGTCAGTTACAAGTCTATGGATATTTTTTTCACATGCTCAAGGTCAGTTACAAGCATATGAATATTTTTATCATATGCTCAAGGTCAGTTACAAGTCTATGGATATTTTTTCACATACTCAAGGTCAGTTACAAGTCTTTGGATATTTTTTCACATGCTCAAGGTCAGTTACAAGCCTATGGATATTTTTTTTCACATGCTCAAGGTCAGTTACAAGTCTTTGGATATTTTTTCACATGCTCAAGGTCAGTTACAAGTCTATGGATATTTTTTCACATGCTCAAGGTCAGTTACAAGCCTATGTATATTTTTATCACATGCTCAAGGTCAGTTACAAGTCTATGGATATTTTTTCACATGCTCAAGGTCAGTTACAAGTCTATGGATATTTTTTCACATGCTCAAGGTCAGTTACAAGCCTATGTATATTTTTATCACATGCTCAAGGTCAGTTACAAGTCTTTGGATATTTTTTCACATGCTCAAGGTCAGTTACAAGCCTATGTATATTTTTATCACATGCTCAAGGTCAGTTACCCTTCCCTGTCCTTCATCAGTGTGATCTTTTTTTCTTTTGAGAGATCCTAGTCTCCTAATTGACATTTTTTTTTAATATTTGGTGTCACTGATGAGGCTTAAAAGTCCCAAAACTAGTCATTCCACTAGCCCTAGAAACTTTTAAACATATTGTTTTAAATTCTTTAGCCCGGCTAAAGTATGGGACAATTAATTTTCATAATATCCCCCTGCCACATAGGTGGGCAGCCATGGTTCCAAGTGACTTGAGCATTAGCAATCTTTGTCAGTCTGGTCCAGAGATATATGGTATCTAAAGTCAACAATTTGGCTAAAAATGGTATAAAATAAAATAAAATAAGCTACGTCGTGAGAAAATGGGATTATTGCCTTTGCGAAAACAAAGGCACAGATCAGCTGTGCAGTAACTGCACAGCTGATCAGTGCCTTTGTTTTCGCTACACAGATAGTACTATTCCTCTTTTTCCTAAATCCAAAATTTCAAGCCTCTAGCCTTTTTCTGAGAGTGTACATGCCGGTTTGTTTCGGACCTGGTCGGAAACCGTGCAGACCGGTTTTCTCGCGTAGCGGTTCAAATAAAGCTCACCATCCATTTGATAAACCACTGCGCCTTTATGTCTAGTAACGCTACAAAATGTAGCGGAGTAAGTTGTTGTGACAACCCCACAGGCCCCATATGGTGCATTGACAACAGGTTCAGGGTGCTTTCTAACACTTCTTCTAGATACCTGTGAAATACGAGAAAATATTACTGCAAATCCAAGATGCGAACACGAGGATAACATATCCATGTAATGTATACCCCGTACACACTGTTTTTATATACTAGTAGTAAAACTGGGGTTAACATGTTTTTTTTTTTTTGGGGGGGGGGGGGTTCTTGTTTTTTTTGCTCCAAAGCGTTGATTGTGGGTACTCGTTAGAACCGCCTCAATGAGGCAGTTCTAACGTGTACCCACAATCAATGATTTGTGCAAAACTATTAAGAATAATGTTTTTTGGGGTTTTCTTATTTGTTTGTTTGTTGATTTTTTTCTCTCTTTTTTTGAAAAAAAAAATCATTTTCAAAGCTGAAAAAATAACTGTATTGCATAAGCATGTTTTTTGTAATGAGAGCTACAAGATGTAGCGGAGTATGTTGTTGTGAAAGCCCCACTGGCCCCATATGGTGCATTGACAACAGGTTCAGGCTGCTTTCTAACACTTCCTCTAGATACCTGTGAAATACGAGAAAATATTACTGCAACTCCAAGATGCGAACATCAGGATATAGCCTGTACACCCAACTTTTATATGAGCCTGTGCGTGAGAAAACCAACAATTTGGGTTCTGACCAGGTCCGACACAAACCAGGCTGTACAGTCACAGAAGATGTTTAGCGGCTGGAAATTTTGCATATAGAAAGTAAAGGAATTGTACTATCCTTGGAGTGAAAACAAAGGTGCTGATCAGCTTTGCAGTTACTGTGAAGCTGATCTGCACCTTTGTTTTCGCCTATGCAGATTGTTGGTTTTCCCATGCGGCAGCTCATATACTAGTACTTAGTAAAGCATATATTTTTTTTTCGTAAATTAGCTCCAAAACATTACTTGGGCGAGTTAAATAAATTTCATATGAAATGACCACCAGTGTAAGATTCGTTTTATCATATGACTTCTTAAATATGATTTTATCACTTTTACAGTGGACAAATGAAAATTAATATTGTTGGGTACCAAATTGTTCCATACTTTCCAACAAAGAAAACACCCTCACTCAAAATTTTCATGCAGAAGTAACAGAGTTATAGGTATTTGACTTTGAATTTTGAAAATGTATCAAAATAATGAGCCTCTTGGTCACTTGTTATTGTAGATCAAACGTGAATGAAAACAAATCTTTATATGAATCGCGTTATGAGAAAACAAACATTTTGCATATGCAAAAACAAAGGTGCAGATCAGCACCTTTGTTTTCTCTACACGGATAGTACAATTTCTCTACTTTCTAAATCCAAACTTTCCAGCCTCTAGCCATCTTCTGAGCTTGTACATATTGATTTGTGTCTGACCTGTTCGGAAATCACATTATTGGTTTTCTCATGACACGACTCACATTCTGACACATCATTATAGCGCCAAAATGTAAAAACAATAAAATCAAACAAGTCCTAAACATTATAGTGGGTGGGTATTACGGATGCCAGCTTCTTTATCCAGTCTTTCCCCAAGCTGCCATTCAGTCTTTTCAACCTTTGTGACATGAATGACTTGCAAGCTCACACCAATCAATATCACTTCAAAAAAAAAGTCAATCAATATCACGAAACATGCGCGGATCCAGAGGGGGGGACCGAGGGTCCGGACCCCCCCTGGAATTTGAAAATTTTACCTAAAAAAAGGTAATTTCGGGATTTTTTGGGGGTTGGACCCCCCTCGTCTATGACCAAAAATTACCATTTTCGTTCGACCCCCTCTCATGAAAATTTCTGGATCCGCGCATGCGAAAACATGTCCATGTAATATATACCCCCCCGAACCCCACTTTTATATAGCAAAACTGGGGTATGCAGGGGTATAACTATTTTTCTTATTTTTGCTCCAAAACATAGATTGTGGGTACTCGTTAGAACCGCCTCTTCGAGGCGGTTCTAACATGTACCCACAATCTATGTTTTGAGCAAAAAATAAGAAAAATATCAAATTTTTTCTTCTGAAAATTTTCATTTTTTACAACTTAAAAAAATCTCTGTATACAGTATTGCATGGGCGTGGTTTCATAATGAATACATGTATTCATTGATATCAGTGCACTATGCACTGATCTTTCACATACACAAAATTCACTTACATTTCAGGGTACCTGATCCAATAGTTGATTGTCTCATGTTGAAACTCATTCATTAAACGGAACTGAAATAAAGTCAACATTCTGTTAGTTTATTTCCACTGGCTGCATTATAATTTTCATTTGAATTCTGACAAGGTCGCACCCAAAGCTAGCTACACAGTTGCAGAAGGTGATGAAAAATGGTCTCGCATGAAATTTCTGATTTAGGAAATAGCCAAACATGTTTGTTTGTTTGTTTGATTTGTTTCTTTAGTCTTGTCGGGACAGAGCAACTACTTCCTATGTACTTTATCAGTACTTTGATTTTGTTTGTTTGTTTGTATTGAGGAATTACCTCCAAGTCAAGAATTTTTCAGTCATGTCAGGACGGGGCCACCTCTTGCTGGGTTTTAACCAGTACTGTGGGGAGATAATGTGTCTTGCTCAATGACACACGGTGCCACCTGTAGGGATCAGACCCAGAACCCTTCATGAGTTCATCTATGCACAGTCAAAGGCTGAAATCAGTTTGCTTGTTTGTTTTGAGGTTTAACATCCCAGTCAACAATTTTTCAGTCATGTCGGGACAGAGCAACAGCTCGCTGGGTATCAACCAGTACTCCAGGGAGTTAATGTGGCTTGCTCACTGACACAACATGGTCTTATATCATTTTTAAAGAACAGTTCTTTATGGAATATGTAATAAAGATATTTTTATACATACACATTTGAGTAGTCTGACAATTTCAGGTCTTGCCACATCTAGGCCATTCTTAATCTTGGGCATGTTACTGCGTCTGTTGTGGAACTGGCTGATCAGGTGCTCAGCTGGGAGAAAATAAATCAGATCATCAAGTGTGTTTCATGAATTGAGCCGCTTCGTGGGAAAACCAACAATGTGGTTTCCGAACAGGTTGGACACAAACAGGGCTGTAGAAGCACAGAAGGCAGCTAGAATCTTGAAATTTCCGATTAAAGTAGAAGAGGAACTGTACTATCCGAGTAGCGAAAACAAAGGCGCTGATCAGCTTTGCGGTTACCGCGAAGCTGATCTGCGTCTTTGTTTTCGCCTATGCAGATTGTTGGTTTTGCCATGCAGCGGCTCAAATGCAGTGCTTGCAAATATGCCAGTGTTAAAGAATTTAGATGCTTTGACTTTTGTTATCTACCTTGAACCCACACATTAACATTTACATGTCCTTGGAGAGAAAACCTTGCTTTTACAGGTTCCAACAGTAAATGGCCAACAACGCTGCATAAGCCGTTAATTCCTTGAGTCTTTTTGAATGTGTTACTTGTCAGTTCCCCATTTGGTCAATATGTTCCTTGACAGGTGATATATATAGTATCCCATTACTATTTTTGCATATCTGAGCTCAGCCTATCAATGCTATCATAAATATCTATGGTATGATTCAGCCATAACTATAAGAAAAAAGTCTAAAACCTTCCACTCAATTCTTTGAACTACATCATGAGAAAAACAGTTTTTGCATGCAAATTAGCTGTGCAGTGCATGCACAGCTGATCAGTGCCTTTGGTTTTGCACCACAGATAGAACAATGCCTCTTTCAAGATAATTCTAGACATCTTGAGACTGCATAGGCCACTTTGTGTTAGACATTGTTGGAAACCCGGAAGACTGAATTACTCCCATTACATCTCAGTATTTAGGCAATACTCACCCAGCAGTGTATAAATGTCTTTTGTGTGATGTGTTGTTGTGGTAAATGCTCTAGTAACAAACTTCAAACTCAAAGTCTACAATGAAAAAAAAATATTGTAAATTCTGAAATGTTCGTGAGAACTTAATTTTCATGAATATTCGCGAATTCAATGCCTTACAAATTCAAGGTTCTCGCCAATAAAGAAACTATAGTCCATGCCTAAAGACTACATGAACACTAGTTCGCGAATTCAAAACCTTGCAAAAACTTCTGAAATAAAAATTTTGCGAAGTAAAAGTCCCGCGAAAATTTCCGACTTTACAGCAACAAAGAAAATTTCCGACTTTACAGCAACAAAGAAAATTTCCGACTTTACAGCAACAAAGAAAATTTCCGACTTTACAGCAACAAAGAAAATTTCCGACTTTACAGTAACAAAGAAAATTTCCGACTTTACAGCAACAAAGAAAATTTCCGACTTTACAGCAACAAAGAAAATTTCCGACTTTACAGTAACAAAGAAAACATACAAAGATAGCGTTATAATAAGGTTGTACTGTATTGCAATAGGTAAGCACAACTAAATTGTAACTCTATTTTCTTACTCGTATCATAGATATCTGTAGTTCCTAATTCAAATTGTATAACCAGGGAATTTGCAACCAAAAATTAAAAAATATTTGAATAGTACTGGGCGAAGTGCAAACATTGAGAGGAAAACTTTCTTTAAATTTGAGCTACCCAATGAAAAACCAATTTTTACATATGAAAAAAAATGAAAGCGCACATCAGCTGTGCACTTAAAGCTGTCAGCCATTTCTTATCACTAAACAGACAATACAATTCCTGAATTTTAAAAATCCAAAATATCAAGACTCGAGACATTTTTGGTTGCTGCTTATCTTATGTTGGACCTAGCCATAAACCGACAAAGACAGTTTATCTATCTGGATGATTCATTTTTCTGACACTGGAAAAATTGACAGATTTAAGTCTGAAAATTTTGATGTTTTCTTGTTTTTGCACAAAATACTGATTGTAGGTACACTAATAAGTACCCACAATCTATGTATTAAAGCAAAAATAAGGAAAATAGGCATACCCCTGTACACCCCAGTTTTACTATAATGAGCCTGTGCATGAAAAAACCAACAATTTGGGTTTTCAACCAGGTCCAACACAAACCGGGCTGTACAAGCACAGAAAAGAGCTAGAAGCTTGAAATTTCGGATCTAAGTAGAAGAGGAATTGTACTATCCGAGTAGCGAAAACAAAGGCGCTGATCAGCTTCGCGGTTACCGCGAAGCTGATCTGCGTCTTTGTTTTCGCCTATGCAGATTGTTGGTTTTCCCATGGGGCGGCTCATATATTACAGAGACATGTTATCCAGATGTGATATATCATTCCATACCCATATTTGTTCATCCGGATCAGTCAAGGCGTCCAGTAGATGTCTTCTGATCTGAGTGAATACATCACAGTTGATAACGTCATTTATCTGGTTGATCATGTTTAGCTGTTGCAGGGCTTCTCTTCTCACCTACGACAGAAAAAGGGAAATATGAATTTATTTTTAAAAATACAACTCTGCATTTTACTGAATAGTTTATTAAAGATTGTCAATGTTCAATTTTTTGTTTTGTTTTGTTTTGTTTTTGTTTTTGTTTTTACCCCAAGCGTTCTTGATTAACATTTCATTGAACTCCCCTCTCATACAGGCACTTTTGGGCAGAGCCTATGGTTTATGAGCTACTTCTTAGATACTAAAATTCCTAATCAACCAATCTTGAAGCAACTGCAGTATAGTGATGTCAAATTAACTGCACATTTTGCACATCCCAGTCTATCAAACCTTTGATGATCCATTCATTTTTCTTTTTTTTTTTTTTCTATTTTTTGTTGGGGGTGAGGGTAAGGCTCTCTACATGGGGGGAAGGCTCTCTATCATATGTTTGCCTAAATATATAAAACCAAGTATGGGTAACTGAATGTGAACTCATTTAAGCCTGGCGTCCCTTTTATGGGACATAGGCAAACAGAATAGCCCCAGATGTGACGCCGCAGAACGCGGCGTCCCATCTGGGGCTATTCTGTTTGCTTAGAGAATTTTCATTGAAAAATTGAATAAAATTTAAAAATCACTCCTGACGCCCCTAAAAATGAGAGTGGACTCACCCAAATGATAATGAAGGGAAAATCCATTCGACAAATATGGGTTAAACCTTTTTCATTATTTTGAACTTTGAGACTTGAATCCAGGTCAACTTCCCTATATTACCATAACCCATATTTGACGAATGGATTTTCCAATCTTTATCATTTGGATGAGTCCACTTGCATTTTTAGGGGTGTTAGGAGTGATTTTTAATTTTTATCCCAATTTTCGATGAATTTTTGTTTAGCAAACAGAATAGCCCCAGATGGGACGCCGCGTTCTGCGGCATCACATCTGGGGCTATTCTGTTTGCCTTTGTCCCACAAAAGGGACGCCAGGCTTAAATGAGTTAATTAACTGTTGGTAGGATGTACAACCCTAACAAATGAACAACAACAATCACAATCAATTTCAGCTACCCCATAAGGAAATGAACAACAGGCATAGGCAAAAACAAAGCCGTAGATCAGCTGTGCAGTATTCGCTTATAGATAATACAATCTCTTCTTTTTTTTTCTAAGTCTAAATTTCAAGCTTTGAGACTGCTTTTATGACTGTACATGCGGGTTTGTGTCAGACCTGGTTATAAACTGAGATCATTGGTTTTCTCCTGCAAAGGCTCATTCACAACACAAATGCTATACCTCATGACTCTTAGTTTTACTCATCTTCTCAGCGAGTTCTTGAGCACGTCCAGCGTCCATAAACATAAGACTTCCCTGTAATACAAATCAATCAGAGTTACAAGTAGATCTAACTTTTAAAATACTGTTCGGAATTGCCGAAGCTGTTCTAGCAAGTACCCATAATCTATGTTTTGGATCAAAAATAAGAAAAATATGTATACCCTTGCAAACCCAAGTTTTTCTACATAAGTGGGATATAAGGGGGTGTAGTTTTCATGTACATGTTTTCCTGATTCTCAGGACTTTAAATTCAAAGCTTCATACTTATTTTTTAATAATACTAATACACTGTAATTTCATAAATTTTTGCATGACATCTGTAAGCGAAGGAATTTTCGTGTGTGACATTTATTTTGCACATTTTCTGTTTCCAACTTATTTGGGAAATTGTAAGGCAGCATTCAATTAAGTAAAATTAGTATCTAAAAAGATGTAGCTATAATAAATCTGAGAACTCTGAAGTGCATGGCAATTAAATAAATACAATTGCAATATCAGCATACCCTTTGAAAAGTTGTGTGGCATCCAATTTATAAATACATGTATATTACTATAAGGAAAAATAAATTTCTCACAAAAATTTTCCAAACTTAAGTTATTAAGTACAGTACCTGATTATATGAGCTGTCACAGGATGACTCCTCCTCGTCGCTGCCATGGAAACCTCTGTCTCGGTTTGGAAAATGTCCTCCATGACTGTGATGTCCAACGCCAAACTCGGCATCAAAATTTCGCATCAAATCAGTTACTGCCTCTGTCACATTTTTTCTAAGTTTTCTGGTGACTTCAGTGTAACTAAAACAAACAAAAAATGAGCCATCTCGTGGGAAAACCAACAATGTGGTTTCCGAACAGGTCCGACACAAACGGGCCTGTACAAGCACAGAAAAGAGCTAGAAGCTTGAAATTTCGGCTTTACGTAGAAGAGGAAAACCAACAATGTGGTTTCCGAACAGGTCCGACACAAACGGGCCTGTACAAGCACAGAAAAGAGCTAGAAGCTTGAAATTTCGGCTTTACTTAGAAGAGGAATTGTACTATCCGAGTAGCGAAAACAAAGGCGCTGATCAGCTTCGCGGTTACCGCGAAGCTGATCTGCGTCTTTGTTTTCGCCTTTGCAGATTGTTGGTTTTCCCATGAGGCGGCTCAAATGTAATGAATGTCAGAGCACCAATGTTTTTGCCTTCAGTTTGCTCCTAATGTTTGACTAATGAGGTATGTATTAATTTCCCTTTTGGTTTGTATAAGAATTTGACATTTTTCTGATCTGACCGTTTTGAGCTGTGTAGTGGCATATTAGAAGCATATAGCATCAATGTTATATTAGATAGCTTACTACTTCTTCTCTTTTGTCAAACCTTAAAAAGAACATTTTATATGAGCCGCCTCGTGGGAAAACCAACAATGTGGTTTCCGAACAGGTCCGACACAAACCGGTCTGTGCAGTAACAGAAGCAGGCTAGAAGCTTGAAATTTTGGATTTAAGAAGTAGAGGAACTGTACTATCCGTGTAGCGAAAACAAAGGCGCTGATCAGCTTCGCGGTTACCGCGAAGCTGATCTGCGCCTTTGTTTTCGCCTATGCAGATTGTTGGTTTTCCCATGGGGTGGCTCATATATAAAATCTGTGGCTGAGGTCCAAATTGACAAAAGTCTGAACTGTTGATATCTGAGATCCAAACTAGGTCTGATTTGTGAACAAGGTCCAAAATGTCCAATGTCTTTACTGAATAATTCAGGGTTCAAACTAGACAAGAAATTTAGGGAGAAGTTTTGTCTCTCCCCAGGAAAATTTGAGAGAAGTTCGGACTTGAATTTGAGGTTTGCCTATATATATTCTATACATGTTCACCTCTCCCTCAGCTGAAAATAAGGAGAAGTTTGTTCATTTAGGGAGACTATTTCTCCCTAGTCGCCCTTTAGGCTAATCCCTGAATATAATTTCTTTATATCTAAAATTGTCTCATTGGTGACGATTCTAAAACTAAAGAAATCCCCCCCCCCACCCTCATTAGAACTGACATATCTTTTCAAACCATCATCAAGAATATAATGCAGTTGGGAAATGTTCATGTGTACTCAAGTTTTGATAATAATTGAAATTTTATTGCTCCACAATTTTTAAGTTCTCTTTGATATTGAAAATACTGCTATTTTAATACTTATATGTTATGTATTATTTAGGCTTTTTCAAAAACTCGCAAATAATTTGGATATACATTTGAGCCACCTCAAGGGAAAACCATCTGCTTATGCGAAAACAAAGACGCAGATCAGCTTCGCGGTAACCGCGAAGCTGATCAGTG
The DNA here is from genome assembly GCA_964017185.1 of Rugalucina vietnamica. NCBI lineage: Eukaryota > Metazoa > Mollusca > Bivalvia > Lucinida > Lucinidae > Rugalucina > Rugalucina vietnamica. The sequence goes on from OZ024877.1 coordinate 15,333,635, forward strand.
CTTTCGTTTTCACTACTCAGATAGTACAATTCCTCTTCTACTTAAATCCGAAATTTCAAGCTTCCAGCTCTTTTCTGTGTTTGTACAGGTCAGTTTGTGTCAGACCTGTTCGGAAACCACATTGTTGGTTTTCCCACAAGGCCGCTCATATAATACTCACGGCCGAGACTTGATTATGCTGTCTGTTATTTTACTGATGAGTGTGTCCTGACCATTATCTACATGACCTGTTGTAGTTTGTTTCTCTATCTCTTCTTCAATCTGTGGACCTAGGTTCTCTTCTATCTTCTTCTTTAACAGCTTCACAAACTCATATCTAAATTCAGAAACATTGAGCATGTTAACCCATATTTGATGAATGAATTCTCTCATCATTATCAATTGGATGAGTCCATTTTCATTTTTAGGGGTGTTACAGTGATTTTCATTTTTTATCTGACTTTTCGATGAAATTTCTCTATGCAAACAGAATAGCCCCAGATGGGAAGCCGCGTTCTGCGGCGTCCCATCTGGGGCTATGCTGTTTGCATATGTCCCATAAAAAGGATGCAAGGCTTATATGAGTTAGGAGTCAGTCAATTTATTTTCTACTCTCTCTACAAAAAATCAAGCAAACTGGCATAACTGTATAGAAAAGCTTTAGCTAAAGTATGCAAAAGATGTGGCAAATTAGTATTGCATTGCCATTTTATCCCTTCTAAATATAGAAGTTATTTCTGATAAATATTGGTAAATGTACAAAGCAAAAGAAATCGAAGGCAATATTTTTTTGTCAAGCCATGATGATTCAAATTTACTATAATTACATACAAAAAAAGCTCACATTCATAAACAAATGTGGAACAGGGTGGTGCAGTCAATAGCGCATCCGACTTTGGGCAGAGGGTCCCAGGGCCTCGTCTGTTGTGGCCTTGAGGGAGTCACAATTCTAAGCTCTATGTGTATATAGTGTGCATATGTTCTTAGTCTCAATAAAAGCTTTACAGAGCTTATGTTGAATGTTAAAAAATGAAGCAACTTTAAATAAAGATTATCAATTAACAAAATAAAATGTGTCATGTAGGGCTGGGTACCGCGTACGAAAACCGTACCGCGGTATACCGTGGTATGGACACCTGTACCGCGGTACGTACCACGGTATACCGCAGACTTAACAAGTCATTGCCATCTTCATTACACCAAGTGTCATACACACCTTGCCGTTTGTAACACCGTCAGAGAAATGACATTTCTATTCCGTACGGATGTGACACAATTCATTGCCGGCGAGCATGAGTGACACCCATTGTTTTCTTACGATAGGCCAAAATGTTGTGAAAACAAGCCAAGTGATACAAAGCATCTGTAATTGTCATTTTATTCCTAATCAGATAATTGCCATCAATTATTCATGCATGCCAAACAATAAACAAACGTGATATTGGTCAAATATGTACGCGACTCCAAATATTTACAGTAAAGAAATCAATTATCACTTGACCACGTGTTGATGAAAAGTTCAAAATGTAAACAAAGACACAGTAATCCACCTGTCAATCAAATCTGTGGAGAGCCAATAGTAAGCGCGGTCTGCAGTTCAACACTCGCGCTCATTGGCTAATCGATTTTTCTGAAAGTCACTACAAAACTCAACGCTCGTATGAGTTTTCAAAGCGGTAGATCAAACAGCGTAAATTCTCCTAATCTTTATAGCGGGTTGCACCTGATTTTTGATGAATGCATGAAGCTAGAATTTCGACGTCTGGAACTACAGAAACGGCGCGCAACCTGGTCGGACTTGGTAAAATAGCATTACCCGCGACTTGCCCATAAGCGCCTTATCACTCACGAAATGAATAGGATTTAATGACAATATGAGGGCTAAACACATCACAAAACGGAGAGATACTGATTCGATACTTCGACCGATACGTATCAAATCACGCGTGGTATTGGTGTCGATTTAATAAGCTTACATGTAAAATACAACCACCTGGAAAGCATGCGAGCGAAGCGAACTGAACCGAACCACCATGAGTGTGAATCTAGAATCGAACCGACTGCAGATAACTCGCACCACTAAAATTAGTATGACCACATTCAAAATAGTGCGCATTTTACACAATATGTTCATGTGTATTAAATACTTCGCATGAAACGCTGTGTCTTCCAAACGACACAGCGTCACGACCTTTGTTTTACAATATGCGTCCGTAAATCTTCAAAGAAAAGACCGACTAACCATTTTTATCGTTACACACGCAGGTGAATCACAATTACACAATCTTATTTAGGAAATATTTCTGGTCGTAAGTCACTATCGGTCTAACAATGCCATTGGACGAAGCAAAAATTTGGATGCAAAATGGGCGGAGCTAAGGTGTCAAGGTGCGTGTGCCAAAGTTGTAAAGTATCATGACCCGTAAATCATGATAATATGGCAAAACACATGTCGATTGATGTAACATAATTTTTAATCACAGATTAATGATGCGCGATAATTTGACAATCACAGTATAGGTGTCAATAAGCGATTAAACAGTTACTTAGACTACTGAATTACCATAAGTACAAGCCAAGCACCCGAAAGTACCGGTACGTACCGCCAAATGAGCGGTACGTACCGGCGGTTCGGCGGTACGTACCGGCGGATAAGAAAAACTGCTGTCTACCAGTGCACCGGTTTTACCGCGCAGCCCTAGTGTCATGAAATTTGCCTCAGTAAGAAACTAGCTAGACCAGCGACAAATGATGTCCCTCTGGGAGTAGTCCAGTCTGGAACTACACTACAATTTACTTGTGAATGCCAACCTGTCCATAGCCCTTATAAAATGAGCCGCCTCATGAGAAAACCAACAATCTGCATATGTGAAAACAAAGTTACTGCGAAGCTGATCAGCGCCTTTGTTTTCGCTACACAGATAGTACAAATTCCTCTACTTTCTTAATCCAAAATTTCTAGTCTCTAGCCGTCTTCTGTTTGTGTCGGACCTGTTTGGAAAGCACATTGTGGGTTTTCCCACAAGGTGGCTCAATACCAACAAACTAAAACTCACTTGTGAAAATTTTCATCATTTTCCTCCAGATGCAGTAGACAATCTTCAGCCTGCTCAGCTGAGCCTGCTTCCTTGATGTGTGACTCTACACTGATGAGAAAATGACGGAGATTCTGTACTAGCTCTTCATTCTCCAAGCCTTTCCATGCCATGGTCCTGGAATTAAAGTTTGGACGTCACTATACTGTAATATCCCAGTATCAACTCAAGTCTCATCAACACTTTCACTCAGGCAAATCTATTAAATTTAAGTGTTATCGAAATCAAAGAATTAGTTATTGTGCCTGTAAGACTAGACATTGACTATGACTACTCAGAATGATGTGCAGGGATCTGAATAGTTTACTGGTGACATGCCAAACGACAACATTTCACCCCACATGCAACAGTCTTCACGAAAAGTGCCAGTCTGTCGGTCAAAACCAGCAAAAGTTCGTTCTGACTAACAAATTATTTTATTCTGTCAGACCAATGTCTGGCAAAAATCTCCAAAATTACAATGATAACATACAGATTGGGTTTTGTCCAGCAAAAACTTGCTGAAAAAAGATTTCGCGAAGACTGCATACAAGAGGAAAATATGTGTCATCATTCAATGGAAAATTGTTACATAACACAAGAAATTGTGAATTGAATAATATGAGCCGGGTCATGAGAAAACCAACATTATGCATGGCCGAAACCAAAGGCGCAGATCAGCATCGCAGTTACTGCAAAGATGATCAGTGCCTTTGCTTTTGCATGCCTTTGCTTTTGCAATATGGATAGTAAAAATACTCTACTTTCTATAGAACCAAAATTTCCAGTCACTTGCCATCTTCTGCTTGTACAGCACGGTTTGTTTTGGACATACTTGGAAACACATTGTTGGTTTTCTCATGACACGGCTCATATGCCATGAGATCATATTCTTCTTCTCCACTAGTGTGGTATTTTCAGTTTGGCATTTCATCAGTAACCTTTCTGAATCCTCACAATTGCACTGACAACTGCATTTAAACACAAAAGCAGGTACAGTCAACCCTCTTTACAACGACGGTGTTTGTCGCCAGTGCTTTGTGACGTTAAAGTGAATTTGCTGTTATAAGGAAATTGGGTCTTCTGACGGACAAATAAGAACTTCTATATAGATATGCTCCCATAATTATCCTAGGTCTACATGTACATGTAAGTTGCGAAAACATAATTAATTTCACATCGTGGTTAAGATGTATGGCTTAAAAGGATGACAAAAATAACACAAAACATACTTAATAATTTATTTCATGTAATACATTTCATTTAACAACATCCACATAACAACAATTTAGAACAAGACAGTGCCCATGCACATATGCACTAATCAAAAGCACTAAGCAAATGTCGAGTTGAAGCACAGTTTTCATTAAGTCAAATCCTAGCACAAGTTACTTAAGTTAAAACGTAGCACATTTAACCTACTTAATTTTAAGTCACTCTTAATCATCTTAAAAATTATGAACACTGACAAATTAAGTTTTAGCACACGTTTCAAAAGTCAAATTTCAGCACATTTTTCAAATCTCGACACATTTTTTCACATCAGTCACTCTTAAAAAAGTCACTTCTTAAAAAAGTCCAACATTGTCTTTTGAACAGAAGCACCACTGTACGTATCCATGGCACGCATAGCTTTCCATAGGTGGTCTAGGTGATCGGAGAGCGCCGGATTCTGTTCGCAGAAGCTGATGACCTGAGCCAGACCTTTCCTGGCATCTGATCTGGTGACAGGGGGCTCCTCTGGCTCGTCTTCGTCGTCGTCGTCGCTGACGTTGTCGGCCGATCTGGTCTCACTAACCAGATCCAAGATGTTGTCGTCGGTCAACATTTCACCGGTCTCGATGTCTCTGTCGACGTTGACGTAGTCAGCGGCGTCCAATCTGTCTTCAGCAGCTGGCATTCGTTGCAGTAACCGCTGAAGCTCGGCGAGTGGCAGATCATCGTCGGCGTCGTCGGTCTCAACGTTGGTTGCCGGCTGCTGCGTAGGTGGTAGAATCTTGACGTGGCGCCAGCAGTTCACGATGGTTGACTGTTTTACTGATGCCCAGGCTTCTTTGACGTAGGTTATGGCTAGCTTGACGTTGACGACCTGTTCTAGCCCATCCTCAATGCACTGCAGGAAGTAGCGCACGAGTAAACCTCTGTAGTAGCCCTTGAAGTTGCGTATGATTCCGGCGTCCATTGGCTGTATGTGGGCCGTCGTATTCGGTGGAAGAAATCTGACAACAACATTTGTCAGGCGAAGACCCTCTGTTGAATGGCTGGTAGCGTTGTCGAGCAGCAGAATGACGTGCCGCCCAGCAATTCTCATCTTGCGGTTGAACTTGCTCAGCCAATCTTGAAATACGGCGCCGGTCATCCAGGCTTTCTTGTTGTGGGTGTACTTCACATACACATTGGGGTTGAATGTCTTGCCGAAACACCGCGGTCGTTCACTCTTGCCGATCACGAGTGGAACCAGCTTGTCTGTCCCCGTAGCGTTGGCACACAGAGCGACGGTTATTCTTTCTTTCTGTTTCTTTTTGCCACTGACTGGACCAGTAGCAAGCGTAGCATTCGGTAGTAGACGGTAGAACAGCCCTGTTTCATCCATGTTGTAGATGTCGTTGGGGTCGTACGCCGCTAGATCTTCTTGAAGCTGTAGTCTACCCTGGCTAACGACGATTGGATCCGCGCTGTCAGCTTCTCCGTGGGCAACACGCTTGGAGATGATGTGGCGTCTCTTGAATTTCTGAAGCCACCCCTTGGAGTAACCGAAGTCTTGCACACCGAGCTGTGCACCGAACGTCTTTGCTTTGTCAAGCAACATGTCGTCATTGATGATGGCTTGTTTCGACCGAACGTCGGTAAACCACATGTACAGCGCTTGCTCTAGGTTCTCGTGCTTGCCGGAACGCTGTCGTAGTGATGAGTCACCATCTTTCGGCACGCTGGACCATTTCTCTTTGTCACGGAGAATGTCGCTCACCGTTGATCTGCCGACCTGCTTCCCCCATTCTCTGGCGAAACGGGCTGCAATCTCATCTTGGGTTGCTGTCGGGTGGTCGGTCTTGTAGGCGACGATCTCTTTCTTCTCGGCGACGGAAAACTGTGTTCTTCGTCGTTTTGCTGGAGGCTGAGACATTACATGTATAAAGGTTTTTACACTTTAAAAAGATTGATAAACTTAACGGCGATCGCTCCATTTTTATATCCAATTTTGACACCTGTACTCAAAGATCTCATCTTCTCACTCAATTAAAGAACGCAAATTATATCAATTAACTCTTAATTTTGATAATTGATAACCTTAAAGCGATGAACACCTTTCAAACAATTAATGCGGTATTGTTAAAACATCAATGGATACTGTATTGGCGTTCCGACTAATTAATCCGATACTGTAAGATTAGTCTCCCTTGATTGTACTGCTGTATGAAAATATATAAATAGACTGATAAATAGATAAAGCAATGTGAGGTATATGTCAATCTCATTATAACACTATCTTTAGGATCCTTGGTAACAAATTGTGTTATAAGTGAAACCAAAATGAGGTAATCAGGCCAAAAAAGAAAATGGTCTCATTTCCGTAAACCCTACCGACACTACTTTTTTGGGGCCTACTCTAAATTTTTTGGAGACATCTTAGAATTTTTTCTATTTTTAGGCTAATTTTTAATGGTTTTCATGGTTTTCCTATACAAAAAATGATTTCTAAAAAAAAAATTTGCTTACCTACCGACCCATAAAAATATTTTGACGTTTCCGGAAACAAGACATTTATTTTTTTTTTGCCTCAACAATATACATGTATATGGTGCATTACCTTTGTCAAGGGTCATCAATAAACAACAATAGAGATAGATGACATCAACGTCACACGTACCACGTCAATGACAACGACATCAAAAAAAGGCAATGACGTTGGCGTAACAACATTATGATATCAACAATTAGCGTCATCAACAATAGACATACATGTATATAGCAAAATAATCATTTGCATTGGGCCATTGGCCATGTTATATTGAAAACCACACTAAAGCGAGGCGAGTTTTAATGAGGCTGAACTGTATTACAGTTCCACAGCTCCAGATATCGGATCCGGTATTTTGGATCCAAGGGATCCAGTATTCTGGATCCAATCATGAATGGATCCCGAATTTTGGATCCAAGTCCAGATGTAGTGATCAGAAATGTAGTGGCCTGCCTAGACTGTCCATGAGGGCATATGGCAGATTGATAGAAACTGGATAACTATCGATCTATATATAGATACTGCGACACCCTCATTACTGAGTATTATGCGCAGGGCTGTCTGAGGTGGAGGAAAGCCAGGTCACATCTCGGCTTCCCGGAATGTGCCTGTGAAACCACCGCTTTCGGAAGGCAACAGCCAGACCACATACATTCCGTCAGGTTCTTGATTAATTTCTTTTATAATTTCTATCTATCTATTTTTTCATACTGCAGCACCCTCTCACGAATATTATGTGCAGTTGCGCTGTCAGTGCAAGAACAAAAGCTAGATTCTAGCAGATGTGAAAGTAAAAACAGTGAGAATGATAAAAAGTTGATACTGTTTGTGCAGAGTAAAAAGCAGGTTAAAACAGTGTTAGAATTTATGTAATCTGAGACTGCTCTGACATTAAATAGCCTTCAATTATTTTTGACTGGCGGCTATTTATGGGTCAGACAGCCAGAGAAGACTCGGGTTTAGAATTAATGGGGACCTGTGCTTGATCTGAAATATATTCGTCCATGCCGGGACGTGAACCCGCAACCTGCGGAATAGGTATGTAGCTCAGAAATTCCTGTACAAAACCACTAAGCTATTCTGACGAACTAAGTACACAATAAAAATAAAGAAACCCACATTGCAAACTTGTTTGCACTGACTGAATGATAAAAAGAAAAGCAAACACATTCATGTGTCTGATGGGGCGCTATTGCATTGCCCTTTTGATCCAATACAAACAAAATCATTTCGTAATCAGTTGATTGAAATTTTCTGAGCAATTAATGCATCTTACGGTTCAAAAATCAGTCCAAGAATTAGTGTTTACAAATAATCGCCATTTTCAATCTTTTACCGAAATGTTCTAATACGTGATATCTGATTGGCTTATATAAAGATTTCATCCAATAGAAAATTGTCTTTCATCCATCCTCCGTTGGCAAGCACCTGCACGTTTTCCGGGTCATTTCAATCCTGTTTGTAAATGGCCAACTCGTACCCGATTCAACTCGCACCCAAGTCAACTCGTACCCATTCTGATCAACTTGTACCCGAGTTAACTCGTACCCAAGTCAACTCGTACCTTACTATTTTTTTTTATCTTATTTTGCTTGACATAAAGTTATTTAAAGATATGGCATGGAGTATACTGTGGAAAATTATCTCCTTTCGGAGAACTTAAGTTGAGCCTCATATAGTATGAAATGTGATTTTTTTGTTTCCGGTTGGAAGAAATACAGCAACGCAAACAGGCCAAAAGCTGTATATACAATGTAATGCTAGCCAATGTTGCAAGGCACATGAAGAGCTGGCATTCGGCGATGTCTGTTTTATTAGAACAGCATATTGTTTAAGTAAATGAATCATAGAATACATTATATACATGGCATTAGTGATTGGATTTGATTAATTTTCAATGATAAAACAAAAACAAAACGTAGAACGATCATTTGATAAAAAAAAAAATCCCAACATCCCATCCCCACCCCCCCCCCCCCCCAAAAAAAAAAAAAAAAAAAAAAAAAAAAAAAAAAAAAAAAAAAAAAAAAAAAAAAATTATACATTGTCACTTATCTTGGGTAAAAATGATATAACATAACCTCTTTTTCTTTCTATTACCGAATCATTCCCAGCAGACATTTGACGTCCATGGGACGTCAGATTGGCGCCGGACTTCAACGTCATAATAACGTTGGAGTTAGGTTGATTTTGAAAGTTTGTTTGACGTCAAAAACAGACGTCACTCTGACGTGCTAAAACCAACGTTGGTTTAACGTATGAAGCTGACGTCCTAAAATCGACGTTGGAACCCATGTCATATCAATAGTTTATCGTGAATATTTATTCGCATTTTTACAATTAACATTCTGAAATTCTGAAGTGCAGTGATGCACTATTGTAATTCCCTTTCACTCCTTTGATAGAGATATTCAGGACATACCAAATGTTTAAGATTTAAATCACCCTGATGTTGGTACATCTTATTTAAGCCTTTTTTTTTTTATCGCTATATGGTGCTAAAACCAATAAGACATTAGTGTAAGAAATAAGATTATTCTGAACAATCAATAATTTAAAATGGTTAAATAGATATTAAATATACAAATTTTATTTTCATCTAATTGAAAGTTTAATAATTTAGTGAAAGACTTTATTTTGATTAATAAATAATTATTTTTCTAAATTAATTAAGCATGATGGGCGAAATATGGGATTTCCCATAAGAGACCCAGATATGACTTTTAAGTGGCAATGTTGAAATTATTATTTGAATTTGATTTTGTTACATAATATGCGTAAGAATATCTTTAATATGGTTATCTTCGGTACTAATTAGGTTTGAGCTTTAATGAAAAGCATCATAATATGTTCTCTGATAATGCAAATTATATTCCCCCTTTGGTTCTTTGAGATCAGCGAGGGTTTTAAGAGAAATCAGAAAATTACTATCGGTTAAGATTCATTTTCTAACCAACGTTTTAATATATTTGGCCCAATTTGGATTTTACTAGTCTTTGAATCGACTACGCTGTTGAAAATTGCAAAATTACAGCAATTCTCTCTGGCTCTATGCTGCCAAATCTATAGGGTCACTGAAGAGGCTTAAGTTGCCGAAACCGCGGTATGGCCCATCCCCTTACTCATTAATATGTTCACTGCTCTTAAAGGATCACAGTTTATTTTTATAACATTTACAAAGCAGAATGACAATTTGAAGCAAGATTAAATTTACCTGCAGCAAAACCATAGCATTGTCAGAATTCTGTCTCATATAATGATATAAAATCATATAATGATATAAAATCAGCGAGTTTCTATTGAATAGTAAAACTAATTAAAAGAAATTACACATACCCTTTTAATGAAATACGGGTCGACAGTTAAATCAAAATGGGTACGAGTTGACTTGGGTCGTACGAGTTGACCAAAAAGTAGGTACAAGTTGACAAAAATGGGTACGAGTTGACTGGAGTAAGAGTTGACCAGAAAGCGTGATCTAAAAGCAGGTTGTTGTGAATTTACGGTAACGTAACGTTGAAATTAGCGCCATTGTAACGTACGTAACGCCCATAATGCAACGTCATATGTTTTGAATGTTTTTATACGTGGAGAGTCGCTCAATAGAACCTGAACTGTTCACAACGCTTTCTTATTTGCTTATCCCAAACAAGTTTCATATACGAATTCGCCGACATTGGTGCCGTGACCAGGATAATGAATCTACAAAAGCTACAAACTCAGAGAGAGGGGCATCGACGTTTCATAGCGAGATCTTTGCAGAAAATCGAGGAGGCGAAAGAGAATGATTCCATGGTGGAGTTCGACGCCATTTTCGCTGCTATCGAGGGGAAAGTGGAAATTCTAGAGGCATTGAATGACAAGATCCTTTCACAGACTGATGCGGATGGGACCGAAGAGGAAACGTTTCAAACCGACGAATATTCAATGGAATTGGAGATCAAGTTGTGTCGCCTGCGAGCGTTCCGAGGTCATCAGAATTCTTCCGAGCCCAGCTCAACCCCCCGAGAGGACCAAGGAAACTCAGGGACCAACGAACAGCAACAGAACAACAATGGTTTGAATCCCGCAGCACCTATCCCTAACGAAACTGTGAGTAGAACTTTAAATATTTCTGCAAACTCCGCCCAATTCTACAGATTGCCCAAAATGGCATTACCAAGTTTCAGTGGCGATATTCTACAATGGCAGCCCTTTTGGGATAGTTATGAGTCTACGATACATGCTAACACAAACCTCACAGATGTTCAGAAATTTACAAATCTGAAATCCCAGCTCGAAGGTAGCGCTGCGTCCGTTATTGAGGGGTTCGCAATGACTAATGCAAACTACGCACGTGCAATAGATTTGCTGAAAGAGAGATTTGGTCAACAACAGAAAATCACACACGCAGCTATGCAAGCCTTGCTGAAATTGCCTGCACCGTCAAATAAAGTATCAAGTCTTAGGAACTTTTATGATAAAATGGAGACTTATATTCGCAGTTTAGAGGCTATGGGTCAATGTCAAGAGTCTTATGGCAGTTTACTTGTACCTGTTGTGTTAGAAAAAATTCCAGGTGAAATTCGCAGACAGCTAGCCCGTGAAAATGGTACCAGTGAGTGGACTCTAGAAGAACTACGCCGTGCTATCAACAAAGAAATCGCTATCTTGGAGGCCGGTACTACGCACAGTGACCCGGGTTTCGACGATTACGTGGCTACGGCGTCTTTTCACACAGGAGCGAGACCTGGAAAGAGAGCACAACCGCACCGAAATTCGTCCAGTGGTGGGAAAGCCCCGCGTGGTGACATCAAGTGCGCATTTTGCGATGGCGGACACAGATCAAACGACTGCACTACATGTACATATTCAGATGCTGACTCCAGGATGAAGGTTGTTAAAGACAAGCGCTTATGCTTCAACTGTTTGGGCAAACATCCAGTCGCCAAGTGTAGTTCCAGTAATAGATGCCTGAAATGCAGACGAAAGCATCACACGACGATTTGCAACAGCCGACCAGCAGGGAACCAGCCAGCGAGTTTGCCAACCTCGTCAGAAACAGCCGTATTACACTCCAACACCACACTACCGGACAAGGAAGTTCTACTGAAAACTGCCATAGCAACCGTCACTTCGCAGAGTCACGTGCAGACAACCGCCAACATCCTGTTCGATGAAGGAGCCCAGAAGTCGTTCATTACTGAACAATTAGCAACACAACTTAACCTCAAGAAAGAAACAACAGAGACCATTTACCTATCGTCGTTTGGAAGCACAACTAACAAGCTACAGCAAGTAGACGTTGCAACGGTCCATGTAGTTACGGATGATCGCCAGACGATTCCTGTTCGAGTCCTGATTGTACCAACGATTTCAACTCCCATTAACAACAAACTCCAACATGCTGTGTCTAAGTATCCATATCTACGGGGACTTAAACTCGCCCATCCGGGAACTGCAGATTCCAGTTTTACGATCTCCATGTTGATAGGCGCCGACTTTTACTGGGACCTTGTTGAAGACCACGTCGTTAGAGGCAACGGACCTACCGCCATGAAGTCTAAGTTAGGCTACCTTTTATCAGGACCAGTGCACGTGCAACCGGATGATTCACGTGCCACCGAACATATCTTGAACGTATTAGCTACGCCGCTGCCTGCTGACATGCTTGAACGTTTTTGGAGCCTAGAAAGCATGGGAATATCAAAGACATCTGATGATATGGACAAAACAGATTATTTCAAGAATTACCAGAAGTCATCCATAGAGCACAAGAATGGTAGTTACACAGCCAAGTTGCCATGGAAACGTGACCACCCAGAATTGCCTAGCAACTACGATGTTTCAGAGAAAAGAACTGTGAATCTGATCAGGAGACTGCAGAATGACCCGCCCCTACTCGAGAAATATGACGAAATCATCAGCGAACAGGAACGCAGAGGGTTCATAGAGAAAGTCAACAGCGATACTCCACCCACCGGACCAGTACACTACATACCACATCGCCCAGTGAAAAAAGACTCGACGACCACGCCTATTCGGATAGTCTATGATTGCAGCAGTCGAAAGTCGCCAAACTTACCCAGTCTCAATGATTGTCTGGAATCGACACACCCATCCTGAACGACCTTACCAATATACTAGTGAGATTTCGTACCCATAGATACGCTGCCACAACGGATATCGAGAAAGCCTTCTTGCACATTGGTCTTGATGAGAATGACAGAGATGCTACCCGTTTCTTGTGGTCAAGTGACGTACAAAACCCGGATAGTCCGCTGATCACCTACCGTTTCAAGTCGGTACTGTTTGGAGCCACCTGCTCGCCGTTCATTCTGAGTGCAACCATTCTGAAACATCTAGAAAATAACAAGCACGTGCCAGCAGCAGAGATCATCGAGCGGGACATATACGTCGACAATGTACTTTCTAGTTTCGAGAACGAGGCTGACCTTCTCAAGTACTTTGAAGAATCAAGAAAGTTGATGGCTAAAGCTGGTATGAATCTGCGGGCATGGAATTCTAACAGTGCAGCACTACGTTCACAAGCGGCCATCGACGGAGTATTGGATGCTGAAGTACCTGTAAAGATCCTAGGAATGAGATGGGACCTGGCTAAAGATGAGATGTCCTTTGCTGAGAGAAATCTGCCGATCTTAGAAGTTGTTACCAAGAGAACCATACTCAGATATTCCTCACAGATTTACGATCCTCTCGGCTTACTTAGTCCCGTCACCGTTAGTGCGAAAATATTACTTCAGGAACTTTGGAAAGACAAGTACGACTGGGACACACCCTTGCCTGACACCATTTTAGAGACCCGGAACCAGTTTGCACACTCGTTGAATAAAGTTACAGCAGTCAAGTTTCCGAGACAGTTTCTACCTTCGACGAGCGTTGACAGCAACACCTGCCTACACATCTTCGTAGATGCAAGCGTCAAGTCATATGGAGCAGCCGCATACATATGCAATCAATCCCAAACTAGACTTGTAATGACAAAAAAACAGAGTTGCACCTATAAAGACATTAACTCTACCCCAGCTAGAACTGATGGCAGCCTTGGTTGGTGCTAGACTTGCTTCACATCTGCAGCCGACTATATGTGCTTCAACTATGGTATTTTGGTCAGATAGCCAGATTGCACTTCACTGGTTGACAACGTCAAAATCGGTGAAATGTTTCGTGAGGAATCGTGTAGAAGAGATCCACCAGCTTACCGGCTCGTTACCATGGAGATACTGCCCCACAGATGATAACCCAGCCGATCTACTTACCCGAGGAATTACGGCAGACGCCTACATCAAAAGTCAACTATGGGACGCCGGACCTGTATGGCTTTCGAGCAAAGATCAATGGCCTACTTGGGAACATAACCAGCTGCCAATGCACATCCCGCCGGTTGAAACAGTCGATTCATCGGTAATGACGACGACCGTTTCGGGTCTACAGTATGCTGAAATACCTGGTATTCACAGAGCTGTCAGTATAACAAAGTACAGCTCCTACCTGAAGCTTCTTCGTGTGACTGCATACACCTGCAGGTTCATCAACAACTGTAAACACCCTAGAAACAGAGAAACCGGAAGTTTGACAGCGAATGAACTTCATGATGCCGAAATACGATGGCTGAAATCATGTCAGTCAACACAATTTCAGGCAGAAATTGCCAGTTTGAAGACAGACAGCACGAGCTCACGTTTACCACTGGTGAAGCAACTCAGACTCTACCTAGATGATGATGGTCTTGTTCGCTGCGGTGGAAGAATACACAACGCACCTGTCGAGTATGCAACAAAGTTTCCGTACCTGCTACCAAAGAAACATGAACTTACCAAATTGATAGTTTCCGACGCTCACAGCTTCATTCAGGAGTCAACTCAACGGTTATCCAGCTCAGACAGAAATTTTGGATACCTTCCATCCGTCAGTGCGTCAGATCGGTTCTACGTACATGTGTAAAATGCACAAGAGTCATCGGCAGACCATACCGAGCACCAGATCCACCACCCCTACCGAACGTCAGAGTTGAAGAATGTCCACCATTTAGTGTCACTGGTGTTGACTTTACCGGTGCGCTGTACGTCAAGAATGCTGCCGGAAGTTAGAAGAAATGTTACATATGCCTCTTCACGTGCGCTACTACCAGAGCCGTTCACCTAGAGGTTGTACCAGATTTGTCTACCGACTCGTTTCTACAAGCTTTCCGGAGGTTTGCGAGTCGCAAGTCCATGCCTACGGTGATGATCTCGGACAACGCCACCACGTATATTGCAGCCGCAAATCATCTGAAGATGTTGATCAACTCCCCAGTTGTACACGGTGAGCTCAGCAAACGAGGAGTCGAGTGGAGATTTATACCTGCACGAGCCCCGTGGTATGGCGGATTCTGGGAACGTCTAATCGGACTTACCACAACAACGTTGAAGAAGGTCTTGGGTAGAAGATTCGTATCCATGGAAACCCTACAGACGATCGTGACAGAAATTGAGGCGGTTATGAATGACAGACCGCTTACTCACGTGTCCTCGAGCATCGACGATTTGGAACCGTTAACGCCGTCGCATCTGCTGTACGACCGTAACATTACGCCGATGTCATACCACTACCACTACACGGCCGACGATATAACGGGAATTCAGAGTGACCAGACGACACTCACAAACCGGGCCAGAACTGTAACGAATATAATCAGCCAGTTCTGGAAACGTTGGAGATCTGAATACCTCACGGGATTACGAGAGTATCACCGAGCTACGGGATCGAATGAAGGACGTATCCGGGTGGGAGATGTCGTACAGATCCACGACGAGGGGCCACGGATACGCTGGAACTTAGCCGTGGTTGAGGAGCTGATCACTGGGAGAGACGGATCAGTTCGTGCCGCGAAGGTGAAGACTAAACATGGACTTAGTACACGCCCAATCGTGAAGCTATATCCTATAGAGACTGTAAAAAGTGACAGTCAGTGATATATAGACGTTGAAGTGAACCCATAGACGTTATAGTTGTATCTGCTCAGTGGAAATGTGACTTTTATTCCAAAACTATAGTATAACTTAACATACTTTCTTATTATATAAGTGGTTTCATAACTTGCATCATTTTGTAAATATTTCATAACACTTTTGTGGGCCCCCAGAATGTTGTGAATTTACGGTAACGTAACGTTGAAATTAGCGCCATTGTAACGTACGTAACGCCCATAATGCAACGTCATATGTTTTGAATGTTTTTATACGTGGAGAGTCGCTCAATAGAACCTGAACTGTTCACAACGCTTTCTTATTTGCTTATCCCAAACAAGTTTCATATACGAATTCGCCGACACAGGTACTGTACATTCCGCCTGACTTCTTGTCGAGCCCTCAATGAAACATATGCTATTTTTGCATTATCTACTGGAAGGTTAATCATACTTGAAATACAATTCAATTCAATTCTTTATTCAGATTGCCAAATACATTTTAGCGCATCCACAAAACATGTAATAAAAGGACATCAAACAATAACAAATTACACACTAAATTTAGGAGGTTTTGATAGTGCAAACTGGCCGACCAGAATGTGAACATCATAGGAAAAACTGGTGCAGTGCCTATACAGTCATACATACAAGTATCCCTGATATAGGCCGTGCCTACCAGCCATCGGTTTAAGTTGCAATCAAACCGGGCGCCCAGTTCACTCAGGCTATAGTCTTTGTATTCAATTATGCATTACGAATACATGTTCATGCAATAAACAGAGGATATTACAGATGAAAAATAAGAAAATTTCAGTAGAGTTTTTGTGATATTCTTCCCATATCTGCCCAAAACACAGACTGCCGGCACACATTAGATTCGCCTTGGTGAGGCGGTTCTACTGAGCACCCACAATCCATGCCCCGGAGCAAAAATAAGAAAAATAGGTATACCCCTGCATATCCCAGTTTTGCTATATAAAATTGGGGCTCAAGGGGTATTCACTACATGGACATGCCTTTGTGATGGTATATGTTATGATTTTAACAATGCCATTTGGCAGGGTATTCTTCTCTTTGATTGGTCTGTATTCATATATGATTTCATATATAGTCCCTTAGAATAAAATTCGCTGCACCCCCAGGGGTACCAAAATTGCTATATACCACATTGTAGGTATTTTTATGCTGAATTCAATGCACAATGTTGTCAGTCTGGTAACCTGTGCAGAAAGTTTGTAAACACGATTTTGTAGCCAGGGTATGACAAAATCTATTTTTTCCACCAAATATGAAAACGCGATCGTAGTGCTTCCCTGTTTCATGTCTGTAAGTTACTGAAAGAAGTAATGATATGTCCATTGACTCTAAAAGTATTAGAAGAGTGGTTGTCTGTGCAGAAAGTTTGTAAACACACTTTTGTATGGCCAAGGTATGACAAAATCTAATTTTTCTACCAAATATCAAAACTCGATCGTAGTGTTTCTTTGTATTATGTATGTCACTTGCTAATGGTTCTAATGACTCTTAAACACTTGAAGACGCATTGTAGCACCGACGAAAGTATATGACAATGAGTTGTTATGTTTCAAGGTTGACATAGGGGGTACCACTCCTTTGAAACATATTGGTTTTTGGGTGAAAATCGAAAATAATACAAAAATGGCTAACATAGTTAAAATAACTTATGCATTTATAGTTCATATCTATGGCTATTTCATGGTATATGATTCTTTTCATTCTGCATTAAAAAAGCATACTAGTCGATAATAATAATAATAATAATAATAATAATAATAATAATAATAATAATAATCAAAAGAACAGAATTGCATGTATATTCAATATCCATAACAGAGGAATTAACACATGAATCATTGCAATTATGAATGGAATGTTTTTTTAAAAACCTCAGTGACTACAAAAAAAAAAAAAAAACTGTTCGATACTGTTTTTCTTTTACCAAAAATCCCAATATTTAAATCATTGAATTTGCATATTCATGAATATCAACCCATGTTTTGAGAAATTGACTTTCCCACCATTATCATTTGGGTGAGACCATTTCCAATTTCAGGGGCATCAGCAGTGATTTTGTTTTCATTTTCAATGAAATTCCTTTTAGCAAACAGAATATCCCAACACATGTGGCGGTACATTTGGGGCTATACTATTTGCACAGGTCCCAAAAAGGACAGCAGGCTTATATTGTATGAGTTAATATACGAAATCAGAAAAGAGTAGCAGAAAATTTGGAGTACATATAAAATGACATGTTTTTCACTTGCTGCAAGGACATAGCAATTTTACATTAATGCCTAACGTTTTAAATCATTTAATTTGTACACTCATGAAAAGTTGTATAAGAAATAAGCAAATGGATAAAAAGGTACAAGTAGGCAAAGATCAGGAAAAGGCGCAATCAGAAAAAGATTCCCACTCCAAAAACCGAGGTGGGGAAAAACCAAACTAACAATCAGGTACTTATATCATTAAACATATCGTAAGCCGAATGAGCAGCTATTTTCCCAATAGGTGGCCACTCAGTTACCGTAACTTAACTAAAATTATGAAAACATACATAAGGCGCCAACAGCACACAAAAAAAATATAACACCAAGACATTAAACAAAAAGAACCAACACAGAAGTATCGACTTGGAACGATCAGTAACACAAAGTTACTGGCGGGCTTAAACCGGTTTTACAGGTACCTAACCTCACCCTCAGCTTCTGCAGTGGTTCATAACATTTAGTTAGTTCTTCGGTCCTCGTGGTGAATCTCTAACTAGTCAATGAATCATCAAGAACAAACAAATAAATCATGATAAACATCCTGATGAATCAAATACCAGGACTCACAGATTGAGTAAGCTGCCCGACGATGGAGATCCCTGGGCGCCGAATAACCTACTAACTCCGGAGCAAAAGAAAAACACCAGTTGGACCCCGGTGGACCAAGCAACAGACAAGAAGCTCCGGCCCCAACCAACTAAAATGAATAGCTTTAAGTCGGGGCCATCATAGAAAGGTACAAGTAGGCAAAGATCAGGAAAAGGCGCAATCAGAAAAAGATTCCCACTCCAAAAACCGAGGTGGGAAAAAACCAAACTAACAATCAGGTACTTATACCATGAAACATATCGTAAGCCGAATGAGCAGCTATTTTCCCAATAGGTGGCCACTCAGTTACCTTAACTTAACTAAAAATATGAAAACATACATAAGGCGCCAACAGCACAAAAAAATTTTTTATACACCAAAACATAAAACAAAAAGAACCACCACAGACTTGGAACGATCAGTAACACAAAGTTACTGGCGGGCTTAAACCGGTTTTACATGGCCATAACCTCACCCTCAGCTTCTGCAGTGGTTCATAACATTTAGTTAGTTATTCGGTCCTCGTGGTGAATCTCTAACTAGTCAATGAATCATCAAGAACAAACAAATAAATCATGATAAACATCCTGATGAATCAAAAACCAGGACTCACAGACTGAGTAAGCTGCCCGACGATGGAGATCCCTGGGCGCCGAATCTGACACCCGACCCACCGGCGTGCAATTAAAGAAGGCAGCGTAGTTATCAACCATGATTGGGTTAAAAACTAAGCATGCAGACTGTCGCATCACATTCAGGTTATAACCTATACGTCTGTAACGTGTTATGATTTTTCTGAACTGAAAAGAAAAATCATTTATTCAGTTAAGTTTCTTAAATTTGTAAACCAAGTCACCATAAAATTCAGGTTCCGAAAGCCCCTCGCTTAAAAGCGTCTTTAACCCAACATTATATTTGGAAATCAATTCATAGTGAGAATCATTTCGCCAAAAATAGGGGTACTACTTACACAAACACTTGTTCCTGGGCTGTTTATAGACCGGGGATGCTGAAAGTGGCATCAAATGAATCCTATGTCAATGCACTACAGCCTTCAAATCTGGTATAAGAAGCCCCAGATTTTCAGTTCATGGATACTTATGATAATTATAGTAATTGGAGAAAAATGAAACGTAACTTAAGTGTTTAACCTACAAAATAACTTATGTATCTAGTCAAAGAAATGATGATAATTGCTGAAAATGGTATCAACAGCTTGCTAGGACAATATAATATCACCATATGCTTTATCATATAAGTCATTTTATTTTTCCATGCATGAATATTCAATTAAATCTTAAAAAATGGATAAAGATGCGAAAGAATTAAAGTGGTATACCTATATAACCAAATGTGTATCTTGGCTACCGATAATCCTAGACAGCTTAAATTGCTATGAAATGAATGCTAGGACAATGTACAATGACAATGCTGTATATAATCTGATTCTTTGTTTCACAATTATTTATGAAAATCTTAGAAATAAGAGAAAAATCACGAAAAATGAAGTGGATATACCAATAAAATAATGTATAAAATAGCTACCAATACACCCAAAGAGCTTAAATTGGCATCAAATAATTGCTATGACAATGTATCATTGCCATGTGGTCAGATATACACAGTTAATAAGATATCAACCAAGATACATGTTATTCTGACGAAGGATAATCTCAAATTTTCTATGTATACCCAAACATTTTGAAATTATATGCAATAATCACAAATTTTATCTAGCATGGTTTCTTTTGTCAGACAAAATGGACAAAAATGCATGACCCTAGTACTTTTTGTCCCATATCAGCGCTCTAATGCTATCGGCAGTAGAGTTCGGAGTGATCTTGTTAGTATACCCCCTTCATTTTTTGTTCTTATAAATATTCATCAAACAAAAAAGGGACAATTATATCAGATACAATGTTATATTGATTTGTCCTATCATTCCTTTGATACTAAATTAAGCAAGATACATGCGGTTTTATAGCTACACCACATTCTTCCGCATTTGTTTTCCAGTTTCTAGAAATTTTATAAATATTCATGACACTAAACTCAATTGACATTATAGCGTAAGGCGATACAGTATAACCCAAGCATATTCTTGATACCATTTTCAGCCTTTAAGAATCTTTCTAAGCCTTTTAGAATCTTTCTTTGCCCAGATATAAGTTGTTTTGTAAGCGAACCTGTTAACTGTTTCCATTTTCTTCTCAAATTTCTCAAGTTTAATTAACATTCATGAAACTGAAAATTAGCTATGCATATGTCTAGCTTGAAGGCAAATGTGTTTAGCCATAGTATTCATTTGAATAAACTTTTAGCATCCCAGGGTCTATTAACAGCCCAGGAACAAGTGATTTAGTAAGAATAACCTCTATTTTGGCAATATTTTCTATGATTTCTTATGTTTAATAGATTATCATGAATTTGCAAATTCAATTACATGTATTTCAAATATTAGGCAAGTAAAATTTCTATGTCCTTGCATTACTATTGTACAAATAATAGTATTCTGGAGCATGTTGTTGCTTGGGATATGAGTAATTTGTAGGTACATTCCGTTCTTTAGAATCACATTTTGGGTGACTGTGGTAAGGGTGACTGTGGTAAGTATTCAACTTTGCATCATGCAAATGTGTTCATTGTTGAGGACAGTATTTGTTTGCATTTAGGCATTCCCTCTGACCAATCTGGCAGCCATAAAACCTGTGCAAGGTATATGTCTTATTATCCACCCAAACACTTTCATTGGCAACAGTATTTTCCTTTTTCTGTAATTTTCAAGTTTTAAATTAATATTCACCATTATGAAAATGAGAAAATATCCATTTAGGCCCATGACATCAATAAATTTGTCAATGATATTACTGGTGTAATAACAATGTGGCACAATGATAGTTTGGGCCTGAAATTAGTTTATTAATGGTTTTAATAATTAATCTGTTATTTTAATGATCTAAGTAAATTCATGAATATGTAAATTGAATAAACTTACCATAGGCTTCTATAATACCCATTAAACTTCTTGCACACCGGGACTGTTTTTTTTTTTTTTTTTGTTTGTTTTTTTTTTGTTTTTTTTTCGTGGGTATCAAATTGTTCATTGGAACCCATGAATTCAAAATAGATTTATCCTCAAACATAAACTGCACTATGTAAAAATGCATGATTTCCATGGCAACCATGGTATGTATCTCAGTGGTTGCTTATCATAGACCACTAAATATGGTCTTATTTTAGAACTTTGACATACAAATGTTAAAAATGACATATCAATGAAGCAGTTCATAAATATATTGCCAGAGTTTCTGGCAAATGCATTTTAGCTATTTTAGACTTAAAGCTATTCATTTTAGTTGGTTGGGGCCGGAGCTTCTTGTCTGTTGCTTGGCCCACCGGGGTCCAACTGATGTTTTTCTTTAGCTCCGGAGTTAGTAAGTTATTTGGCGCCCAGGGATCTCCATCGTCGGGCAGCTTACTGAATCTGTGAGTCCTGGTTTTTGATTCATCAGGATGTTTATCATGATTTATTTGTTTGTTCTTGATGATTCATTTACTAGTTAGAGATTCACCGCGAGGACCGAAGAACTAACTAAGTGTTATGAACCACTGCAGAAGCTGAGGGTGAGGTTACGGCCGTGTAAAATCGATTTAAACCCGCCAGTAACTTTGTGTTACTGATCGTTCCAAGTCGATACTTCTGTGGTGGTTCTTTTTGTTTTATGTCTTGGTGTTTAAAATATTTTTGTACTGTTGGCGCCTTATGTATGTTTACATATTTTTTAGTTAAGTTAAGGTAACTGAGTGGCCACCTATTGGGAAAATAGCTGCTCATTCGGCTTACGAAATGTTTTCATGGTATAAGTACCTGATTGTTAGTTTGGTTTTTTTCCCACCTTGGTTTTTGGAGTGGGATTCTTTTTCTGATTGCGCCTTTTCCTGATCTTCGCCTACTTGTACTTTTCTGGCAAATGCATTTTAGCAGACCGATGGCACCAAATAAATAAATAAATAAATTTTAATAATTAATCAAGTTAAACGTTAACAAACAAAGTTCAATTCAGCAGCCAAAACTATATACCAAATTTAATTCAAACAGAGCCCCAATACTACTTACATGTATATCCCGGAACGATGAACTTTTAAATACATCTACAATTAAAGGAGGTATATATGCATACCGACAAGACTTGTTAATATACTCTGAAGGAAGAAGTTGTACAGTGTAAAAATAAGATTTAATGAGCCAACAGGCTGTTTCTGTGCGTCAACAAGAACAAAAATGACAAATTAAAAATCCCATTTTACTGTGCACAAGTTACCCCACCCACCAAAGACAAATTGAAGTATTTTTGGTATGGTTTCTGCAATAAATCGATTGATATGTATTTATTGTGTATTATCTAACCATTATTATAACATTTTTGTAAATTTGAGTTCATACATCCAAAAGAACATTGTTTGGAGACGATTTTCATTCAACTTATGGATTTCACGTACTTTATATTTTCTCCCACCCCTTCCCTGCATTTGCGTATTTACACGAAACCTGCACAGATTTACAGCTTGACAACATTGTGCATCGTGTTCAGCATGTTTCTAGCTTTAAAATGATGTATAGGAACCTTGGTACCTCGGGGGGTGAAGCGAACTCCGTAAATAGCCCACATATTTGATTTCATCTAAGGGACTAATAATTTTGACTATATTTACCAGTGGTAAACTGGAGATAAACTGCAATATCCTACCTCAGGACAGTGTTAAACATGTATTATTTAAAAATTTATAGCTAGAATTATCTGTAAGAAAAACAGGTGTTTCGACAGACTATAGAAATACTTAAAATCATGAAAATAGTAGTATATCTACTTACTTACAGAACACTTCCTAACTTTTAAAGCATCATTGATATAGTTAGTAATATTTTTTGTGGGTTTAGAATATGTTTGATTGCTTCAACCCCTTTTCCCAAAACATGTATCGTGTTTCTGATATAAATTTATTACTCATGCGCAAGAAATCATATTTCTTGCATTCTAAAAGAAAATGTTCCTCTGATTCTACAGATTCAGGACAAAAGGGACAAAATCTTCTGTCTCTTGATACTTTTGGTCTACAATATCGCAATGTTTCAATATTAAGGGTATGGCAGCTTAGTCTAAATTTGGTAATTAAAGATCTCTTATCTTTACTAGATTTCATGTTTAAATACGTAGGCTGTCCGGAAAGTTTTGAGACTGTGTCAGTATCTCAATAACTATTCAAGAAAATCAGTTGTAATTTTACACAGGAATATTACATTATATGATGCGTATTTCAGCATATTTGCTCACCGGGAACATATTGATATAATCATTTTAATACGAGCATGTTGCTACTCTCGGAGCACTTTGACGTCAATAACGTCGCGCCCGTTATGATTTTACAAGAAAGGCCTGGCTGATCGGATGAATTTTAAAGTGGCTCTCAAGGTCATCGGGCACCAACGCTTGATAGTTTCAAGTTTATTAGATTATTCTGAGGGCAACAATACAAAATATATCAGGAAAACACATTCGTTTTCATTTGGCTACCTCCAAACTCTTTTGAGCCGATTTTAAATGGGGTTTCGCTTTTTCACACGCATCGAACGGCCTGTAGCCCTTCCTCTTATCACCGATTTCCTGACAAAAACATTTCGAAAAAGCGAAAAAAACAATGATCTTGCATAGCCTGGATTTTGTTCAACCAACAGTGATAAATTTTGATTAGATTTGTGAACTCATTACGTCAGGAACACTGTATGATAAAAAAGCGCTGCTTAATTCGATGCGGCGACGTCGAGTTTCTTACCAACATTTTGATCGACACATACACTTCTGTTAGCTTTTGCAAAGTTGATAACCGTTGAAAGACCATGGAAGTTTGCGAACATATTGAACAAATGATGGCGTGATACCATGCAAATTGTTGCTGTATTTAAAAGCCATATGGCCAATTTGTGGGCAATTGTTTTCTTGTCACCAGGTTTTAGAAAACACAAAATTCAAAGTGCTCCGAGAAGCGCCACATCGGTTGCCTTGGAGACCAATATCTCCAAGTGAATGTAGGTTTTGATTCCAATTTTCCCATAGAGGAAGGCATTATCTAAAAACTCATATATCTTTATTTGTATAGCATAAAATATTTTTTAATATATCGGCACAGTCCTAAAACTTTCCGGACAACCCTCTTTCCGGACAACATTGTATATTGGAATTATAAAGCGTACTAAAAAGTTCAAGTTTGCTATCAGATGATGCTTTGATATGTGCCAAATTATTATCTATTTTTTTGTTATAAAATGTTTTTAGAACATCTAAAAACTTGTCTTTACTATAGTTACAAAGGTCTTGCATACCCAAAAGCTTTTCGATATGTTTGATATTTGTAAGCCATGACTTTCCACCTTGCCGAAACAACTGTTTGTCTGTTTGATATAGCTTTTGCAACAACCTGCCAGATGGAAGTTTGACGAGCCTGCAATAATAACTATGCATAAGTTTAAGTATTGATATCAAAACTGGGAGTCGGTTTAGTTCACATTTTGTCGCTAAATTAGAAGTTTTGTTGTGAACTCCTAGGGAAAATTTGCAAGATTTCAAATGCACAAGTTCAAATGGGTATTTATCATTCATCAAATCAATCTTATAATCAGAAATCCAAATTTCACTTGCATACGTTAATATTGGTTGAATGATAGAATCAAAGAGTTTCAATAAAGTTTCTATATTCATGGTGCTGTATTCTTTAATTTTTAAATTCATACTGAACAAAGCTTTAGTTGCTTTTGCTGATAAATCAAGTGAGGCTTGTTTTAGATTGCCTGTATAAGATATATTGACACCTAAATATTGATAATTATACACTTGTTCAATTGATGAATTTTTATATTGAATAGGCAACCAAAACTCCACTCAGATTATTGATTTTCAATCTGTGCCAATAAATTTAAAGTCCCAACATAAACACCAGGTGAGGAAAAAGTTTAGATTGACCAGCCCGATTACAATAATGCCTAGCCGCTTGCCTTAGATGTTCCCCCCTTTATTGAATTTGCAAAATCAGTCTCTTTCTTATTCTGGAAAGAAATTCCACCAGTTGTCAATTTCGGCAGAGTTATTGGCCGTTTTCGTAAAACATCATTTTTGTAATGATCAAATCGGCGCTATGATTAATAGCGCTTTCTGATATAGGTTATTGCCAGTGACAAAAATCCGACAAAATCTTTTCAAAATTCAGCCACAGTCTCGAGAAAAGACAAGTCAAATATTCATAATTTTTTAGAATACCTCCCTTTCATTTAAAATAAGAACGAAAATTGATGTATGCATTATGGCAATAACACATGCGATATTTAATCGTTTCTGTTGAAAATGTTAGGTTGTATTCACAGTTTTGTAACTGGTAATTTTAATCCCAAACTATCAAGGGGTTTTGAAGCTAAAGCGATTTAAACTGTCCCAATGGGATTTTGAATGTATTTTCAATGACTAAACTTTTGCCGGTGAGCATATATCACAAAACGTAACAGAACATTTTCTCCGGCAAGTCTCAACCAAAACCAAAAGCAACGAGCACAATGAGAGGCATATAGAATAAGCAGAAGATGTACCATGGAGATAAATCACTTTTACCGGGACGCCGATGCGCCGATCACCGGAAAAAAGAAAAAAGTAAAGAAAAGAAAAAAAGAAAAGAAAAGGTACATAAAGCTTGTATTTCTAGCTTTGATTTTATGACTATGTGTAAGGTGGAAATGCGGCCAAATTCTGAATATCAACCCTGGGGGTGTCAAAGTGGGAAGGACCAATCACTTTATATATCCATGGATTCTGGTTCGATCCAAGCACGGGACCTGGAGTTCCTCCAAAGAAGGCAACATAGTCATCAACCATTATTGGGTTAAAAACTAAGCATGCAGACTGTCGCATAACATTCAAGTTACAACCAATACGTCTGTAACGTGTAATGATTTTTCTGAACTGAAAAGAAAAATCATTCCTTCCTATAAACTTCTTAAATTTGTAAACCAAGTCACTATAAAAATTCTGGTTCCGAAAGGCCCTTACCTAAAAGCGTCTTTAATTGCACGCCGGTGGGTCTGGCGTCAGACTCTGTTATGGTCCCGACTTAAAGCTTTTCATTTTAGTTGGTTGGGGCCGGAGATTCTTGTCTGTGTCTGTCTGCCCAACGGGGTCCAACTGGTGTTTTTCTTTTGCTCCGGAGTTAGTAAGTTATTCGGCGCCCACGGATCTCCATTGTCGGGCAGCTTACTGAATCTGTTGAGTCCTCGTTTTTGATTCATCAGGATGTTTATCATGATTTATCTGTTTGTTCTTGATATTCATTATCTAGTTAGAGATTCACCACGAGGACCGAAGAACTAACTAAATGTTATGAACCACTGCAGAAGCTGAGGGTGAGGTTATGGCCATGTAAAATCGATTTAAGCCCACCAGTAATTTAATATTACTGATCGTTCCAAGGCGATACTTTGGTGATTAAATTTTTTTTGTGCTGTTGGCACTTTATGTATGTTTTCATATTTTTAGTTAAGTTTAGGTAACTGAGTGGACACCTGTTGGGAAAATAGCTTGATTTGATAGCAGTAAGACAGGAACATAATAATTTAGAAAGTTCAGTAGTAGTACAAGAGCTCCAATTTGCAATAAATCTAGCCTTGTACGGTCTTTTGTGAAGCTTAGGTAACCAATACATTGTAGGAAGTTTGTTTTGGCCTTCATTGACACAAACAGAAAACTTAACAGGTAAATCGTTTAAGTGAGCACTAACTACAGACATTTCATCAGTATCTGTCTCCAGACAAGAAGCTCCGGTCCCAACCAACTAAAATGAATAGCTTTATGTCAGGACAATCAGAGAGTCTGACGCCCGACACACCGGCGTACAATTAAAGAAGGCAGCGCAGTTATCAACCATGATTGGGTTAAAAACTAAGCATGCAGACTGTCGCATAACAAGTTATAACCAATACGTCTGTAACGTGTTATGATTTTTCTGAACTGAAATGAAAAATCATTCTTTCCTATAAGTTTCTTAAATTTGTAAACCAAGTCATCATAAAATTCTGGTTCCGAAAGGCCCTCACATAAAACCGTCTTTAGCCCAACGTTAAATTTGGAAATCAATTCATAGTGTCTACGATAAAATTTATTTCGCGCGTTGAAGTCCGCTACATGATTGCAGACTGTAGCAAACCTAACCTCTAGACTCTGCAACGTCTAGGTTTAAGCCGCCAGTAATTTTATATTACTGATCGTTCCAAGGCGATACTTCTGTGGTGGTTCTTATTGTTTTATGTCTTGGTGTTTAAATTTTTGTGCTGTTGGCGCCTTATGTTTGCTATCATATTTTAGTTAAGTTTAGGTAACTGAGTGGCCACCTATTGGGAAAATAGCTGCTCATTCGGCTTACGAAATGCTTTGGTGGTATAAGTACCTGATTGTTAGTTTGGTTTTTTCCAGCCTCGGTTTTTGGTGTGGGAATCTTTTTCCGATCGCGCCTTTTCCTGATCGTTGCCTACTTGTACCTTTCTAATTGGTTGCGAAATATATACACCATACGAAGCACTTTGAGGAACGTCACCATCCAAAAACGGAAAATTTACTATATCAAAATCAAAGTCCTCGCGTTTATCATAAATCTTAGAAGTAACAAATCCATTTGCAATAGAAAGATTTAAATCCAAAACGGGGCTTCGGTATCTGTGGTGTTCGTTAGTAGGTTATTCAGCGCTCAGGGATCTCCATCGTCGGGCAGCTTACTCAATCTGTGAGTCCTGGTTTTTGATTCATCAGGATGTTTATCGTGATTTATTTGTTTGTTCTTGATGATTCATTGACTAGTTAGAGATTCACCACGAGGCCAAAGAACTAACTAAATGTTATGAACCACTGCATGGCCTGGTTATGGCCATGTAAAACCGGTTTAAGCCCGCCAGTAACATTGTGTTACTGATCGTTCCAATGCGATACTTCTGTGGTGGTTCTTTTTGTTTTATGTCTTGGTATTTAAAATGTTTGTGCTGTTGGCGCCTTATGTATGTTTTCATATTTTCAATTAAGTTTAGGTAACTGAGTGGCCACCTATTGGGAAAATAGCTGCTCATTCGGCTTACGATATGTTTTTATGGTATAAGTACCTGATTGTTAATTAAGTTTTTTCCCACCTCGGTTTTTGGAGTGGGAATCTTTTTTCTGATTGCGCCTTTTCCTGATCTTTGCCTACTTGTACTTTTTTAATTAAACTGTAATTCAGGTGCATAAATTTGATTGACCATGCCTTCAAAATAAGGATTGTCAGTGTTCAATAGGTCATCGAGGTACCTAGACGTCGAATTAAAGGCCTCGATAACATCAGCTTGATTGTCATGGTTAAGAGAATACATGAAATCTCTTTCGTATCAGTATAAAAATAAATCAGCTACGAGAGGGGCGCAATTTATACCCATCGGAATTCCAACAATTTTTCTGTATAACTTGGTTCCGAATCTAATATACATATATCCAGGGTATAGGATAAGGCATCGCATACATTCTGACATGACCAAAGTGTATATCGACTTTGGTCAGAGGAAGTGAAAAAAGCTTTTCTGTCATTACAGGCTAGATAAAGTGAATCATAGTTTTTTAATGCTCTTTTGAAGGTACAGTCTATCAAATCGAGAAGTTTTTCTTTAATTAGATTATGTGGCAATGTGGTATACAGAGTAGAAAAATCGTATGTGGACAAGCTCGTTGCACGGAACCCTCTACGCTACAGTACTGAGCACCTCGGCAGAATTTTTTATTGGACAAAACCAGTTTTTATTTGAAGTTTCATAACACCGTCTCACAGTATCTTCTGACATGAGATATGATAGCAGTAAAACATGAAGTTCATAATTTAGAAAGTTCAGTGGTAGTACAAGAACTAGAATTAGCAATAAATCTAGCCTTATACGGTCTTTTGTGAAGCTTAGGTAACCAATACATCGTAGGAAGTTTGTCTTGGCCTTCATTGACACAAACAGAAAACTTAACAGGTAAGCTTACAATCGACAACAACATTGTCCACGGCTTTGTCTGCCGGAACCAAGACATACTTTCTATGAAATTCTTGGATACCTTGCTTCAAATGTCAAAAGGACGATTTGGGTTTAGGAGGTAAAAGATTAGTATTTTGTGAATAAAACTTTATACGTTTATCCACGATAGTGAAGATACTTCTTTTCCATTCTTTAAGAGCATTATCCGAGGCTCAACATCTTTGTTTACACCATCGATTACCGAAATCATTCAATGCAGATGCAATCTCCTCTCTACATTTGTCAAAATTAATGTAGGAAGGGAACCTATATTTCGGACCTTTAAAAACAATTTTGCGAATTCTACTAGAATTCGAAATTATTTTTTAAATTTCCAGTTACTATATGTCCGGCCGGTTGATAAACATACTTTGAATCTTTACAATCTCCAAACTTAAGAGTATTAGCATGGATATCAAGATCAGAAACAAGTTTATTGAAATTAAAAATAATATCTCTGATTGGTTTATCATATTTGTAACAAATAATAGAAGTTTCTGAAAGGGAGTCTGGCAAATGTGCCACTTGATGTCTTTTCATTTATTGGAGGTGTCCGAGCGTAAATCCAAATTAAATTAGATACCGTTACGGATGTCTGAACATTGATTTGTAATTTTATCACATGCATTGATTTAAGAATCAAGCATTTTATTTAAAGTTTGATCGGATATAAAACTAATGCTTTATCAAGCAAACAAGTCATGTAGCAAATTAAAACTGCAGTTATTTGAATAACAAAGTTGGAGACACGTTTCGACAATGCTTGACTTTCTGCACGAAGCACAGATAACATGTACCTATATTTTCTTTATAAGCACATTAATTTGTTTTTGCTCTCGCATTCAATAGTAACAGCTTCTTTTTTCTTTGTGTCGTCAAATGCGATTCCGGTTTGTAGTTGCTGTCAGTGATAGGTAACCCTGACGATGTAGACTAGCCACTAGTCTCGGTAACATTACTTTTTATTTATTTTTTCATACAATATAAAAATTCGTTGAATTTCATTCATGCGCTGATCCAGAAATTTTCATGAGAGGGGGTCCAACGAAAATGGTAATTTTTGGTCACAGACGAGGGGGGTCCAACCCCCCAAAAATCCCGAAATTACCTTTTTTTAGGTAAAATTTTCAAATTCCAGGGGGGCCCGGAC
This sequence comes from Rugalucina vietnamica, assembly GCA_964017185.1. Classification (NCBI taxonomy): domain Eukaryota; kingdom Metazoa; phylum Mollusca; class Bivalvia; order Lucinida; family Lucinidae; genus Rugalucina; species Rugalucina vietnamica. The sequence continues at coordinate 15,364,513 of OZ024877.1, forward strand.
CCCCGGTCCCCCCCCCTCTGGATCCGCGCATGTCATTAGTTTGCCTTGTCTCTTATATAGAAATATTTCTGTCAAGATAGTACTAACAAACTGGTATCAAAATGAAGGGGACAATATTACATGATATTAAATGCAATGATTTACTAATAATACGTGTAGATCTAGACTTCTGTCGATGAGATCATTCTCAATAAATTTGTTGCAGCAGGTTAACTAATTTCTTATTTTATGCAAGACAAATTTCAACTGAATTAATTCAATCTATCTTTAATGGCATCAAGATCATGATGCATAGCGCTACAGAGGAATAGGATTTTAATTACTATCATACTTGAAACGCACATAACATATTATGGTAGGCTAATAAGCCTATGCGTTGAACAGCGATTTTTAGGGCCCTAAAAATGAAATTTCTCAGTTGAAAAACAATATTTTCCCTAGTTCTGCTCAAAACATTGATTGTGGGTACACTTTAAAACCGCCTCGGCGATCAATGGAGATCTTTGAGCCCTTTAAATTTTCTCAATTGCCTGAAAACTATTTTCGAGTACTAGTTTTAATACAATACATTGTTTTAAAAAAGGATATAAAAATCTTTGCATCATACAATGCCAATTTGCATTAAATATTCAAATAATATTGCAAACTCTGACTCTGGTTTTAAACAACAAGTACGCAAAATCGGTTTTCAGTCTAACCTTTCTGTTGTCAAAAGGAGTAAAAAAATATTTTCAGTGCTTATTTATGTCAATGCCTAAAGAACACGAAGAATGGCGTTCATTCCATGATCCCAGCTGTAAACAATACTGACGACGCATTACGAAAACATGCCCATGCAACAGAGATTTTTAAAGTGGTAAAAAGTGATTTTTTGTAGAAAATGTTTGCTATTTTTCTTATTTTTGCTCAAAACATAGATTGTGGGTACACGTTAGAAACGCCTCACCGAGGCGATTCTAACGAGTACCCACTATGTATGTTTTGGAGCGAAAAAAAGAAAAATAGGTATACCCTGCAAACCCCAATTTTGTCATATAAAAGTGGGATTTAAAGGGGGTAAACATTTCACGGACATGCTTTCGTGATATAAATGCTTTGGAATGGTTGTCAATAAATTGGACACTAAACCAGATTGATTCATCTTGTTAAAACAAAAGTTAATTAACTTAATGAACAGAATAAAAGGACAAAACGTTTAACATCGTGTTTTAGCATCCGTGTAAAGGAAGCGAAACGACAGAAATAGATTTGCTACATTATTTGAACTCCATCAAAGGAAATCTTGCTTTATGATAATCCGTAAAAAAGACCCAGATCAAATGTGGCCAAGCACACAGTCTGTTGTTCGCAACAAGTATCCCACTAACATGCCAAGAGTGGTAGATATGTAAGGCTTGTTAATGTTTTGTATAGTCTAAGGATGAAAACTTGTTATTTCGAGACCAACCTCTCTGTCTTGAATAGCTAGAACTGTGCAATGAAAGGAACCGCATCACAGTAGGCCACGCTATGATAAAAATTGGTTTGTGGGACGAGAATTCCATCTAAAGAAAATATTATACTGGAGAATTCAGTCAAGATACGACTCGAACCAATATAACAAAAATACCAAAAACAAAAAAAACAAAAAAAAAAAAAAACAAAAAAAAAAAAAAAAAAAAATGCATACACAATGTTCCGATATGGCGATAAGCATTTTGTACTGCGAGACTAAAGCCATTAGCGAATGCGGTTACAGATCAGAAGGTCTCAACAGTTCTGCAGTTACGGTTCGGATGGTTTGCTAAACAACCTGAAACGGATGGATTATAAAAGACAAAACTTCTTCGCAGAGTTAAATTGTTTTGCATTACGACGAAATGCAAAACATAAAAAGGAACAGCAATGTGTGTTAGATTGAGATATTGTTTCAAAATAACTTTATAAAACGAAGGAATTTAACGACACATTTCACATGCAACAAAGTCTGTCGTAAAAATTGTATTTTTTTTTCAAGTTTTGGAAACACCGACATGTGGCTTTCAGTAAACAAAAACATGTTAAATTATTTCGTATTTTTTCTGATAAGTTTTATGGCGTTTTTCGACGTGATTTTCTCGATTATTCGAATTTCGACGTCATCGCGACGACAGACTATGGATAATAGAATCACGGACAAACGGTTGCTATGGAGACATGAAGTTGAGGGTCTCGGGCCGTGTGTAGGGGAATGTGCAAACGATGACAGTTGCGCCGGTGTGTTCTTCAACAAGGTGTCAAACCAGTGTCAAGGTCACTCGATCACGCACGGACACGCGGACAGAGCGAATGACGAAGATGACTGGCGATATTATGTGCAACCATTTGGTTAGTGTTTTATCCGACCTTTGTTTTATTATTATTTTTGCTACTTGACTCTTCTCGGAGTCATTTGATTCAGTAAAAGCCACAGCCACAAATTTGAAACACACATGCGCGCTTCCATACAACGTCGAAAGCGAAGACAACTAGTCGGGCGTTGGACAGTTGCAATTGCCGCCAGGCAACACCATAACTTGCATGTTTTTTTTTTTTTTTTTTTTTTTTTTTTTTCTTACAGTGCTTATTATATTGCTTCAAGGCTTCTGTAATCAAAAAATAGGTTTCTATATACTTTTATCAAAGGTGACTTTGTATTTCTAGGCGACAACTACATCGGTGACAAATGTTCTATAAACAACGACTGTGTGACGATGAATGGCGAGTGTCGGGAGCAGGCCTGTGAATGTATATACGGCTACAGCTTTTCACCACGGACACACGAATGCTTGGCAGGTAGCAAGCATGAAACTGCAACCTTTCTACTGTATGAACTGTCGTTGCAATGTGTAGCTGTTCGATTGATAACGTTTTTGAATATCTATATCATATATATACTTGGATACTCTTAACTTTGGTGTCCATCTTCTGAACCATCAACTTGGTTTTGTCTTTAGATCAATTTAGGGATACATTTGTTCAGACGAATGTATTGAAAATTCAGTAATATGTTTCTAAGCAGTGCGCACCTTTATTTTTACTTAAATATCTATAGCACCAAAGGTTCCCGAATGGCTTCAGCGCCCCCAATTTTGATTGCAAACTATATGCTATGTTTGTATTGAAGCTTAACGTCCCAGTCAACAATTTTTCAGTCATGTCGGGACGGAGCCAACGCTTCCTGGGATTAACCAGTACTGTAGGGAGTTAATGTGTCTTACTCAAGGACACAACACGGTGCCGCTTGTGGGGTTCGAACCCAGGACATCTCGATTCGGAGTCCGACGTTATACCACTCTATATTCTTAATTAAAGTTTTTTTTATTATATGTAGGTGAATCCACGCAGATTAATGTACTTCGCTCCTCTTTTATATTTTTCAGAATGCACTAGTTATGGGTTAGGATTTCAAGAAATTCCGAACTATTTCATCGACTTGCATAATTTCGAAATCATCGAAAATGTAACAATGGGTGAATGTCTTGAGTTTTGTCGAAACCGGACGGAGTTCACGTGTCGAACGCTGGAGTATGGTTGGGTATCAAACCGGTGTAGTCTTCAGAATGTCACCAGTCTACACGTGCCAGGTGCATGGTTTGAAGATGAACAGAGAGAATATAATATTTCCCATTTTATAAGGGACTGTGTTTAATATCATAGCATATTGTACATGTATGAGGGTCTCAATGGGGTTTACTGATTAGCGATTTTGGCCATTGTATTATTAGCTCACCTGAGCCGTAGGCTCAAAGGTAAGCTTATAGTATAGGGAGGCATCCGGCGTCCGTCCGTCGTCGTCCGTCGTCCGTCGGCGTCAACATTTTCAAACGACTTCTCCTCTGAAGCTGCCAGGCCGAATCTTTTCATATTTCACATATAGCATCTACAGGTGGGGGTAACGAATATTTGTGTTTTTATTTCGATCGGATAAGAACTCTGGTTGCTATGGCAACTTGAAGTTTCCATTGACTTGTATGGAGAGAAGTGGAAATTGGCATTTTCCGTTGTCAGGCTGAGGATATTTGAATTTTGTTTTTACATAAATGTTTATTGAGTAGTCCTTCACGTTTAAGGCAACTTTTGTAAAAATCACTTTATTCGTTTGGTTGCTATAGCAACATAAAGGGTAAATTTTCGAAAAAAAAAAATATTCAAAAATCTTCTTCTCAGAAGCCGTATGGGGGATGAAGCTGAAATTTAGCATACATGCTTATGACATTAGCCTGTACAAAGTTTGTGTTTTTTATTGTCTTTGTCCAACTACTTTGGTTGCTATGGTAACTTGAAGTTTCCATTGACTTATAAGGCAAAAAGTGGAAATTTGAAATTTCTGCTGTTTCATTGAGGATATTGAAATTTTGTTTTTACATAAATGTTTATTGAGAAGTCCTCTCCGTTTTAGGCAACTTTTGTCAAAATCGCTTTATTCGTTTGGTTGCTATAGCAACGTAAAAGGTAAATTTTCGAAAAAATATTCAAAAATTTTCTTCTCAGAAGCTGTAAGGCGGATGAAGCTGAAACTTTGCATACATGCTTATGATATTAGCCTCTACAAACTTTGTGTTTTATTGTCCTTGTCCCAGTACTTTGGTTGCTATGGCAACTTAAAGTTTCCATTGACTTATGAGACGAAAAGCGGAAAATTGCAATTTCTGCCATTTCGCTTGAAATATTTGAGTTTTGTTTTTACGTAAATGTTTGTTGACTAGTCCTCCACAATTTTGGCAATTTTAGCCATAATTGCATACTTAATTTGGTTGCAACGTAAGGGTGAATTTATGAAGTTTCTAAAGTGTGTATATATCGGCAACCACGTATCAGAAATCATTCATATTTGGACAAAAGTTACCCATGAGGGTTGGGATTCAGAACATGACTTTGGACTCCTGGGGGCCATGCCCCGGGGCGGGGCTAGAGGTCAAGATCTAGGACACCTTTGACATTTTTTTATGTTGAATTTTGCAAATATCTACCAACGCAGCTTTCTGCATTACTCAGGTGAGCTACGTGGCCGATATGTCTCTGGTATATTATAAGTTTCAAAGATCGACATGGGAAAATGTGTATTTCTTGTATTATAAATGGTAAAAGAGATCAAACTCCAAGACTGAATTATTTGATTTTCTTTATTTCCCGACTAGTTTCGGTGCATTACCTTTGTCAAAGGACATCAATAAACAACAATGGAGAATGATGACATCAACGTCACACGACGTCAATGACAACGACGTCTTGTATTGCAATTCACTATAAGATATCCCAAATGCACAAGATACATTTTACCGAACACTGTATGGTCCGTCCATGTGCATAGAGAATAACCCAAGAGCTGTAAATGGCTAAGGATATCCGCTCTATTCAGAGGGTGTCATTTTTATGAAGATGTATCTTCGTCGTACCGGCATCGAGTTGCCAATGCCTATTCATTACCTTAAATCCTATTTAATTGACTATTTTACATATCATGTTTAGATGGATGTTCGGTGAATATTATTAATGATTGTGATTTAAAGCCATAACATTCTAGGTGCCGATACAACAGGTTGTATGCAGTGAATATCAACTTTTAAAAACTGTTTCGCATTTAAAGAAAATTTAAAAGTACATATATGTTTATAACTGTACTGTGGAGGCTGGATCTGATAAAAACGCAACTCTTGTATCAATGATGCTCCTGGTGAAATGTTACCAGTGTTGCCCCTCGTACCGATGCATGCGTCCTACTTATATTGGTTATTTTGAAGCATACTAGAAATTAGCTGGTTCTAACGTGTACCTACAATCTATGTTTGAAGCAAAAATAAGAACCAGAGGACCAATGGTCCTGAAAATGTTCACCTGAGATCTGCTGTATATTCCAATCAACATGTTTGAAAATTTTAGATAATAGTCCCAGTTTAGGGGCAGATGAAACCCTGATGCCATTTTTTTTTCAGAATACAATATCCTGTCCATTTTTACCAATTTCTTACAAGCTTTTCCCTTCAAATGACAGTTAAGCAGTTTACCCATTCAAATACAAATGCAACCCATGTTGACCTTGCCTTAAAATAGGTCAAGGTCATCATAGGGTCATGATTTTTATGCACATTGTAGTACTTGAGTCATCGATGTTTCATGCCAAGTTTCTTTGAATTCGGTAAACCACTGAGTTCCGAAGAAGAAGATTTTTGAAGGGTTCTAGACATATATGGGCATGGCGGCCATTTTGGTCACGTGACCTGGATTATTTATATACACATTGGTTTCCCTTTCCTGTAGATGCTTCAAATAAAGTTTATCTTTGATTGGCCAAGCGGTTTCAGAGAAGAAGATTTTTGAATATTATTGTAATATACCATAATCACATGCATATTTCCCAGGGGTGGGGTCCAAATTCTTTTCAGAATCACATATCTTCAGTCCATTTGCCCATTTCGTGCAAGTTTGTCCTTTCAAGTGACATTTTAACAATTTTCCCTATTCAAATGCATGGGCAACCTATGTTGATCCTGCCGTAAAATAGGTCAAGGTCATCCAAAGGTCATAATTTATAAACACGTTGTAGTAGTCCAGTGCCCGATGCTTCACGCCAAGTTTCGTTGAAATCGGTCCAGTGGTTCCGGTTAAGAAGAATTTTAAAGGGGTTTGACATATATGGGCATGGCGGCCACCTTGATCAAGTGACCCGGATTATTTATTAACACATTGATTCCCCCTGCCCATTGATGGTTCCTATAAAAATGGCTTTGATTGACCAAGTGAGTGGTTCCAGAGAACAAGATCTTTGAATATTATTGTAATTTACATGTATATTGCCCCAGGGTGGGGGCAGACCAACCCCTGGGGTCCATTTTGTTTTCAGAATCACATATATTCAGTCCATTTGCTCATTTCCTGCAAGTTTTTCCTTTCAAATGACATTTTAACAATTTCCCCTATTCAAATGCATGGGCCACCTATGTTGACCTTGCCGGAAAATATGTCGAGGTAATCCAAAGGTCATAATTTATAAACACATTGTAGTACTCCAGTCCCCGACGCTTCATGCCAAGTTTCGTTGAAAACGTTCCAGTGTTTCCGGAGAAGAAGAATTTTGAAGGTTTTTTTTACCATATATAGGCGTGGCGGCCATCTTGGTCATGTGACCTGGATTACTTATAAGCACATTGGTTCCCCCTTCCAATAGATGCGTCACCTTGTCATATAAAATTTGGCTTTGATTGGCAAAGCGGTTTCAAAGAAGAAGATCTTTGAAATGGTGGACGACGACGACGGACGGACGGACGCCGGATCATGGCCATCCTATAAGCTCACCTTGCGATCCTAACGGCTCAGGTGAGCTACAAATAGGTATACCCCCGCAAACCCCAGTTTTTCTATATAAAAGTGGGGTTTAAAGGGGTATACATTTCACGGACATGTTTTCCTGGTGATACTGACGACGTAAATGCTTCGGAATGGCTGACAATAAATTGGACACTAAACCAGATTGATTTATCTTGTTTAAACAAAAGTTAATTAACTTAATGAACAGAATAAAAGGACAAAACGTTTAACATCGTGTTTTAGCATCCTGGTAAAGGAAGCGAAACGACAGAAATAGATTTGCTACATTATTTGAACTCCATCAAAGGAAATCTCGCTTTATGATAATCCGTAAACAGGCCCAGATCAAAAATGTGGCAAGGCTCACAGTCTGTTGTTCGCAACAAGTATCCCACTAACATGCCAAGAGTGGAAGCTATGAAAGGCTTGTTTCTGTGTTTGAAAAAAAATGTTTTGTATAGTCTAAGGATAAAAACTTGTAATTTCGAGACCAACCTCTCTGTCTTGTATAGCTAGAACTTTGCAATGAAAGGAATCACATCACATAGGCCACGCTATGGTAAAAATTGGTTTGTGGGACTAGAGTTCCATCTAAAGAAAATCTTGGAGAAATACTGGAGATTCAGTCTAGGTACGACTCGAACCAATATGCTTAGACAAAAATACAAAAAAAGGAAATTTTAAACTTCGAACAAACTTAGAAATGAGGAGTATGCCCATATGCATACACAATGTTCCGTTACGGCGATAAGCATTTTGTACTGCGAGACTCAAGCCATTAGCGAATGCGGTTACAGATCAGAAGGTCTCAACAGTTCTGCAGTTACGGTTTGGATGGTTTGCTAAACAACCTGAAACGGATGGATTATAAAAGACAAAACTTCTTAGCCGAGTTAAATTGTTTTGCATTACGGCGAAATGCAAAACATAAAAAGGAACAGCAATGTTTGTTAGATTGAGATATTGTTTCAAAATAAAGTTATAAAACGAAGGAATTTAACGACTCATTTCACGTGCAACAAAGTCTGTCGTAAAAATTGTATTTTTTTTTCAAGTTTGGGAAACACCGACATGTGGCTTTCGGTAAACAAAAACATGTTAAATTATTTCGTATTTTTTCTGATAAGTTTTATGGCGTTTTTCGACGTCATTTTCTCGATTATTCGAATTTCGACGTCATCGCGACGACAGACTATGGATAATAGAATCACGGACAAACGGTTGCTATGGAGACATGAAGTTGAGGGTCTCGGGCCGTGTGTAGGGGAATGTGCAAACGATGACAGTTGCGCCGGTGTGTTCTTCAACAAGGTGTCAAACCAGTGTCAAGGTCACTCGATCACGCACGGACACGCGGACAGAACGAATGACGAAGATGACTGGCGATATTATGTGCAACCATTTGGTTAGTGTTTTATCCGACCTTTGTTTTATTATTATTTTTGCTACTTGACTCTTCTCGGAGTCATTTGATTCAGTAAAAGCCACAGCCACAACTTTGAAACACACATGCGCGCTTCCATACAACGACGAAAGCGAAGACAACTAGTCGGGCGTTGGACAGTTGCAATTGCCGCTAGGCAACACCATAACTTGCATGTTTTTTGTGTGTGTGTGTGTGTGTGTTGTTGTTTTTTTCTTACAGTGCTTATTATATTGCTTCAAGGCTTCCGTAATCAAAATAGGTTTCTATATACTCTTATCAAAGCTGGCTTTGCATTTCTAGGCGACAACTACATCGGTGACAAATGTTCCATAAACAACGACTGTGTGACGACAAATGGCGAATGTCGGGAGCAGGTCTGTGAATGTATATACGGCTACAGCTTTTCACCACGGACACACGAATGCTTGGCAGGTAGTGCAGCATGAAACCTTTCTACTGTATGAACTGTCGTTGCAATGTGTAGCTGTTCGATTGATAACGTTTTTGAATATCTATATCATATATATACATGGGTGTCCATCTTCTGAACCATCAACTTGGTTTTGTCTTTAGATCAATTTAGGGATACATTTGTTCAGACGAATGTATTGAAAATTCAGTAATATGTTTCTAAGCAGTGCGCACCTTTATTTTTACTTAAATATTTATAGCACCAAAGGTTCCCGAATGGCTTCAGCGCCCCCAATTTTGATTGCAAACTATATGCTATGTTTGTATTGAAGCTTAACTTCCCAGTCAACAATTTTTCAGTCATGTCGGGACGGAGCCAACGCTTCCTGGGATTAACCAGTACTGTAGGGAGTTAATGTGTCTTACTCAAGGACACAACACGGTGCCGCTTGTGGGGTTCGAACCCAGGACATCTCGATTCGGAGTCCGACGTTATACCGCTCTATATTCTTAATTAAAGTTTTTTTTTATTATATGTAGGTGAATCCACGCAGATTAATGTACTTCGCTCCTCTTTTATATTTTTAGCTCACCTGAGCCGAAGGCTCACAAGGTGAGCTTATAGGATGGCCATGATCCGGCGTCCGTCCGTCGTCCGTCGTCCGTCGTCCGTCCGTCGTCGTCGTCGTCGTCCACAATTTCAAAGATCTTCTTCTCTGAAACCTCTTGGCCGATCTAGTTGAAATTTTATGTGGAGCCTCCTTGGGTAGTGGTATTTCAAGTTTGATCGCGAAATCCAGGTCACATGACCAAGATGGCCGCCACGCCCATATATGGTAAAAACCCTTCAAAAATCTTCTTCTCCAGAACCGGTGGGCCGATTTCTACGAAACTTGGTATGTAGCATCAGGGACTTCAGCCCATCATAGTTTGATAAAATGATGACCCTTGGATGACCTTGACCTATTTTACGGCAAGGTCAAATTTGGAAACATAGGCTTTTACATGGGAAAAAGTGAAAACTATGGATTTTTTGAAAACTATTGCAGCCTGAGGCCTGAAAAGTGGTAGATGAAAACAACTAATGGAGTAGATGAAGGTATGTGATTAATTTAGGTCAAGGTCATCTCTTGACCTTGGCCAGTCTGTCGTCCATTCACACTTTTCAAAGATCTTCTTCTCTGAAACTGCTGGGCCAATCGAAGTGAAATTTTATGTGGAGCATCCATGGATAGGGAAGACGAAAGTTTGATTGCGAAATCCAGGTCACATGACCAAGATGGCTGCCAGGCCCATATATGGTAAAAACCACTCAAAAATCTTCTTCTCCAGAACCGGCAGGCCGATTTTCATGAAACTTGGTATGTAGCATTTGGGACTCCAGCCCATCATAGTTTGATAAAATGATGACCCTAGGATGACCTTGACCTAATTTACGGCAAGGTCAATTTTGGAAACATAGGCTTTAACATGGGAAAAAGTGAAAACTATGGATTTTTTGAAAACTATTGCAGCCTGATGCCTGAAAAGTAGTAGATGCAAACAACTAATGGAGTAGATGAAGGTATGTGATTAATATAGGTCAAGGTCATCTCTTGACCTTGGCCAGTCTGTCGTCCATACACACTTTTCAAAGATCTTTTTCTCTGAAACTGCTGGGCCAATCAAAGTGAAATTTTATGTGGAGCATCCATGGGTAGGGGAGACAAAAGTTTAATCGCGAAATCCAGGTCACATGACCAAGATGGCTGCCACGCCCATATATGGTAAAAACCACTCAAAAATCTTCTTCTCCAGATCCGGTTGGCCGATTTCCACGAAACTTAGTATGTAGCATTGGAGACTTCAGCCCATCATAGTTTGATAAAATGATGACCCTTGGATGACCTTGACCTAATTTACGGCAAGGTCAAATTTGGAAACATAGGCTTTTACATGGGAAAAAGTGAAAACTATGGATTTTTTGAAAACTATGGCAGCCTGATGCCTGAAAAGTGGTAGATGCAAACAACTAATGGAGTAGATGAAGGTATGTGATTAATGTAGGTCAAGGTCATCTCTTGACCTTGGCCAGTCTGTTATCCATACACACTTTTCAAAGATCTTCTTCTCTGAAACTGCTGGGCCAATCAAAGTGAAATTTTATATGGAGCATCCATGGGTAGAGGAGACAAAAGTTTGATCGCGAAATCCAGGTCACATTACCAAGATGGCCGCCACGCCCATATATGGTAAAAACCACTCAAAAATTTTCTTCTCCAGAACCGGCAGGCCAATTTTCGTGAAACTTGGTATGTAGCATTTGGGACTCCAGCCCATCCTAGTTTGATCAAATGATGACCATAGGATGACCTTGACCTATTTTACGGCAAGGTCAATTTTGGAAACATAGGCTTTTACATGGGAAAAGGCTAAAAACAATGGATATTTTGGAAACTGTTGCAGTCTGAGACCTGGAAGTTGCTAGATGCAGACAACCAATGGAGTCAATGAAGGTAAGTAATTAATGAAGGCCAAGGTCATTTCTTGACCTTGACCCAAAGTCATTTAAATATCAAAATTAAAATTGTGGTTTTCTCATAAATCACTGGGTTTGAAAACTATTGCAGCCTGAGACCTGAAACTTTGCAGATAATTCAATAAAGGTGTGTGAGTATTCAAGGTCAAGGTCATTTCATGATGACTTAATACTGCAGGATCAGGCTTCAGGTGAGCGTTCTCAGGACCAATGGTCCTCTGGTTCAGAATGCACTAGTTATGGGTCAGGATTTCAAGAAATTCCGAACTATTTCATCGACTTGCATAATTTCGAAATCATCGAAAATGTAACAATGGGTGAATGTCTTGAGTTTTGTCGAAACCGGACGGAGTTCACGTGTCGAACGCTGGAGTATGGTTGGGTATCAAACCGGTGTAGTCTTCAGAATGTCACCAGTCTACACGTGCCAGGTGCATGGTTTGAAGATGAACAGAGAGAATATAATATTTCCCATTTTATAAGGGACTGTTTTTAATATCATAGCATATTGTACATGTATGAGGGTCTCAATGTGGTTTACTGATTAGCGATTTTGGCCATTGTATTATTATCTCACCTGAGCCGTAGGCTCAAAGGTGAGCTTATAGTATAGGGAGGCAAAAAGTGGAAATTTGCAATTTCTGCCGTTTCATTGAGGATATTGAAATTTTGTTTTTTACGTAAATGTTTATTGAGTAGTCCTCCCCGTTTTAGGCACTTTTTGTCAAAATTGCTTTATTCGTTTGGTTGCTATAGCAACGTAAAGGGTAAATTTTCGAAAAAATATTCAAAAATTTTCTTCTCAGAAGCTGTAAGGCGTATGAAGCTGAAAATTTGCATACATGCTTATGATATTAGCCTCTACAAAGTTTGGATTTTTTTTATTGTCCTTGTCCCAGTACTTTGGTTGCTATGGCAACTTAAAGTTTCCATTGACTTATAAGACGAAAAGCGGAAAATTGCAATTTCTGCCATTTCGCTTGAAATATTTGAGTTTTGTTTTTACGTAAATGTTTGTTGACTAGTCCTCCACAATTTTGGCAATCTTTGTCATAATTGCATAATTAATTTGGTTGCTATAGCAACGTAAGGGTGAATTTATGAAGTTTCTAAAGTGTGTATATCTCGGCAACCACTTATCAGAAATCATTCATATTTCCTTTGACATTTTTATGTTGAATTTTTTTAATATCTACAAACGCAGCGTTTCTGCATTACTCAGGTGAGCTACGTGGTCGATAGGCCTGTTTCAAAGATCGACATAGGAAAATGTGTATTTCTTGTATTGCAATTCACTATAAGATATCCCAAATGCACAAGATACATTTTACCAAACACTGTATGGTCCGTCCATGTGCATAGAGAATAACCCAAGAGCTGTAAATGGCTAAGGATATCGCTCTATTCAGAGGGTGTCATTTTTATGAAGATGTATCTTCGTCGTACTGGCATCGAGTTGCCAATGCCTATTCATTACCTTAAATCCTATTTAATTGACTATTTTACATATCATGTTTAGATAGATGTTCGGTGAATATTATTAATGATTGTGATTTAAAGCCATAACATTCTAGGTGCCGATACAACAGGTTGTATGCAGTGAATATCAACTTTTAAAAACTGTTTCGCATTTAAAGAAAATTTCTAAGTACATATATGTTTATAACTGTACTGTGGAGGCTGGCTCTGATAAAAACGCCACTCTTGTATCAATGATGCTCCTGGTGAAATGTTACCAGTGTTGCCCCTCGTACCGATGCATGCGTCCTACTTATATTGGTTATTTTGAAGCATACTAGAAATTAGCTGGTTCTAACGTGTACCTACAATCTATGTTTTGAAGCAAAAATAAGAACCAGAGGACCAATGGTCCTGAAAATGCTCACCTGATATCTGCTGTATATTCCAATAAACATGTTTGAAAATTTTAGAAAATAGTCCCAGTTTAGGGGAAGATGAAACCCTGGTGCCATTTTTTTCTTCAGAATACAATATCCTGTCCATTTTTACCAATTTCTTACAAGCTTTTCCCTTCAAATGACAGTTTAACAGTTTACCCATTCAAATACAAATGCAACCCATGTTGACCTTGCCTTAAAATAGGTCAAGGTCATCATAGGGTCATGATTTTATACACATTGTAGTACTTGAGTCATCGATGTTTCATGCCAAGTTTCTTTGAAATCGGTAAACCACTGAGTACCGAAGAAGAAGATTTTTGAAGGGTTCTAAACATATATGGGCATGGCGGCCATTTTGGTCACGTGACCTGGATTATTTATATACACATTGGTTTCCCTTTCCTGTAGATTCTTCAAATAAAATTTATCTTTGATTGGCCAAGCGGTTTCAGAGAAGCAGATTTTTGAATATTATTGTAATATACCATAATCACATGCATATTTCCCAGGGTTGGGGTCCAAATTCTTTTCAGAATCACATATCTTCAGTCCATTTGCCCATTTCGTGCAAGTTTGTCCTTTCAAGTGACATTTTAACAATTTTCCCTATTCAAATACATGGGCAACCTATGTTGATCTTGCCGTAAAATAGGTCTAGGTCATCCAAAGGTCATAATTTATAAACACGTTGTAGTAGTCCAGTGTCCGATGCTTCACGCCAAGTTTCGTTGAAATCGGTCTAGTGGTTCCGGTTAAGAAGAATTTTAAAGGGGTTTGACATATATGGGCATGGCGGCCACCTTGATCAAGTGACCTGGGTTATTTATTTTAAAACACATTGATTCCCCCTGCCCATAGATGGTTTCTATAAAAATGGCTTTGATTGACCAAGTGGTTTCAGAGAACAAGATCTTTGAATATTATTGTAATTTACATGTATATTGCCCCAGGGTGGGGGCAGACCAACCCCTGGGGTCCATTTTGTTTTCAGAATCACATATATTCAGTCCATTTGCTCATTTCCTGCAAGTTTTTCCTTTCAAATGACATTTTAACAATTTCCCCCATTCAAATGCATGGACCACCTATGTTGACCTTGCCGGAAAATAGGTCGAGGTAATCCAAAGGTCATAATTTATAAACACATTGTAGTACTCCAGTCCCCGACGCTTCATGCCAAGTTTCGTTGAAAACGTTCAAGTGGTTCCGGAGAAGAAGAATTTTGAAGGGGTTTTTTTACCATATATAGGCGTGGCGGCCATCTTGGTCATGTGACCTGGATTATTTATAAGCACATTGGTTCCCCCTTCCAATAGATGCTTCATATAAAATTTGGCTTTGATTGGCAAAGCGGTTTCAGAGAAGAAGATCTTTGAAAGGGTGGACGACGACTGACGGACGGACGCCGGATCATGGCCATCCTATAAGCTCACCTTGCGATCCTAACGGCTCAGGTGAGCTACAAATAGGTATATCCCTGCAAACCCCAGTTTTTCTATATAAAAGTGGGGTTTAAAGGGGTATACATTTCACGGACATGTTTTCCTGGTGATACTGACGACGCAAATGCTTCGGAATGGCTGACAATAAATTAGACATTAAACCAGATTGATTTATCTTGTTTAAACAAAAGTTAATTAACTTAATGAACAGAATAAAAGGACAAAACGTTTAACATCGTGTTTTAGCATCCTGGTAAAGGAAGCGAAACGACAGAAATAGATTTGCTACATTATTTGAACTCCATCAAAGGATATCTCGCTTTATGATAATCCGTAGAAAGGCCCAGATCAAAAATGTGGCAAGGCACACAGTCTGTTGTTCGTAACAAGTATCCTACTAACATGCCAAGAGTGGAAGCTATGAAAGGCTTGTTTCTGTGTTTGAAAAAAAATGTTTTGTATAGTCTAAGGATAAAAACGTGTTATTTCGAGACCAACCTCTCTGTCTTGTATAGCTAGAACTTTGCACTGAAAGGAATCACATCACATAGGCCACGCTATGGTAAAAATTGGTTTGTGGGACTAGAGTTCAATCTAAAGAAAATCTTATACTGGAGATTCAGTCTAGGTACGACTCGAACCAATATGCTTAGACAAAAATACACACACGAAAAAAAAGGAAATTTGAAACTTGGAACAAACTTAGAAATTAGGAGTATGCATATATGCATACACAATGTTCCGATATGGCGATAAGCATTTTGTACTGCGTAGCTAGAAGTGTGCAATGAAAGGAACCGCATCACATATGCCACTCTATGATAAAATTTGTTTGTGGGACGAATGTTCCATCTAAAGAAAATCTTATACTAGAGATTCAGTCAAGGTACGACTCGAACCAATATGCTTAGACAAAAATACCAAAACATGGATGAGGTGTATGCCCAGATGCATACACAATGTTCTGATATGGCGATAAGCATTTTGTACTGCGAGACTCAAGCCATTAGCGAATGCGGTTACAGATCAGAAGGTCTCAACAGTTCTGCAGTTACGGTTCGGATGGTTTGCTAAACAACCCGAAACGGATGGATTATAAAAGACAAAACTTCTTCGCAGAGTTAAATTGTTTTGCATCCTTACGGCGAAAAGGAGCAGCAATGTTTGTTAGATTGAGATATTGTTTTAAATAAAGTTATAAAACGAAGGAATTAAACAACTCAGTTCGGATGCAACAAAGTCTGTCGTAAAAATTGTATTTTTTTTTTCAAGTTTTGGAAACACCGACATGTGGCTTTCGGTAAACATAAACATCTTGAATTATTTCGTATTTTTTCTGATAAGTTTTATGACGTTTTTCGACGTCATTTTCTCGATTATTCGAATTTCGACGTCATCGCGACGACAGACTATGGATAATAGAATCACGGACAAACGGTTGCTATGGAGACATGAAGTTGAGGGTCTCGGGCCATGTGTAGGGGAATGTGCAAACGATGACAGTTGCGCCGGTGTGTTCTTCAACAAGGTGTCAAACCAGTGTCAAGGTCACTCGATCACGCACGGACACGCGGACAGAACGAATGACGAAGATGACTGGCGATATTATGTGCAACCATTTGGTTAGTGTTTTATCCGACCTTTGTTTTATTATTATTTTTGCTACTTGACTCTTCTCGGAGTCATTTGATTCAGTAAAAGCCGCAGTCACAACTTTGAAACACACATGCGCGCTTCCATACAACGACGAAAGCGAAGACAACTAGTCGGGCGTTGGACAGTTGCAATTGCCGCTAGGCAACACCATAACTTGCATGTTTTTTTTTTTTTTTTTTTTTTGTGTGTGTGTGTTTTTTTTTTCTTACAGTGCTTATTATATTGCTTCAAGGCTTCCGTAATCAAAATAGGTTTCTATATACTCTTATCAAAGCTGGCTTTGCATTTCTAGGCGACAACTACATCGGTGACAAATGTTCCATAAACAACGACTGTGTGACGACAAATGGCGAATGTCGGGAGCAGGCCTGTGAATGTATATACGGCTACAGCTTTTCACCACGGACACACGAATGCTTGGCAGGTAGTGCAGCATGAAACCTTTCTACTGTATGTACTGTCGTTGCAATGTGTAGCTGTTCGATTGATAACGTTTTTGAATATCTATATCATATATATACTCGGATACTCTTAACTTGGGTGTCCATCTTCTGAACCATCAACTTGGTTTTGTCTTTAGATCAATTTAGGGATACATTTGTTCAGACGAATGTATTGAAAATTCAGTAATATGTTTCTAAGCAGTGCGCACCTTTATTTTTACTTAAATATTTATAGCACCAAAGGTTCCCGAATGGCTTCAGCGCCCCCAATTTTGATTGCAAACTATATGCTATGTTTGTATTGAAGCTTAACTTCCCAGTCAACAATTTTTCAGTCATGTCGGGACGGAGCCAACGCTTCCTGGGATTAACCAGTACTGCAGGGAGTTAATGTGTCTTACTCAAGGACACAACACGGTGCCGCTTGTGGGGTTCGAACCCAGGACATCTCGATTCGGAGTCCGACGTTATACCGCTCTATATTCTTAATTAAAGTTTTTTTTTATTATATGTAGGTGAATCCACGCAGATTAATGTACTTCGCTCCTCTTTTATATTTTTCAGAATGCACTAGTTATGGGTCAGGATTTCAAGAAATTCCGAACTATTTCATCGACTTGCATAATTTCGAAATCATCGAAAATGTAACAATGGGTGAATGTCTTGAGTTTTGTCGAAACCGGACGGAGTTCACGTGTCGAACGCTGGAGTATGGTTGGGTATCAAACCGGTGTAGTCTTCAGAATGTCACCAGTCTACACGTGCCAGGTGCATGGTTTGAAGATGAACAGAGAGAATATAATATTTCCCATTTTATAAGGGACTGTTTTTAATATCATAGCATATTGAACATGTATGAGGGTCTCAATGGGGTTTACTGATTAGCGATTTTGGCCATTGTATTATTAGCTCACCTGAGCCGTAGGCTCAAAGGTGAGCTTATAGTATAGGGAGGCAAAAAGTGGAAATTTGCAATTTCTGCCGTTTCATTGAGGATATTGAAATTTTGTTTTTTACGTAAATGTTTATTGAGTAGTCCTCCCCGTTTCAGGCAACTTTTGTCAAAATTTCTTTATTCGTTTGGTTGCTATAGCAACGTAAAGGGTAAATTTTCGATAAATATTCAAAAATTTTCTTCTCAGAAGCTGTAAGGCGGATGAAGCTGAAACTTTGCATACATGCTTATGATATTAGCCTCTACAAAGTTTGGATTTTTTTATTGTCCTTGTCCCAGTACTTTGGTTGCTATGGCAACTTAAAGTTTCCATTGACTTATAAGACGAAAAGCGGAAAATTGCAATTTCTGCCATTTCGCTTGAAATATTTGAGTTTTGTTTTTACGTAAATGTTTGTTGACTAGTCCTCCACAATTTTGGCAATTTTTGTCATAATTGCATAATTAATTTGGTTGCTATAGCAACGTAAGGGTGAATTTATGAAGTTTCTAAAGTGTGTATATCTCGGCAACCACTTATCAGAAATCATTCATATTTGGACAAAAGTTACCCATTATGGTTGGGATTCAGCGCATGACTTTGGACTCCTGGGGGCCATGCCCCGGGGCGGGGCTAGAGGTCAAGATCTAGGACACCTTTGACATTTTTATGTTGAATTTTTTAAATATCTACAAACGCAGCGTTTCTGCATTACTCAGGTGAGCTACGTGGTCGATAGGCCTGTTTCAAAGATCGACATAGGAAAATGTGTATTTCTTGTATTGCAATTCACTATAAAATATCCCAAATGCACAAGATACATTTTACCAAACACTGTATGGTCCGTCCATGTGCATAGAGAATAACCCAAGAGCTGTAAATGGCTAAGGATATCGCTCTATTCAGAGGGTGTCATTTTTATGAAGATGTATCTTCGTCGTACTGGCATCGAGTTGCCATTG
Source organism: Rugalucina vietnamica (assembly GCA_964017185.1). Classification (NCBI taxonomy): domain Eukaryota; kingdom Metazoa; phylum Mollusca; class Bivalvia; order Lucinida; family Lucinidae; genus Rugalucina; species Rugalucina vietnamica. The sequence continues at coordinate 15,383,512 of OZ024877.1, forward strand.
CCTATTCATTACCTTAAATCCTATTTAATTGACTATTTTACATATCATGTTTAGATAGATGTTCGGTGAATATTATTAATGATTGTGATTTAAAGCCATAACATTCTAGGTGCCGATACAACAGGTTGTATGCAGTGAATATCAACTTTTAAAAACTGTTTCGCATTTAAAGAAAATTTCTAAGTACATATATGTTTATAACTGTACTGTGGAGGCTGGCTCTGATAAAAACGCCACTCTTGTATCAATGATGCTCCTGGTGAAATGTTACCAGTGTTGCCCCTCGTACCGATGCATGCGTCCTACTTATATTGGTTATTTTGAAGCATACTAGAAATTAGCTGGTTCTAACGTGTACCTACAATCTATGTTTTGAAGCAAAAATAAGAACCAGAGGACCAATGGTCCTGAAAATGCTCACCTGAGATCTGCTGTATATTCCAATAAACATGTTTGAAAATTTTAGAAAATAGTCCCAGTTTAGGGGCAGATGAAACCCTGGTGCCATTTTTTTCTTCAGAATACAATATCCTGTCCATTTTTACCAATTTCATACAAGCTTTTCCCTTCAAATGACAGTTTAACAGTTTACCCATTCAAATACAAATGCAACCCATGTTGACCTTGCCTTAAAATAGGTCAAGGTCATCATAGGGTCATGATTTTATACACATTGTAGTACTTGAGTCATCGATGTTTCATGCCAAGTTTCTTTGAATTCGGTAAACCACTGAGTACCGAAGAAGAAGATTTTTGAAGGGTTCTAAACATATATGGGCATGGCGGCCATTTTGGTCACGTGACCTGGATTATTTATATACACATTGGTTTCCCTTTCCTGTAGATGCTTCAAATAAAATTTATCTTTGATTGGCCAAGCGGTTTCAGAGAAGCAGATTTTTGAATATTATTGTAATATACCATAATCACATGCATATTTCCCAGGGTTGGGGTCCAAATTCTTTTCAGAATCACATATCTTCAGCCCATTTCGTGCAAGTTTGTCCTTTCAAGTGACATTTTAACAATTTTCCCTATTCAAATGCATGGGCAACCTATGTTGATCTTGCCGTAAAATAGGTCAAGGTCATCCAAAGGTCATAATTTATAAACACGTTGTAGTAGTCCAGTGTCCGATGCTTCACGCCAAGTTTCGTTGAAATCGGTCCAGTGGTTCCGGTTAAGAAGAATTTTAAAGGGGTTTGACATATATGGGCATGGCGGCCACCTTGATCAAGTGACCTGGATTATTTATTTTAAAACACATTGATTCCCCCTGCCCATAGATGGTTTCTATAAAAATGGCTTTGATTGACCAAGTGGTTTCAGAGAACAAGATCTTTGAATATTATTGTAATTTACATGTATATTGCCCCAGGGTGGGGTCAGACCAACCCCTGGGGTCCATTTTGTTTTCAGAATCACATATATTCAGTCCATTTGCTCATTTCCTGCAAGTTTTTCCTTTCAAATGACATTTTAACAATTTTCCCCATTCAAATGCATGGACCACCTATGTTGACCTTGCCGGAAAATAGGTCGGGGTAATCCAAAGGTCATAATTTATAAACACATTGTAGTACTCCAGTCCCCGACGCTTCATGCCAAGTTTCGTTGAAAACGTTCAAGTGGTTCCGGAGAAGAAGAATTTTGAAGGGTTTTTTTTTTACCATATATAGGCGTGGCGGCCATCTTGGTCATGTGACCTAGATTATTTATAAGCACATTGGTTCCCCCTTCCAATAGATGCTTCATATAAAATTTGGCTTTGATTGGCAAAGCGGTTTCAGAGAAGAAGATCTTTGAAATGGTGGACGACGACTGACGGACGGACGCCGGATCATGGCCATCCTATAAGCTCACCTTGCGATCCTAACGGCTCAGGTGAGCTACAAATAGGTATATCCCTGCAAACCCCAGTTTTTCTATATAAAAGTGGGGTTTAAAGGGGTATACATTTCACGGACATGTTTTCCTGGTGATACTGACGACGCAAATGCTTCGGAATGGCTGACAATAAATTAGACATTAAACCAGATTGATTTATCTTGTTTAAACAAAAGTTAATTAACTTAATGAACATAATAAAAGGACAAAACGTTTAACATCGTGTTTTAGCATCCTGGTAAAGGAAGCGAAACGACAGAAATAGATTTGCTACATTATTTCAACTCCATCAAAGGATATCTCGCTTTATGATAATCCGTAGAAAGGCCCAGATCAAAAATGTGGCAAGGCACACAGTCTGTTGTTCGCAACAAGTATCCCACTAACATGCCAAGAGTGGAAGCTATGAAAGGCTTGTTTCTGTGTTTGAAAAAAAAATGTTTTGTATAGTCTAAGGATAAAAACTTGTTATTTCGAGACCAACCTCTCTGTCTTGTATAGCTAGAACTTTGCAATGAAAGGAATCACATCACATAGGCCACGCTATGGTAAAAATTGGTTTGTGGGACTAGAGTTCCATTGGAGATTCAGTCTAGGTACGACTCGAACCAATATGCTTAGACAAAATACCAAAAAAAAAGGAAATTTGAAACTTGGAACAAACTTAGAAATGAGGAGTATGCCTATATGCATACACAATGTTCCGATATGGCGATAAGCATTTTGTACTGCGTAGCTAGAAGTGTGCAATGAAAGGAACCGCATCACATAGGCCACTCTATGATAAAAATTTGTTTGTAGGACGAGTGTTCCATCTAAAGAAAATCTTATACTGGAGATTCAGTCAAGGTACGACTCGAACCAATATGCTTAGACAAAAATACCAAAACAGGAACATTTGAAACTTGGATGATGCATACACAATACTCTGATATGGCGATAAGCATTTTGTACTGCGAGACTCAAGCCATTAGCAAATGCGGTTACAGATCAGAAGGTCTCAACAGTTCTGCAGTTACGGTTCGGATGGTTTGCTAAACAACCCGAAACGGATGGATTATAAAAGACAAAACTTCTTCGCAGAGTTAAAATGTTTTGCATTACGGCGAAATGCAAAACATAAAAAGGAGCAGCAATGTTTGTTAGATTGAGATATTGTTTCAAAATAAAGTTATAAAACAAAGGAATTTAACAACTCAGTTCGTATGCAACAAAGTCTGTCGTAAAAATTGTAATTTTTTCAAGTTTTGGAAACACCGACATGTGGCTTTCGGTAAACATAAACATCTTAAATTATTTTGTATTTTTTCTAATAAGTTTTATGACGTTTTTCGACGTCATTTTCTCGATTATTCGAATTTCGACGTCATCGCGACGACAGACTATGGATAATAGAATCACGAACAAAGGGTTGCTGTGGAGACATGAAGTTGAGGGTCTCGGGCCGTGTGTAGGGGAATGTGCAAACGATGACAGTTGCGCCGGTGTGTTCTTCAACAAGGTGTCAAACCAGTGTCAAGGTCACTCGATCACGCACGGACACGCGGACAGAGCGAATGACGAAGATGACTGGCGATATTATGTGCAACCATTTGGTTAGTGTTTTATCCGATCTTTGTTTTATTCGTATTTTTGCTACTTGACTCTTTTCGGAGTCATTTGATTTGAGTAAAGGTCACAGCCACAGCTTTGAAACACACATGCGAGCATCCATACAACGACGAAAGCGAAGACAACTAGTCGGGCATTGGACAATCGAAAGTTGTTGGTTGCAATTGCCGCTAGGCAACACCATAACTTGCATGTAAAATATAATTGTTAGATCCTTTGGAAGCAGCAAAAACATTCAAAGAGAAAAGATGGTCCATAGTATTTTTTTTTATCTTTTCGCACATTCACTTTGCTTATTATATTGCCTCTTCTGTAATTAAAATTGGCTTCTTCTGTAATTAAAATTTGTGTTTTTCTTTTGCTCCAGAGTTAGTAAGTTATTGGGCGCCTAGGGATTTCCATCGTCGGGCAGCTTACTCAATCTGTGAGTCCTCGTTTTTGATTCATCATGGAGTTTATCATGATTTATTTGTTTGTCCATGATGATTCATTGACTAGTTAGAGATTCACCACGAGGACCGAACAAGTAACTAAATGTTGTGAACCACTGCAGAAGCTGAGGGTGAGGTTATGTACCTGTAAAACCGGTTTAAGCCCGCCAGTAATTTTATATTACTGATCGTTCCACGGCGATACTTCTGTGGTGGGTCTTATTGTTTTATGTCTTGGTGTTTAAATTTTTTGTGCTGTTTTTAGTTTAGTTTATGTAACTGAGTGGCCACCTATTGGGAAAAAAGCTGCTCATTCGGCTTACGATGTGTTTTATGGTATAAGTACCTGATTGTTGATTTGGTTTTTTCCCACCTCGGTTTTTAGAGTGGGAACCTTTTTCTGATTGCACCTTTTCCTGATCGTTGCCTTCTTGTACCATTTCAAAGATGACTTTACATTTCTAGGCGACAACTACATCGGTGACAAGTGTTCCATAAACAATGACTGTGTGACAACGAATGGCGAGTGTCGGGAGCAGGCCTGTGAATGTATATACGGCTACAGCTTCTCACCAAGGACACACGAATGCTTGGCAGGTAGCAAGCAACCATTCTACTGTATGAACTGTAGTGGCAATGTGTTGTTGTTCGCAATTGATAACGTTTTTGAATATCTATATCATACTATTTCATCACTTGGATACTCTTTTGGATGTCAATCTTCTGCGACCTACATACACAACCATCAACTTGGTTTTGTCTTTAGATCAATTTTAGGGATACCGTTGTGCAGACGAATGTATTGAAAATTCAGTAACATGTTAATTTCTATGCGGAGCGCGCCTTTATTTTTTCTTACATATGTAAAGCGTCAAAGGTTCTCGAATGGCTTCAGCGCCCCCAATTGTTGATAGTAAACTCTATATTCCTAATTTAAGTTTTATTATGTATGTATGCGAATCCACGCAGATGTATTTTGCTCCTCTTTTATATTTTCCAGACTGCGCCAGTTATGGGTCAGGATTCCAAGAAGTTCCGAACTATTTCATCAACTTGCATAATTTCGAAATCATCGAAAATGTAACAATGGATGAATGTCTTGAGTTTTGTCAAAACCGGACGGAGTTCACATGTCGAACGCTGGAGTATGGTTGGGTATCAAACCGGTGTAGTCTTCAGAATGTCACCAGTCTACACGTGCCGGATGCATGGTTTGAAGATGAACAGAGAGAATATAATATTTCCCATTTTATAAGGGACTGTGTTTAATATCATAGCATATTGTACATGTATTATATATCATCAATTTCAAAGATTTTGCTGAACACTGTATGGTCCGTTCATGTGCATAGAGAATAACCCAAGAGTTGTAAATGGCTAAGGATATCGCTCTATTCAGAGGGTGACATTTTGATGAAGATGTATCTTCGTCGTACTGGCATCGAGTTGCCAATGCCTATTCACTACAATTGACTATTTACATATCATGTTTAAAATATTATTAATATTGTGATTTAAAGCCATAACATTCTAAGTGTCGATACAACAGGTTGTGTGCAGTTTCAACATTTAAAAACTGTTTCGCATTTTATGAAAATTTCAAAGTACATTATGTTTATAACTGTACTGTGGAGGCTGGATCTGATAAAACGCCACTCTTGTATCAATGATGCTCCTGGTGAAATGTTAAGATAACAGTGTTGCCCCTCGTACCGATGCATGTGTCCTACTTATATTGGTTATTTTGAAGCATACTAGAAATTAAATAATTAAAAAAGTCTAAATACGTGTCAGTTAATGCAGATGTCTGTATCAATAATGCACCGAATGAAAGAGAATTACTGTAGTTCATCAACTTTCAACAGGATAGTCAATACAAAGACTAGTATCACCCAAATAATACGTTGGTTAGAAAATGAATCTTAATGTTCTCTTAATGTTTCTCATATTTATATTGAATTGCCTGTTGGACAAGAAGTCTGTGTATGTTGCACTAACGGCTTCGACACAAATGCACGATCCTGCAGTAATGTGAATAAGGCTTCATCTCTAGAGAAATAATAAAAGGTCTCGCAGCACATTGGGTGCATACAGAGGATCCCATGGTATTCAACCAAGTGCGTGATACTGAGATTGATATCATATATTGTTAGATTCTTACAAATAGTTTATTGTGGTACACGTAATTATTTAAGTTGTGAAAAGAATTTGACATTACGGGAGCAGCCGTACTTTTCTTTCGGATATCAACGTTTAAATGACCACCATAAGGTAAATTATGTTTTAACAATGGTGTGTTGGTCCCATTACAAAATATAAACACATATATCGTATTAAATAATTTTTATATATCATTTTAGCTGGACAGATATTAGTTGTTGGGACCGGAGCTTCTTGTCTGTTGCTTGGCCTACCGGGGTTCAACTGGTGTTTTTTTTTTTTTTTTTTTTTTTTTTTTTTTTTTTTCTTCGGGTTTCAGTAAGTTATTCGGCGCCAAGGGATCTCCATCATCGGGCAGCTTACTGAATGTGCTGAGTCCTATCAGATTTATTCGTTTGTCCTTGATGATTCATTGACTAGTTAGAGATTCACCAAGAGGATCGAACAACTAACTAAATGTAGAAGATGAGTGCGAGGTTAGGCGTCTGTAAAACCGGTTTAATCCCCCAGTAATTTTATAGTTTAAACATATTTTATTGCAACTTTTTACATGTACATGTATGCAATGGGGTTGGGCCACAAGTTCTTCCAACCTTAGTTACGGCCCTCCCCCTAAACAATAGCATTAACAAATATATAGTCACATGATATAAATTTACATATATAACCAAACTTATGAAATGTGAGGTAGTCAGCTGATGAGTTAATAAATAAATAAATAAATAAATAAATAAATAAATAAATAAATAAATAAATAAATAAATAAATATTTAAATAAATAAATAAATAAATAAATAAATAAATAAATAAATAAATAAATAAATAAATAATAAGAGAGTTGAGTGTCCTCCCAAGAAGCCCGTAGCTAACGGATCAGTAGTTATCATGATAAAGTATGCTGTACCGTGTTAAGTATCTGAAAATCTTTTGGTAGTTTTAATGAAGTTGTGGACTGCTTTGAAAATTAAGTTGTTGGTCTCGATAGATTCATTCGTATCGCCAATTAATAACTTATTAATGTTCAATGGATGATGAATGCGAGTTTCACGAAATAAAATTACACGTTCATTAAGATATTTCGGGCAACGGAAGAAAAAATGTTCTGCATTTTCAATTTCCCTGTTACAACTACATAACGGATTTGGTGATAAATGGTTGATAAACAAGTCATGTGATAAATTACTACATTTGTTTCTGATTCGAGCATGCATAACAGACAGAAATCTATCACCATATTTGAAATAGATCGGTACTTTGGTCACTAAAGAATTTTGTTCTTTTATATTATATTTGAACGAATTTAATGAGGGTTTTTTCCTTAAACTATCGTCCAGTGAATTCCACATATTTATTGCGGATGGAATACATGAACGTTTTAATAATTCAGTACGACAAAATGGAGTGACTATATTATTTTGATTCCTAAGTGGGTAATTAGTTGTCTCCCTTACATCAGGCGGGATCAAATCAGATATATAGGAGGGTACTAAGCGGTTAACAGATCTATACATAAAAGTCAGTTTATTTTGTTTACGACGTTCGGCTAGAGAAGTCCATCCACATTCTGCATATAAATTATCTAGGGTTACAGATCTAGTAAGGCCGGTTACTATTCTTGCAGCTTCATTTTGCAAGCGTTCGAGAGCTTCTGAATCTTGTTGCGAACAACCATCCCATACTATTGAAGAATATTCAAGAATTGGTAGAACGTATGAGAAATAGATTTGGTTTAATGCGACTCTTGATAGAGTAAACTTTAATTTCCTCATAATTGCAATAACCTTGGCAGCACTCGCTAAGATGTTTTCTATATGTTTATTCCATTTTCCATTGTGACTTAATGTAAGTCCGAGATGTTTATGTTCGTTTACAAATTGTATAAGTGTGTTATTAAAAATTAGATTAGGAAAATTTGCAAATTCTTTCAGAGTAAAAAGGATAGCTTCAGTTTTTAACGGATTAAAATTGATAAGCCATTGTTTTGCCCAGTTAGAAAGAATCAGAAGGTCAGAGTTAATAATACCTTCAATATCAAGTATACTTGTTGCAGAGTAGAACAAAGAGCTGTCATCGGCGAAAAGTCTTGTCAAGCTAAGTAGGGATTCCGCAATATCATTAACATAGATGAGAAAAAGTAAAGGTCCTAAAACAGATCCCTGAGGCACTCCTGCGTTTGTCTTTTTATAATCTGATTTACAAGATTTTATAACCACTCTCTGTTGTCTGTTATTCAAGTAATCTGATATCCATTCCAGTAAATTATCATCAATCCCAAGTTGTTTTAATTTGAAAATAAGCCCTTTGTGCCATACCCGGTCGAATGCTTTCGACACATCGCAAAATACCATACAAGCAAACTGACTGTTGTCGACAGCCTGACAGATATGATGATATATATCGACTAATTGAAAGGAAGTTGAGTGACCCGGTAAAAATCCAGACTGATATTTATAAATAAGATTATTTTCATTTAAATAATTATGAATGTTTTTAAAAGCAATGCGCTCTTGCAGTTTGCCTAGCCCGCTTAACAATGAAACTGGACGAAAGTTTGATGGATCCGAGTTATCTCCCTTTTTGGGAAGCGGTATAACATTAGAGTATTTCCAACTGTCAGCAAATCTGCCCTCCCTAAAAGATCGATTGAAAATAATACTAAGTGGTACGGCTATTTCTTTTGCCACCGGTTTTAACATCTTATTACTTATTCCATCTGGTCCACTAGCTTTGTTCGGATTTAAAATGTCAATCAAAGTTTTAATTTCATCTACAGTGCATGTGATCCTAGATAATTTGTTTAAACATTTAAATTCAAATGGTGGAAGGCGACAGTTATCATCAGATATTGTTGATATAGATACAAAATATTCATTAAGACGTTCTGCCTTTTCAGGATCGGTAAAACAAAATGTTTCTTGTCCATTCGGTAACTTAGTTTTAAGTGGGGGGATAGAGCATGTATTACCATTATTTTTTACAAAATATCTTATTGTTTTCCAAAATTGTTTTCTATCATTACTGTAAAAGTCTGTAATTGAATTTTCAAGATTATTAAAGAACTTTTCTCTAGCATGTTTTTTAAGGTTATTAACTTTATTTCTTAGTCGTTTATATTGTTCTTTTAAGATAGCACTATTTGACTTTATTAATTTTCGTTTGACTCTGTCCCTCTTGGAAGAAAAATGTCGTATTTCATGATCATACCATGGCTTGTCGTCTGGTCTAACAGTGATTTGTTTTGAAGGTATACATTCTTTTATCATTTCAAGAAATATTTTTGTAAATTTGTCACATGCTTCATCGAGAGAGCCATCGTGTAAAAAGTTCCAATCAAAGTTTGTAATTTTATGTCGTAGAACATCAAAGTTTGCCCTTTTGTATAACCAAACCAATCTTGTATATGTATTGTGAATTTCGTATTCAAATGGTATTATAAGAAAAGTTGCTTTATGGTCACTGATATTTGCAGGCGTATCAATTACTCCGCAATCAGAGAAAGGCATATCTTCATGTATTATTATAGGATCTAAAATGGCATTTTCTCTAGTCGGTACGGATATAACATTATGCATGGAATTAATTAAAAGAATATCCTTTAGGTTCCGGAAATTCCTATTCAACAAATCCTCGTTTAGGTCTCCTAACAAGATTAAATTATTAGAGATGTCGAACGCTTTCTCAATATTTACATTAAACTGTTAAAAAATGCTAAGTAATTTTATATTACGTACTGATCGTTCCAAGGCGTGGTTCTAATTGTTTTGTCTGTCTATCTACATATACTGAGTCGATCAATTTCTGGTCATCATCTCAGGTGTGGGGTGGGTGCTAAATTTTGAATTTAGCCGAAAAACAGGAAGCTGCACAATGTGCAGTCGAATTTTTGTACTGTTTGAGCCTTATGTTTAGTTAAGTTCGGGTAACTTGCTCACTCGGCTTACGATGCTTTCTTGGTATAAGTACCTACGTGTCATTTTAGTTTTTTTCCCCACCCCTCGGTTTGTGGAGTGGGAATTTCTTTCTGATTGCGCCATTTCCTGGTCATTGCCTACTTGTACCTTTTTATTATCTATACGTTTAAGCATACTAGCGCTAGCATATTAGAATTTTAATAATTTAAAAACTTCTAAATATGTTATTGACTGTAGACGCCTTGATTTAAAAGTACCACGCTTATCAATAATGCACCTAGTGAAATGTTAGGCTAACACATTTGTCCCTTGCAATGATGACATGTGTCCTACAATGATATGGGTTATCAAGAGACAAATAATTAACTACTATGCATACTTTTATCATAAGAAAACATAAAATGTGCAATTATGACTCCTGATAATAAATTTCCGGAGATAAACTTAATACAAATATATAAACGATTTGCCAAACACATTCCGTACAAGTCTGCGCTGCGATGGGATGGTGAATGGGGGTGGGCTGACACTGTCTGCGTGGCTTTTTTTTATTTATTTATTTACTCGCCATTTCTTTTTTCGTATAATTGACATGATCGGTCATTTATAATTCAGTTCTACAATTTATAAAAGAAAGTGGTAGATTTCCTATTCTAAATCAAATTTTCGACATACATGTATAGTAAGGAAATAGTTTGTCATTACCACTTGCCATGTAACTATTGCATTCCGTTGTATGAAAAAACCATCTACGTCTACAAAAAAAAAAAAAAAAAAAAAAAAAAAAAAAAATCATATAAATGCGTATGTTTAAAAATAAAACAATTACAGTCGATTTGTTTTAATGTAGTACAAAACTTTTAATTTTTGATGCAATGAAATGTGCTTTCCCGCGTCATTTGATGATGATCGAATGTAATTAGTCATCGATTTAGTATCTTTTGACCGAAGGGATGTCAATTATTTAAACGATGTGTAATATGTAAATTTTAACATGTTTTACGACAGACAGGATTGACGGATATACGCATTTTACCTTTTTGTTATCTGTTTGCTTCATAATATTTTAAGCTGACTATATATATCTACACTTTCGAGGATACATCAACGCAGTAAAACACTTGTTTGTTGTGGATTTAATTTCATTTGATACATAAAGGTAAAATTCCAAGATCATTTGCATTGTTTTGCAAAACTTCCATATGATTTGCTCTCATTTTGAAGCTGAAAATGCAAAAAGGATTAGTATTAAGGATTATTATCAATGGCGAAATTATTAAGCAAAATCAAAATCAGTCCTACTGAGAAGTGGTCTATCCAGTGAAAAATTCAAACATCAAAGACACCGGGCATGCATATATATGGTATTTATTGGATGTATGTTGTCTCGGCTAGGTTGCACCGGCGACCAGCGCGATTTGCATTTTGCTGTCACCGCCACGATTTGCTGCCCAGGAGCACTTTACCTTCGTCCTTCAGGTGGAATCATGTATTAAGTCCCTTCAGTCCGGGAAGACGTTAAAAGCGGTATACTTTCTACTACTACTACCTAGGCCTACTACTACTACTGCTGCTACTCGGCTAGGTTGTCAAAGCTGTTATTAATTTAATAAAGTTTATTGGCTGATAATTCCATTATTTGAGCAAATTTATACTGATATGCAAGATATTCTTCCATAAAGCAGTTCTAAGCTTAACATATTAACTTAAATATAGTATCATTTTTTATTTATGGACTCGGATCCAATTTATTTTGGATCCGAGTTATGGAGAATCAACATATTCTGATTGTACACTGAATCATTTAGAAAGTAAGGTACCAAATTTCACTGAATCTGAATGGTTTACTGGTGACACGCCAACTTGACAATACTTCACCAGGGTGTGCGTCAGGAGGGAAACCAATTAGTCCTTGGCTCTCACAAGAGTTGCGAACTTGTGATTTCAGCTTTTTATGATAGAAAGTCACCAAATTTGGGTAAAATGAAGGGAACACTCAATTATAGTTCATACTAGACCAAACCTGATAAGGACATCTTATATTACAACCTTAGTTATCACTTAAACTCATTTTAGATTTAGAGATAGATACATAATTAAGGAATATTATATCTGCACAGCAACTTCCAATTTTGAGTCGTGTGTGTGTCAGATAGTGATCATAGGTGTTAGCGTGATGATATTTTAAACAATATTTAATTTTGAATCAATATAACATATCATTTCACATTACATAACAAATAAAGTGCCAGGATTGGATCTGTCGTCTATTTGATAGCTGTTTCCATGCACTTGCGGTATTGATAGTACTTCGATTTTTTTTTTTAGCCCAACTGATTCGGAACCCCTTGGCGTTGTTGGTGACATTTGGAACTTTGTCAAATGGCGTCCGAGGAGATAACGAAAGAAGAAATTGAACTTGATGTTGCTGAGCCTGAACCAAGCGAGTCATTACCTCTGGATAAAAACAAAACAAAGGGATTAGCAAATGGTTCAAAGGTAAACTATTTCGCACCGAAGGTACCTATATACGAGCTGCGCTGATGTTGTAATAAACCCGATTGTGAAATAGGAAAGTGGGTGGGGTATCAGTGATACAAGTAAAAACTTTTGTAAAACGGCAATATCATGTTTTACTCCCCGCAACGGAATAAACTGCATCTAAAGTTGTTCCACTTTACAATTTAATAAGCCATTCTTTTGCATTAACCGATCTGAAAATTGCTTATCTGGTCAGTACAGCATCATGCCAAGCTGTAAAAGCACACATGGCACTCGTCAGACATGGGGCGATTACTGGGGTATCAATAATGATTAAATTACAATTACTGGGCTGTCTGTATTATGATTACCCATTTTTTCAAAAGTAATTGATTGAATTATGATTAATGACGGTGCTCATAACCATGGAACTATTTGAATCATGAATCTGTTTGAATTACTGCTTTAAATGGTCAAACAGCTATATCATACTGGGACTATGTGCACATCTCTTTCACCAACCAAACAGAAGAGGAAGACTGGCCTTATCAATATTTTAGCCACCTCGTGGGAAAACCAACAATCTGCATAGGCGAAAACAAAGGAGCAGATCAGCTTCGCGGTAACCGCGAAGCTGATCAGCGCCTTTGTTTTCGCTACTCGGATAGTACAATTCCTCTTCTACTTATATCCAAAATTCCAAGCATCTAGCATTTTTCTGTGCTTGTACAGGTCGTTTTGTGTCAGACCCGTTCGGAAACCACATTGTTGGTTTTCCCACGAGGCGGCTCATTTTATGGCCAAATAATCATGAATAAACATGAATAAATCATGAACTCTCCGCATATATTATGTGAAACCAAAGGTGCATTTTGTCATCGCCAATGTAATTGTTGTCAATTTTTGTCATTTGCGAGCTTAATTCACCAACAATTCAAAAAAATAAAATAAAAATTGTGAGCATTTCATTTGATTTCTGAGGACAACTAACAAGTGCAGAGTGCAATTTTACAGCTTAATGTAATGTCATCCTTTTGCAACCCATAAATCTTAACAAGTGCCTTAAATTTTTTGTAAATTGGTTCACTACTAAAAAGAATATTCTCAAAAATTATCTTGAATAGGCCTTTTGTATGTGCAACTGAAGTAACCCAAACACCTTGAAATTGAAAATCTAGCAAATCTGTGGAATAATTTGAAGAGTTTGGCACTCAGCTATGTAAATTTTGCAATTTGTTTTGGTTTGATGCATTTTAAATGAAAAAAAAAAATATCAGTTTACATTTTCTTTTGGAAAATAGTTACCTCCCTTGCTGATATTTCACAATGGAAATTTAAGCCCTATTCAAAATCATTTTCTGGCATAAAATCTTTAGCCAATTTTCAAAGTTTTTGCCGCACCTTTTGAGACTTTTGGAATGCAAAATGGTAACATGGTCATATTTTTCTCGAGGTGTTTCACAAAAAGAGTTATTTTTTGAAAAAGGCAGTTTCTGGAAAATGGTGTAGGGACAGTAGTGTATTTGACTATTTGTAATAAAGATTTTGTTTTGGCTCGGCAAAAATAAATTTAAAAAACATTCTTGTTGATTTTTACAACTAAATCAGTTGTGTTAATTAGTACAAAGAGTCAAAGGTCTTTTTATTTTGATTAAATGATGTTTAATTTTAGTACTGGCAAAAGTACAAGTTCTTTTGTAACAAATCAGCAAATCTTTTGTGAATGTCAGAAGTCACTTCTTAAAACATAAGATTAGAAGCGTGTTTAAATATTAATAAGTCTTAATCAAATCCAGTTTAGCCAAATTATGAATGGAACTTAAAGACCATTAAGCAAATAATGTGATTTGCCTTCATTTTTGAACAAATAGTGTGTAAGAGACAGTCTAGGTCGAAGTGGAACTGACTGACCAGTATCTGCAGTGCTTTGTGTGTTTACAGAAGCAGTTCAATCTGTAGTTTCTAGTGAAGCCAATTAGTAACATTTCAGATTGATTTAAGCAATTAGTTTTGGTGTCTGAAAATTAAGTACCTATGGATGCTAGATTTAAAATCTTGGAATTAAAAAAGTAAAATAAATGAGCCGCCCCATGGGAAAACCAACAATCTGCATAGGCGAAAACAAAGACGCAGATCAGCTTCGCGGAAACCGCGAAGCTTATCAGCGCCTTTGTTTTCGCTACTCGGATAGTACATTTCCTCTTCTACTTAAATCCGAAATTTCAAGCTTCTAGCTCGTTTCTGTGCTTGTACAGGCTGGTTTGTGTCAGACCTGTTTGGAAACCACATTGTTGGTTTTCCCACGAGGTGGCTCAATTGAGGTGGAATACAATGACTGATTCATGTGGTAGCTGTACCGGTAGTTGCTGCGAAAAGATTCTGCCGATTTCTCCGAAGATTAAAAAACATGTAAAGGTTGGTAGTGTAGAAATCATCCTGTCAGGAATTACTGCCCCTTTCACTCCAGTTTGCTGTTAGAGCATTTAGGTCAATCAAGTTTTTGTGTAAAGTCCAATTCGCATGCGCCAAAAATACACACGTGTAAATATACTCCGGTGTGCAAATTTTACTCGGGGTAAGTAAATGGCGCATGCGAACGCAAATACACACCGGAGTATATTTACATATGGGTAAATTTACTCCTGGGTCTGACCAGATGCAAATTTTATTTTTACAAATACACACGTGTAAATTTACTATTATGTCCCATGCGAACGCAAAGTAAAATTTACCCATGAGTATTTTTATTTCCAGTCAATATTCTGCTTATGGATAACGAATTTTCACATTTTTTGTTCCTAACTGATTATATGACAGTTGCTGAAACTGTGGACATTGTTGCTAAATAAGAGTTTATTGCCATTCATAACATTTTAGATCATATGGAGTGCAAACAGCCACACTATTTCTTCATCATTCTTGGTTAGGATTCTTGGGGCATTTTAACAGTAATTCCTTGTGAAAGGATGAAAAAAAGGGAATTGTATAACTGCTAAGGTTATGCCTGACCATTACATGATTCCCCTCTGCTGCCAAAGTCTACATGAACACCTTGAAGCAGCCTCTTCTTGTTTTGCAAATACAGAAATCTTAAATGAACAGGTTTTAATCCAGAAATGATAAATTTACCTACAAAAATACTCCTGGTGATAAAACCCATGCGAACGCAATTTAAATTTACTCTCAGGTTGATTTGCACACCAGAGTATAAATACACACCGGAGTATATTTACACGCGTGTATTTTTTGCGCATGCGAATTGGACTTTAGTGTAAATCAGGTAACTTTTTATTCTATTTTAGAACTGAAACAGTGTCGAAGATGCCAGGTGTTCTTAAAATCTATTCAGCATTTATGAAATTATCTTTAGGTAATGATGTCACTTCTGTTAAAAAAAACATGGTATTTGTTTGGTTAAAGCACATTTTTATTTTAAAATTCTTTGCACAACATATACAATGCATATTAAGAACACACATTTGAAGTATGGGATAGAGACAAATTCAGAATTTTATCAATTTTAGCAGTTTACATGCCCAAATTTCCACATTATTACAAGTAAGATAAAAATTTCATTCGAGTTTGCCATTTTTAAGGACATTTAGTTTGGAACTTCACTCAAATCAGCAGTCTCATCAATCTATCCAGATGTCATTGTGGACAACATGAAAAGATACTCAGGGGCCAGTTGTTCAAAGCATCTTTAGCTTAACGATATCGTTAATTCATAAATTTGTTAAGCAAATATCAGCTAAAGTAACAAATTTTTTCAACAAAAATAACAGTGTACTTGTAATATTCATGTTTGAAATTTTAACGAAACGTTAACTAACGACGTCGTTAGTTTTGAACAACTGGACTCAGACCTTTAGAACTTTTGGTCTTCTTGTGTAAAGCAAATGCTCAGATGGCAAAGTCGAGTGAAAGGAGCTGTATTAGGAATTGAATACAGTTGAGCCGCATCGTGAGAAAACCGGATTTTTGCCTATGCGAAAACAAAGGCGCAGATCAGCTTCGCGGTAACCGCGAAGCTGATCAGCGCCTTTGTTTTCGCTACACGGATAGTACATTTCCTCTTCTTCTTATATCCGAAATTTTAAGCTTCTAGCCCGCTTCTGTGACTGTACAGGTCAGACCTTGTCGGAAACCCCGAAGACCGGTTTTCTCGCGTCGCGGCTCAGTTGTACCTGGGATTGCTGCGTCAATTTTCTTTTTGTGACAAAGCAATGGTAGGAGCATACACAACTCTAAAAGAAACCCCCAAATTTACAAAGGGCTCTAATGCTTTGCCAACATGTTATGCATTTCATATTCATGAATGAAGATTTTAATAGCTGCAAATTGCGAACATTTGCTAGAAGCTCTTGTTCTATATATTTAAGCCACAGCATGAGAAAATCCATCTTCTAGGTTTCCAACCACATCTAACACAAATGGGAGAAGGCTAGAAAGTTTGAAATTTTAGATTTAAGAAGAGGTTGCTATCTATGAAGCAAAAACAAAGGTGCTTATCAACTGAATAGTTGCTGCACAGCTGACCTGCATCATTATTTTTTCAGCAGGGATTTTTTTCATGAATTGGCCCTTAAAAATATTACAAGAAGCCTAAATGAGCCACGTCATGAGAAAACCAACATTTTGCATATGCGAAAACAAAGTCCTAGATCAGCTTTGCGGTAACTGTGAAGCTGATTAGCACCTTTGTTTTTTTGGCTACACGGATAGTACAATTCATTTTCTTTCTAAATCCAGAATTTCAAGCTTCTAGTGATCTTCTGTGCTCATACAGCTTGGCTTGTGTCGGACCTGTTAGGATACCATGTTGTTGTTTTTCTTGTGTCGCGGCTGAAATGCTTTATGTCATTCATTAGAACAGTTTTGTTTTGGAAAAGTAGTTGTTATTTCATTGTTGGCACCTATTACTCTGTTATTGGATAAATTGACTGTTAACTTGGTTTACTGATAGGTTGATCTCTTCTTTGAGGTACTTCTAAAACTGAAGCCAATTTCCAATTTTCTGGTTTGTTGGTTATCTGAAAACTTACTTTCCTACATGAGCTTTGCCATTAGGAAACCGGATTTTTGCCTATGCGAAAACAAAGGCGCAGATCAGCTTTGCTGATCAGACCTTTGTTTTTCGCTACACGTATAGTATGATTTCTCTTCTTCTTAAATCTGAAAGGACCTCTGACGGTGGTAATGGGGGCCATAATGCATAGCTGCCTCAGATTTTGATAAAAATAAATGTTGGTCAAATGCTTCTGTTTTCGTATACATGTTTGCTGGTAGTCCATAGTTTATGATATTGGATTGAGGTTCTTGTTTCAAAAGAAGTACTGCTTTATTTTTGGGTTAAAATGGGCATATTTTGTATTAAACATATAGAAAAATAGAAAAGTATTTATTTAACATTGTTCCCCCCCGAGTCCCAAGAAATCCCTTTGCATATGAATGAATTGTCATATTATACATAATATATGTGAATGGCGTTCTGGGACTCGGGGGGGAACAGTACCCTACAGCCCAAAATGTTATCTCAGTACTAGAGCCCAAGTATGAGAAATTGTTTTTAACTTAAAATTAAAAAGAAAACAAAACAGCAGTTAAGATGTATGCCATATATAAAGTACAAAAAATGGATATATACATTTGTTTCCAAAATTAACCCAAATCTGCTTGATTTATAACCACTTTTTATGTTCCATTCCCCAGAAAATGAGGATACTGTACATTCTGTGGAACAAACTTTTGTAATCATTCTATACTAATATTGTCCACTTGTTTACACGGCCAATAACCTCTTGCACCACAAACAGTAACATTGGTGGACTGTGTTCCTATTTTTTTTTAAATGTATTAACTTCCAAATCAACAACTTTTCAGTCAGGTCGGTACGATGCCACCACTGTCTTGGTATTAGCCAGTACCATTGGAACTTAAAATGTCTTTGCCATTGGTACAATACAGTGACGTAAAGTTTCAAATCACCAACTTTAAGGGTGTTTACACAATGTTCCATTCATTCTCATAAATCTATTTGCTTATTATATCACGTTAGGCATCAAAACAAGAAGTTAGGCATTCAGTTCTTTAATGAAATTGATTCTAAATAGAGGCCCTGGTTTTGATTCAATCGTGGGGAGCCATGTTGTGCCCGAGACACACTAACCCCCCCCCCCCCCCCCCCCGCCCCCAGAGTACTGGGTACAGGAAGTAATACGTGACTCAATCCCAAAATGACTGAAAAACTGTTCCTATTAAAGGATGCTCGGCCATAATCTAATCGAATCAAAAATAACTTTTATGATTATAATCACTTCGACACAACCATTATACTGAAACGAGACACATGTAAGACAAGCCAAGTTCTGTTTGCGGGTGTGCCTGGAGTTTTTAGCTCACCTGAGCCGAAGGCTCACAGGTGAACTTATAGTATACCCATGCTCTGTTGTCCGTCGTCCATCCGTCCATAATTTCAAAGATCTTCTCCTCTGAAACCGCGAGGCCAATCAAAGCCAAACTTCATATGGAGCATCCTTAGGAAGGGGGAACGAAAAGTTTGTATAAACAGGTCCAGGTCACATGACCAAGATGGCCGCCATGGCTATAAATAGCAAAAACCTTTAAAATCTTCTTCTCCAGAACCAGAAGGTCTATGATTATGCAACTTGGCATGAAGCATCAGGCAATGGAGCTCTACAAAGTGTGTATAAATCATGACCCTGGGATGACCTTGACCTTTTTACAGCAAGGTCAACTTAGGTTGCCCACGCATTTGAATGGGGAAACTTGTTAGGGCAAAACTTGCAGTAAATTGGCAAATGGACTGAATCTTTATGATTTAAAAAAGAAATTGCCTCCAGAGGTTGCTCTGGGGTTATATACATGTATATTACCATTCTAGTGGTATAAATCTCAGGTCTCAGGTGAGCGTTTACAGGACCATTGGTCCTCTGGTTTTCTCTGGGTTCTCATGTTTTCGTCCACCTACTGACTGGTCAATTTCACATGAGCTGAAATAATCTTGAAAGGGACATTAAAGTGAATCAGAAAAATAAATACATTGAAGGCCGTGTTGTAACAGGTTTATACAGGTAAATAAATATTCATGCAAGGTTGCTCAGTGTGACCAAGTTTTGTCACAATGGGCCGTGTCTGGAGAAAATGTTTTTGGTTAAGATCGAACTCTAATCAAGCTGTGCAAGACATAGAAGATGGATTTAATGAGTAGACGCAATTCTGAGTAGCTGGCTGGTCATCGCTGATCTGGGTATAAGGTTTTGCATATAACAGATAGCAGGTTTTCTTATCAGTTAACAGTGCCTTTTATAATGTTTGGTAGTACTTAGACAATAATATTATACAGGTAACTGCTAAAGGTTTGTACCCAAAATGTTGACGTTGTAATATTTCAATTTTATTTCAGTGGCATTATGCATGTTTATCGCACTTTACACAGTGTTGCATGCACAAAATATGATACAATAGTGGAATTAAAGGACTACAAGCAAGGAAAAGCGAAAAATTAAAATTTTCTCACATACGAAATTTTGACCCCCACCCCCGCTAAAATCGCCTTTTTTACACTATATGGAGGAAATAGTCAAAACTTTTAATAGTTATAGGTTCAGAATACATTGGGCTTTTGCCCTAATCATGAAATACCACCACCAGAACCTTTGATACATTGTTATGGTATTTTGAAAACGAGGCATAAAACCCCTAAGAATGTCACTGATTCTTTCAAGCTTCTAGCCTGCTTCTGAGACTGTACAGGCCAGATTGTGTCAGAGTTGGTTGGAAACCCCAAAGACCGTTTTTGTCAACATCGCAGCTCTATTGATTTTGGTTAGGTTAAAGTTATCATTCTCGTCTAATCTAGCAGGATAAATTGTAGCAGGATAAAGGGGGTCGGGTGAGAATATGGCCCCTGCCCTTTGGAGCCTATAAATTGATTAGCTGCTTGTGAATCTAGGCAAAGCTTATAAGCTATGGACTGGCCATCTGATTACTGGTCCACCGCTCGTGTCTGGACCTACCCAAGAAAAGTGGTTTCAAGTCAAACCTTCCATTCATCAAGCCTTAGTGGCTTACTTGGGTGCCTGCTTAATGTTTGGGTTAAAGTCCCATAAAATGGAGGCAGTGTCCCAAACTGACCATAGCTGTGTGTGGGACATATTAAGCATCAATTCAAGTATATTATAAACAAATTGTAACTGGCCTATTTCACCATTGTTTCCACAAAATTTTACTGTCAAAAAGCTTTTAGCAACCTTCCTTAACCAAGTTCATTCTCTCTTGAGTTGAGCAAGAAAATTGATATTTTTTTTTTTTAATTATTTCATGGGTTAGCATGTCCGGGGGGCGGTCAGAGGGCGTTGGGGGCTAGGCCTAGCAGCCGGGGGTATACATTCCTCTCAAGGCACTTTTTTATGCTAAAAGCTGAAGAGCACAGAACAAACAAAGACAGGTTCTCCTTTGCCAGATTTTCTGCAATTTCAAGATCCCTTAAGCTGCAGTATTTAGCACTACATGGCTGGATAAGTAGTTAAGTGTAAAACATGCTGATCCAACTGCTGATGTTTTATAGTTCCACTTCAGAATATAATGAAATATTAATGGAACATTACCAGGAAACATGGTTTATCAGCATCAAATATGTTAGATTAGTACCAATTGAACACCCTCTTCTCTGATAAAATTCCTCAGTCTAATCAGTAGAAAACACACTAAGACTTTTCTAGTCTTATAGCTATTTTAGTGGAATCTATTGATGTTACATTATTAGTGGAATCTATTGATGTTACATTATTAGTGGAATCTATTGATGTTACATTATTAGTGGAATCTATTGATGTTACATTATTAGTGGAATCTATTGATGTTACATTATTAGTGGAATCTATTGATGTTACATTATTAGTGGAATCTATTGATGTTACATTATTTGTTAAGTTTTTGATTTGAACATATTGAAAGTGCTTTATGATTAAAACTGTCTAATTTAAATTATCAAAAATAACAGGTTGATAGGGGCGGGGGTGCTGCATTTTTAATAACATTCTTAGGGACTGAAGAAAATTATTGGATTAATAAATTCTGTTCCCAGAGTAAAAAAAAAAGCTTACCAACGAGCACAGTGGTTCAGTTTTAGACAGTCCTGACAAGCAGTAGATTGAATTAAATTTGAGTCATGTCATGAGAAAACCAGATGTTTGACTAAGCGAAAACATAGGAGCAGATCAGCTGTGCAGTAGCTGCACAGCTGATCAGCGCCTTTGTTTTCGCTGCACGGATAGTAAAATTCCTCCTCCATGTAAATCCAAAATTCAAAGCTTCTAGCCATCTTCTGTGGCTGCACAGACGGGTTTGTGTCCGACCTGATCGGAAACCCTGAAGACCGGTTTTCTCGCATAGCGCCTCATTTGTCCACAACAGACAGACATGGGAAAGGCCTGATCCAATTATGGGTCCGGTTGTTGTCAAGATTTCTGATTTTGACAAAATCTTAGCCCACTTGTTTTATAATAGCTTGCCCAGTGGTTATTGCCTTGTGGGTAGTTAAATTCTTGTTTCTAGTGTGAATTCTCCATAAATAATTCATTGGACTTCACAGTACCTAGGTGAAAATTTTGGAACTTCATCAATATTGGTTCTCTTAAATATCAGCTGAAGGCAATATAAAAGTATGTTAGAAGTTTAACCAAATCACTGTAGAAATTGACTTGTCTAAGGGTAGCTAGTGCATAAGCTTATGGTGATCGTATTTGCAAGGCAAGCCTGCACATGTGCACAATCTTGCCACTGTTGCCAGAGCCTTTGCTGATTGCCAGCTTGATGTATTGAAGCATAGAACAGATCGGACCAAAATTAGAAATATGTTGCCAATAGGTGTCTGTGCACACTTCTGTCTTTGAAAAAGTTTAATAGGGACAAAAAGTACCATATTCGTGTGCTACCTATACGCAGCTTAAATGTTATTACCAAATCTTTTCAGATGGTTTAAGAAAGTTGTAGAGGGAAGAAATTGGAATTATTGTGAAGGGAATTCAAGGCATGAGAGAACAAAATTTCTGGCATAGTTATAGTTATTGGAAAAGAAATTAACATCTTCTAAATGGAATATCTATCACAAAAAAGATAGTTTTGGTTATTATGTTATGAAATAAAAACAGTTTGTGTTTCAGTCTGGTTATTTTTTTTACAGACTGAAAAAAAATTAATATGAATGATAAAGACATTTTTTTTAATGTGAGGAAAAAAAGCATTTCAGCAGGACAAAACTTGATGTAAAATGTTTTTCACATCTGTAGATTTTTTTTATATTTTTTCATCAGGAAAACATGTCTGTGCAATGTATACCCCCTTAAACCCCACTTTTATATAGAAAAACTGGGGTATGCAGGGGTATACCTATTTTTCTTATTTTTGCTCCAAAACATAGATTGTGGGCACTCGTTAGAACCGCCTCGGCGAGGCGGTTCTAACGTGTACCCACAATCTATGTTTTGAGCAAAAATAAGAAAAATATCAAAATTTTTCCAGTGAAAATTTTCATTTTTACAACCAAAATTTTTTCAGTATATTGCATGGGCGTGTTTTCGTAATGTTCATATCATTTTTGTTTCTGGTATATCTAAATAAATAAAAAATTAAAGGATGTGAGTTAAAACAACATTCTAATGCACTCGAGAATGTTACGCGACGTCTTATTGGATAACGTCAAAAATTTGCGACAGTATATTCTGCGATGTACCGTCGGAAACCTAACGTCATGAGCAACATCGCTTCTGATTGGTTAACGTCGTGGTTATACGTCGCTCGTCACGCTCACATTTCGTGAAAAACAAAGCATTCTTCGATGTTTATAGTTAAAAAGTACATTAGAATGGGGATAACAATATTCAGATTTTTCATTTGGGGTGGTATATCGTCGAATATACGGTCGGAAATCATGTTTTACGGCTCCGCTAACGCGTCGCCGTAAAACAAAATTTCCGACCGTATATCCGACGATATACCGCCCCAAATGAAAAATTTGAATACATTTATCCCCTAAATTTAAAGTCAAATGCAGGACATACTCATCATTGAAAAAAAAAAAAATGAAATTTTTTGAATACCAAGAGTGTTTTTGTAACAATGATTGTATTATTTGTCTAGTGACAAACCAAAACTTGCAAATGGATTCAAACTCTCCAGTAACTGCATCAAACATGTAAATGCAAACTGTCAGAATACAAATGGATTTAAAAAATATGACAATAATCAGACCTAGAAAATGTTGGAAGCATGTAGAAGTGCTCTTACATTGTAAATCTTTTATTTCAAGAAATTTAATAAATTGACATTTTAGGAAATACCTCATTTTTACTCCAATTTTCAAAATCCTGGTGAGAACTCTGGACTAAAAAAAACTACTTTGTTGAATTAGGACTAAAAAAAACTACTTTGTTGAATTAAGCTATTTGGTTTTATGCAAATATTAAGAAAAGTTGTTGTATGTATGGATATATGAAGCTTGCTGCTAAACCTAAGAGGGTGCCACCACTGCGAAGGGTTGACAGTTGTCCTCTCGTTACTGTAAGTCACCTATACTGTTGTCGTAGCAGAGGGGTGGGAGTAAGGGTGGGGAAATGGAAACAAGCTGCTATGTGTATGGTTAATGAAAGCTAATTCAGGTTACTTAAGAGGGTGCCACCGCTGCGAAGGGTTGACAGTTGTCCTCTTGTCACTGTAAGTCCTATATACATGTGCTGTTGTCAGAGAAGAGGGGCGGGGAGTAGGGTGGGGGCAATAGGAAGAGGAAAACAAGCTGCTTTGAGTATGGATATACATGTATGAAGCTTGCTGCTAAACATAAGAGGGTGCCACCGCTGCGAAGGGTTGTTGTCCTCTCATTACTGTAAGTCGCATATACTGTTGTCATAGCAGAGGGATGGGGGTAGGGGTGGGTACTAGTCAAATGGAAACAAGCTTAGTCTTTGTGTATGGTTAATGAATAAAAATTAAAACTGAGATCCTTTAAGAGCAGTGAACACATTAATAAGAAAGGGGATGGACCATACCGCGGTTTCGACTATTGAAAGCTAATGCAGGTTAACTTAAGAGGGTGCCACAGCTGCGAAGGGTTGACAGTTGTCCTCTTGTTACTGTAAGTCTGGACATGTACTGTTGTCAGAGTAGAGGGGTGGGGGGTAGGGTGGGGGTGGGGGCAATAGTCAGATGAAAACAAGCTGCTTTGTTTATGGTCAGTGAAAGCTTGCAGCAAAATCTCAGAAGGGGCCACTGCTGGTAGGGTAGACATTAAACGAGCCGCATGGTGAGAAAACCAGATTTTTGCCTATGCGAAAACAAAGGCGCAGATCAAGCGCAGTCGCAGCTCAAACTGTTGTCCTCTTGTCATTCATTGTAAAGTCAAGCGTGCTATTATTGTCAAAGCAGAAGGTGGAAAGAAGGGTTTGGGGCAGTAGTGACACAGGCATAAGATTTTGTATGAATTAAATGTGTATTTGTTTTGTATTATATATAAAAATGAGGTTGTGTGTGGCTTGCCTGGGATTATGTACATGTATATTCTGAAAGGTGAAATCTGTGATTTCAGTTTAAAGCTGCTGAGGCTGCAAATAGAAACAGTCTCTGCGTCATCTGCCCTAGTCTTTGCCTTTTGTTAGAAGTTATAATAAGATCTCACACAATTAAATGTAAACTCAAAAGCTGAGCCTCAGTTACCACATCAGATGTCTGCAAATTTCTATTAAAAACAACCCTAGGCATTTTGCATGAAGTTGCAAGAGATGCATGCCGTTACAATGCAAGAGATGCATGCCGTTACAATGCAAGAGATGCATGCCGTTACAATTTTCATAGTTTTATTGCAGCTCATATGCAAACTGGGTTTAAAATTGTCTTTTATGCCTATCAATCAGTGCTAAAAATTATTTAGGAAGAATCCGCGGGAAAGAAATTGGTGGTGGCAAAAATGTTAGTCACAAGCACCTGGGACTGATTTCGAGCTTCTCCAGCCTGTCTATGGAAACTTTTCACCAAGTACCCATCTCTATTTAACCATAGCTGTTCAGTGGGACATAAAACACAAATACCAACCAACCAACAATTGAGATCTGTTTATTTTATGAATAAGTAATGAAACCTTACTCCTTTTTCTCGAAGTTGCTAATTGTAGGTCATAATCATCATGACTTGTTACTTGTGATTTTATTTCCATTGAGAATTACCAAGTAAATAATTTAAGAAGCTTAAAGAAGCTTGATAGGAATGCATTTAAAGAAAGGGGGATCACAGTGGCCTGGTAGTAGAGCTTCTGACTTAGAAATCAAGATGTCCTGGGTTCTTTCCCTCCATCGGACACTGTGTCCTTTGGCAAGACACATTTACTGCACAGAGTACTGGTAAATACCCCGAAAGCGATGGCTTTATCCTGACATGACTGAAAAATTGTTGACTCGGACATTAAACCTTAATCAAACGACTCCTTTGGATCATGTTTTCTTGGAAAGAGAATGATATGCATGCACATTTTTGTGGGCAGACTTTTTACTATACCCCCTCATACCCCACTTTTATACTGCAAAACTGGGGTACTCAGGGGTATACCTATTTTTCTTATTTTTGCTCCAAAACATAGATTGTGGGTACTCGTTAGAACTTGAGGCGGTTCTAACGAGTACCCACAATCTATGTTTTGAGCAAAAAAAAGAAAAATATCAAAAGTTTTCTACTGAAAATTTTCATTTTTTCCAACTTAAAAAATCTCCATATATTGCATGGGCAAGTTTTCGTAATGAAAGCAGCTGCTGTTCACAAGTACTTGATGCACATTCCTGTCTAATGGTGCACTTTCACAGCAGCAATAGAAGTAAAATTTTGTCATCCTGAAAGAAGGCCAATCTATGCCAGGAAAAGAAAATGCTTACCGGTATTCCTTAAATAGGCCTCGAGGTTATAGAACATTTTACATGCTCACTTCCACTGGAACTACCGGTAACATTTATCCGGCTAATAAATGTTAAAATGCTAACAAGTGTTATATTTATCCGGCTAATAAATGTTAAAATGCTAACAAGTGTTATATTTATGAGCAGGTTAAATGACAGACTTTAATGGTAATCATAACATTCTACTGCCTATTATGCCTATTTCGGTATTCATAAGCAGTGAATTTCATGCTAAGATTAGTTGAGCCTGTATTCTCAAGACCTGGCCCCGAGGTTATAAAACTTTTTTCATGCTCAACTCAGCTGAGCATGAAATTTCAACTGCTCATAAATGTTGAAATAGTCAAAAATTGTGGAAAATTCAGGTTCAAAACTCAATAACTAGTAATTTATCCTGCTCATAAACATTAAAATGCCAACAATTGTTGGCATTTTAACATTTATGAGCAGGATAAATTTTAGTCTCACTGGAGCTGAGCATGAAATGAGTTTTATAACCTCGGGGCCTGATCAGTGATCACCTTACAAATTTTGTTAAGAATGGTGCAAAAATGAATAGATTTGATTTTGTCATGCGAAGGCACATTGAAGATTTGGGTGTCTGGGATGCGGTTTTCAGCTCCTTGCCATTTCTTAGACGAGCCTGCGCATAAGAAGACCAACAGTTTACGATTCTGGCCACGTCTGGCACAAACCGGCCTGTACAATCACAGAATAAGGCTAGAATCTTGAAATTTTGAGTATAAGTAGAGGAGGGATTGTACTGTCAGTGTAGCTAAAACAAAGGCGCTGATGAGCTGTGCAGTTAATGCACAGCTGATCTGCACCTTTGTTTTAGCTATGCATGTTGTTGGTTTTCTGATACGGAGCTCAGATGTCAGTCGGTATTTGATAAACAAATGAATAATTGAAGAAGTAGATTTAATCGAATAGGAGTTAAGACTGTTAAGCGGAAATCAATTAATTTTCCTACATTCTTAAGTTAACCAGATGAGAAAGGCTTGTACACAACATAAACCATGTACCCCAACAAACATGCCTTCAAGAATCTGGTGGTTAAAAGTTTAGCACGAGCTATTTGCCTAATTGAAGAAAATTGTAAAGTTTCAGAAAAATGTTTTGGTAAAGATGCTCATAAAATTTTGCCCTTGGTTATTGTTTTTCAGAAGTCAAAATTAAATAAAAAATAATAGCAATCGCAATACCTATTTTTGAAATCAAATCAGTGGTCTTTTGCATTTAGGAGACAGTGTTTGGATTGCCCATGCAATATTTAGTGATATTTTTCAGCTGTAAAAATTGAAAGTTTCTTGGGGTGGGGGGTGGGATGCTATTTTTAGCTCACCTGAGCCGTTAGGCTCACAAGGTGAGCTTATAGGATGGCCATGATCCGGCGTCCGTCCGGCCGTCGTCCGTCCACAATTTCAAAGATCTTCTCCTCTGAAACCGCTAGGCCAGTCAAAGCCAAATTTTATATGAAGCATCTATAGGAAGGGGGAACCAATGTGTATATAAATAATCCAGGTCACATGACCAAGATGGCTGCCATGCCCATATATGGTAAAAACCTTTAAAAATCTTCTTCTCCAGAACCCAAAGGCCTAGGATCTTGAAACTTGGCATGTAGCATAAGTGGCTCAAGGTCCACAATGTGTATATAAATAATGACCTTAGGATGACCTTGACCTATTTTACGGCAAGGTCAACATAGGTCGCCAATGCATTTGAATGGGGAAAACTTTTAAAATGTCATTTAAAGTGAAAGTCTTTCAGGAAATGGGCAGTAGGGCTGAATATTTATGATTCTGAAACAAATTGGACCCCAGGGGCTCATATGCCCCCACCCCAGGGCAATATACATGTATATCTCCATAATATTCAAACATCATCTCCTTTGAAACCGCTTGGCCAATCAAAGCCAAATTTTATATGAAGCATCTATAGGAAGGGGGAACCAATGTATATATAAATAATACAGGTCACATGACCAAGATGGCCACCATGCCCATATATGGTAAAAACCTTTAAAAATCTTCTTCTCCAGAACCCAAAGGCCTAGGATCTTGAAACTTGGCATGTAGCATAAGTGACTCAAGGTCCACAATGTATAGATAAATAATGACCTTAGGATGACCTTGACCTATTTTACGGTAAGGTCAACATAGGTAGCCAATGCATTTGAATGGGGAAAACTTTTAAAATGTCATTTAAAGTGAAAGTCTTGCAGGAAATGGGCAGTAGGGCTGAATATTTATGATTCTGAAACAAATTGGACCCCAGGGGCTCATATGCCCCCACCCCAGGGCAATATACATGTATATCTCCATAATATTCAAACGTCATCTCCTCTGAAACCGCTTGGCCAATCAAAGCCAAATTTTATATGAAGCATCTATAGGAAGGGGGAACCAATGTGTATATAAATAATACAGGTCACATGACCAAGATGGTCACCATGCCCATATATGGTAAAGACCTTTAAAAATCTTCTTCTCCAGAACCCAAAAGCCTAGGATCTTGAAACTTGGCATGTAGCATAAGTGACTCAAGGTCCACAATGTGTATATAAATAATGACCTTAGGATGACCTTGACCTATTTTGCGGCAAGGTCAACATAGGTCGCCAATGCATTTGAATGGGGAAATCTTTTAAATGTCATTTAAAGTGAAAGTCTTGCAGGAAATGGGTAGTAGGACTAAATATTAATGATTCTGAAAAAAAGATGGACCCCAGGGGCTCATCTGCCCCCACCCCAGAGCAATATACATGTATATCTCCATAATATTCAAACATCTTCTCCTCTGAAACCACTTGGCGAATCAAAGCCAAATTTTATGTGAAGCATCTATGGAATGGGGGAATTAATGTATATATAAATTATATAGTGCACATGACCAAGATGGCTGCCATGCCCATATATGGTAAAAACCCGTCAAAAATCTTCTTCTCCGAATCTGGTGGACCAATTTCAAAGAAACTTGGCATAATGCACCAATGGCTGAAGTACTACAATGTATATATAAATCATGACCCTGTGGTGACCATGACCTATTTTATGACAAGGTCAACATAGATCGCCAATGCATTGGAATGGGAAAAACTTTTAAAAAGTCATTTGAGGTGAAAATCTTGCAGGAAATGGGTAGTAGGACTAAATATTAATGATTCTGAAAAAAATGGACCTAAGGGCTCATATGCCCACACCCCGCGGCAACATACATGTATATTACCATAATATTCAAACATCTTCTCCTCTAATACCACTTGGCCAATTGAAGCCAAATTTTTTGTGAAGCATCTATAGGATGGGGGAACCAATGTGTATATTAATAATCTAGGTCACATAACCAAGATGGCCGCCATGCCCATATATGGTAAAAACCCTTCAAATATCTTCTCTGAAACCAATAGATTGATTTCAATGAAACTTGGTGTGAAGCATCCATGGTTAAAGTACTACAATGTGTATATAAATCATGACACTGTGATGACCTTGACCAAGTTTATGGCAAGGACAACATGGGTTGCCCATGCATTTGAATGGGAAAAACTGTTAAAATGTCATTTGAAGGGAAAAGCCAGCAAGAGCCAAGAAATTGGCAAATGGACAGAATATTGATTATTCTGAAAAAAGGAAAACCGCCCATGGGCTTCATCTGCCCCTGCACTGGGGTTAAATACCATAATATTCAAACATGTTTATTGGTATATGCAGCAGACTCAGGTGAGCGTTTACAGGACCATTGGTCCTCTGCTTCTTTTAAACATTGATAGCGTGTAAAGTTAGGACTTCCCCAGCAAGGTTGCAAGGTTGTTCTAAAGAGTACCCACAATCTATACTCAGCGTCAATGAAAAGTTACCACCACTAAAATTTCGATATTTTAAAAATATAAAATTTCTTTCAAACATTGTAACTTCATTCATGATTCTGGTCAACAGCAAATTGATTTAGAGACATTTAACAGTTCCCCAAACCCTGGAACTATGGTGCACGTGCAACACGTGCAAATTGTGATTTTCGAAAGTTTTGAGAAAGTCTTATATTCACAAGTCACCATGCCTTCTCATGCATCTAACACCCGCAGTTAAAACGCCACCAAATTGGTTTAATTTGTTCCATCGACTGTCGGAATTGAGGACCTTACTTTTAGGTAGTACCCAAATTCTGCATTTCCCCATTCATTTCAATGGAAGCTTCTGACATTTGTCCAGGCCTGCCTATAATCTTTTCGGCTGTGATAAGTACCGTTTTAAACAGCAATGGTGGATGGAATTCTATGCCATGAAAATGAATGCTGTAGCGCTGGCAGTTTTCTTTTCAGAATGAATCAAATATTGTCGTGTGTTAATTGAACCTGATTTACTGGTAACTTTTCATTGAAGCTTAGTATATGTTGTGGATCAAAAATTGTATACCCCTATATAAAAGTGGTGTGTTTAGGGAGATGTTACCCTATGTGTTAACTTTGTCAAAGGCAGAATATTTTTTATAATAACAATAATAATTATGATAATAACAATAATAAATATTAATAATAACAATACATGTAATAATAATAAAAAAAATAGATATTGATGTGCGATAGGAAATGTTAGAGGGTTGATTTCCTTTCCTGGAGCTTATGATTTTTAGACAGTACAGAACCTATTAATTTTGATGTATGCAAGATACCATCATGACATATTGTTTATCTTTAGCATGTCTGTCAATATTTCTCCCCATTCATTGACTTATTTCCTCTAGAAGAGCTGTGTCTGTAGAATGTTTGGAAAATAGAAAATAATAACTTAAGATCACTAAATGGGCTAAAAGTGCCAATTACCATAATATTGCAGAAAGACTCTTAAAGGTCCATCCTGATAGACTTGTTGTTGAAGACTAGTATGAGTCAAGCTTGGAAAGGAATGAGCTGGAAATCATGATAAATTAATGTAGTAAAAGAGTAAAAGTGGAGAAAATTTAAGTCCAATTCGCATGCGCAAAAAATACACGCATGTAAATATACTCCGGTGTGTATTTATACTCCGGTGTGCAAAATTAATCAACCTGTGAGTAAATTTAAATTGCGTTCGCATGAGTTTTATCACCTGGAGTTATTTTTGTATGTAAATTTATCATTTCTGGATTAGAACCTGTTCATTTAAGTTTTCTGTATTTGCAAAACAAGAAGAGGCTGCTTCAAGGTGTTCTTGTAGACTTTGGCAGCAGAGGAGAATCATGTAACGGTCAGGCATAACCTTAGCAGTTATACAGTTCTCTTCTATCATCCTTTCACAAGGAATTACTGTTAAAATGCCCCAAGAATCTCACCAAGAATGATGAAGAAATAGTGTGGTTGTTTGCCCTCCATATGATCTAAAATGTGATGAATGGCAATAAACACTTATTTAGCAACAATGTCCACAGTTTCAGCAACTGTCATATAATCAGTTATGAACAAATGTTGCATGTCAAAAAACGTGAAAACTTGTTATCTATAAGCATAAAAGTGACTTGAAATAAAAATACTCATGGGTAAATTTTACTTTGCATTCGCATGGGACAAAATAGTAAATTTCCACGTGTGTATTTGTAAAAATAAAATTTGCATCTGGTCAGACCCAGGAGTAAATTTACCCATATGTAAATATACTCCGGTGTGTATTTGCATTCGCATGCGCCATTTGCTTACACCGGAGTATATTTACACGCGTGTATTTTTGGCGCATGCGAATTGGACTTTAGTGTCTGTACTCATTGGACTTAATCTTTTAAAGGCAGTCTGATCTATCAGGCATGTCAGAGAGTGTCACAATTATTGGACACAGCCAATTTCAGCAGCCATCAAGAGAAAGAGAGTTTTCTTCCTTGCATGTCTAACTAATTTTCTTTGAAATATAAGAAATGAGCTGCCTCATGAGAAAACCAACAATCTGCATATGTGAAAACAAAGGCGCAGATCAGCTTCGCAACTTTTTAACTGCGAAGTTGAGTGGTTCAGTGCCTTTGTTTTCACTACACAGATAGTACAATTTCTCTACTTTCTAAATTCAAAATTTCCAGTCTCTATCCATCTTCTGTGCTTGTACAGCTTGGTTTGTGTCGGACCTGTTCGGAAAATACATTGTTTGTTTTCCCACGAAGCGGCTCAAATGTTCATTCTCCCCATAAATCCTTCTTCACAGATTAACTAGTACATGTATACTGAAGCAAAATGCAATATTGTTACTTAACTTATTTATTTATTCCTCTTTTTCAGTTTACTGTCACCAAAGTAAGCGATGCGGAACTTCACAGGAACTATGGCCGGACGTCAGTCAGCAGTGGCCGCTCTCCGATGTTTGACACGATTAACGAGAACAGCGAGCTTATGTCGGGACAGAGGACCCCGAATGACACGCTCACTAACAACAGTATAACAGCTCTACTTTCAAGTAAATGGAGGGTAATTGTAACAAGCAAATTTATACCGAAAGTCTTGGGTTCACTTTTAACAAACAAATTTAACACTTGATAAGCACAGGTCCCAATTTTATAAGAGCATTGAGGTACAGTCAAACCTCTATAAAAGTGCCACCTTTGGGAGTGAGCTAAGCTGGCTGTTATATACAGGTGGCTGTCTTATCAAGGTTCAGTCAGAGCAGTTGTCATGTAGAAAATATTCTTACTGTCACAAGAAAAATCCTTTCTAAGGAAGGACTACCTGTATGTGTTTCATAAGTTGACATCATTTCATGCTTCGTTACACAATAATATATACAAAGCCTCATGGGTATTAACTTAATTGATTTTTTCTGCTAATTAACTGTTTTAAATACAATAATGAATAATAATGAATAATAATTGTCCAATTAACAGCTTGTAAATGGGAAATTTGACTTTAGGCAAGTATGATGTGGCTGTCTTATAGAGAGTTATAAGCATTTTGGGATTGATTTTACTGGCTGCTGGTTGTCTTGTGGAGGTGGCTGTCTTATGCAGAGATAAAATATAGTGAAAATGATTGGGAATGTTTCAGACTGGCTCTCTTATGCAGGTGGAGCTCTTATAAAGGTGGCTGATTCAGCAGGTTCAACTGTAATTTTGTTGTCCTAAATGCCAACCGTTATCCAGAGACAACCAACCTGACTAAGAACAAGCATTGCAGATAAAATCAGTATAAGACTAGTATTCAAGTACCTGTCCATGGATCATTCCGATCACTGCATTATGAAGCCAATGCAATATACACTATTAAAATGAAAATGAAAATTTTCAGCAGAAAAATGTTGATATTTTTCTTATTTTTGCTCAAAACATTGATAGTGGGTACACATTAGAACCGCCTTGCCAAGTCACTAAAGCAGTGCTAACATGTACCCACAATCTATGTTTTGGAGCAAAAATAAGACAAAATAGGTATACCCATGCAAACCCCAGTTTTGCTGTGTAAAAGTGGGGTTTAAGGGGGTATACATTTCATGGACATGTTTTCCTGGCCAGACAGGTTTTTTTTTTACTCAGTCTCGTTGGTTGTTTCTGTTTAACTTCTGAAATACAGCCCATTTCACTCGAGTTTGCCGTTTTAGCATTTGCATCACACAAGAATACCATGTGTTCCGAAGATCTGAGTTTCTTTTCATGTTGTCATCAAAGACATCTGGATTGATTGATTGATCTTCTGACATGAGTGACAAACGGCAAACTTGAGTGAAATTTTTTTAACTTACTATGTGGAATTTTTGCCATGTAGATACCGATCAGGTAACTGCTTAAAATGATAAAATTCTGCTTTTGTCTCTATCCTGTTACAAATGGATCCATGACATTTCGTCTAAAACCATTTCGTCTAAAAGCCATTTCGTCTAAAGGATATTTCGTCTAAAGGACATTTCGTCTAAAAGACATTTGGTCTAAATGACATTTCGTCTAAAGGACATTTCGTCTAATGGACATTTCGTCTAATGGACATTTCGTCGAATACGACATTTCGTCTAAAATTCGTCTAAAAATGTCTAAATTCGTCTAAAATTTGTCTAAAACTCGTCTAAAACATAAATGATAGGGAAAATATTTTTGAACAACATTAAATTGGATATCAATTTCATTATTTAATATGACCTATTGTAGCCAATCCCTCCATCGATGTTGCAGCAGCATCTTTTATTTAAAAATATGTAATGCTTTTTAGCTCACCTGAGCCGAAGGCTCACAAGGTGAGCTTATAGGATGGCCATGATCCGGCGTCCGTCCGTCGTCCGTCGTCCGTCGTCCGTCCGTCGTCGTTGTCCACAATTTCAAAGATCTTCTTCTCTGAAACCGCTTGGCCAATCTAGTTGAAATTTTATGTGGAGCCTCCTTGGGTAGTGGCATTTCAAGTTTGATCGCGAAATCCAGGTCACATGACCAAGATGGCCGCCACGCCCATATATGGTAAAAACCCTTCAAAAATCTTCTTCTCCAGAACCGGTGGGCTGATTTCCACGAAACTTGGTATGTAGCATCGGGGACTTCAGCCCATCATAGTTTGATAAAATGATGACCCTTGGATGACCTTGACCTATTTTACGGCAAGGTCAAATTTGGAAACATAGGCTTTTACATGGTAAAAAGTGAAAACTATGGATTTTTAGCTCACCTGAGCCGAAGGCTCACAAGGTGAGCTTATAGGATGGCCATGATCCGTCGTCCGTCCGTCGTCCGTCCGTCGTCGTCGTCCACAATTTCAAAGATCTTCTTCTCTGAAACCGCTTGGCCGATCTAGTTGAAATTTTATGTGGAGCCTCCTTGGGTAGTGGCATTTCAAGTTTGATCCCGAAATCCAGGTCACATGACCAAGATGGCCGCCACGCCCATATATGGTAAAAACCCTTCAAAAATCTTCTTCTCCAGAACCGGTGGGCCGATTTCCACGAAACTTGGTATGTAGCATCATGGACTTCAGCCCATCATAGTTTGATAAAATGATGACCCTTGGATGACATTGACCTATTTTACGGCAAGGTCAAATTTGGAAACATAGGCTTTTACATGGGAAAAAGTGAAAACTATGGATTTTTTGAAAACTATTGCAGCCTGAGGCTTGAAAAGTGGTAGATGCAAACAACTAATGGAGTAGATGAAGGTATGTGATTAATTTAGGTCAAGGTCATCTCTTGACCTTGGCCAGTCTGTTGTCCATTCACACTTTTCAAAGATCTTCTTCTCTGAAACTGCTGGGCCAATCGAAGTGAAATTTTATGTGGAGCATCCATGGGTAGGGGAGACGAAAGTTTGATTGCGAAATCCAGGTCACGTGACCAAGATGGCTGCCACGTCCATATATGGTAAAAACCACTCAAAAATTTTCTTCTCCAGAACCGGCTGGCCAATTTTCGCGAAACTTGGTGTGTAGCATTTGGGACTCCAGCCCATCCTAGTTTGATCAAATGATGACCATAGGATGACCTTGACCTATTTTACGGCAAGGTCAATTTTGGAAACATAGGCTTTTACATGGGAAAAGGGGGAAACAATGGATATTTTGGAAACTGTTGCAGTCTGAGACCTGGAAGTTGCTAGATGCAGACAACCAATGGAGTCAATGAAGGTAAGTAATTAATGAAGGCCAAGGTCATTTCTTGACCTTGACCCAAAGTCATTTAAATATCAAAATTAAAATTGTGGTTTTCTCATAAATCACTGGGTTTGGAAACTATTGCAGCCTGAGACCTGAAACTTTGCAGATGCAGACAACTTATGAATTCAATAAAGGTGTGTGAGTATTCAAGGTCAAGGTCATTTCATGATGACTTAATACTGCAGGATCAGGCTTCAGGTGAGCGTTCTCAGGACCAATTGGTCCTCTGGTATTATTTACCAATCAACAACTGCAACAGACAACAATGGACCAAAACTAATCCTAAACACTGCATTATAGCTACCAGTTTGATAACTGCTTACAATGACCAGTTAAGATAGATCAATATACATGTATTGTAACCATAAGCTTGCAAGTAAACAGAAATGATAAATAAATATTTCAAGTCACATCTCTGAAATTGATTTCCAGTAAGGTGCGACATTTGGTCTAAAAATTCTTATTTTTTCTTAACTTTTTTTAGACCAAATGTCGCATCCACTAGATTTTTTAGACGAATTGTCCATTAGACGAAATGTCCTTTAGACGAAATGTCCATTAGACGAAATGTCCTTTAGACGAAATGTCCTATAGACGAAATGTCTTTTAGACGAAATGTCCTTTAGACGAAATGGCTTTTAGACGAAATGGTTTTAGACGAAATGTCCTGCACCCGTTACAAATGTGTGTTCTTAATATGCATTGTATATGTTGTGCAAAGAATTTTGAAATAAAAATGTGCTTTAACCAAGCAATTACAATGTTTTTACCGGAAGAGGTGACATCATTACCTGAAGATAAATGCTGAATAGATTTTTTAAGAACACCTGGGACTAAAAATAGAATCAGTTCTAAAATAGAATAAAAAGTTACCTGATTTACAAACAAACGGCAAACTCGAGAGAACAAATTTGATTGACCTGAATGCTCAAACGGCAAACTCGATTGAAAGGGGCTGTATGTTACATTTAAGATTACTTTAGATATGATTTAGGACAAAAATTGCTTGATGAAAGTGAACCCAGGCTTCCCATGGCCCCATAAGGTTCTTTAGTTTTTCAGATTTAAGAAAACCTTGATATATAGATAATTTTGTATACAAAATCATATATTTTGTATACAAAATCATATGAGCCGCATCATGAGAAAACAGGATTAAGCAAAGGCGCAGATCAGCTGTGCAGTAACTGCACAGCTGATAAGTGCCATTGTTTTTGCCACTCGGATAGTACAATATCTTTTTTTCCTGCTGAGACTGTACAGGCCGGTTTTGTGTCGGACCAGGTCGGAAACCCCTAAGACCGTTTTTTTTTGTCACGGCTCATATAATAAAGAGGCTATTTCAAAGAGTAAATTAGTAATTAAGAGATACAAACAAAATTGCTAAGTTACTATGGAATATGGATGGTTGGATTTACAGGGCTTTCTGACCATTATCTGCAATGTTTGCCAGTGAAAACTTGTAGGATTATCATTGTTTTTAGGGAGCAAGGAGTTTTATTGTTGTCATCTCATGTTAGTATCTTTTTCTACCTGATTTTATCAGATTTTATTTACTTAAATTGCAGTTTATCTGCTGATAGTATTTTAATATTTGTTAAATGATGATAACATTTTGCATCAAGAAAACTTGCTGAAATATTAAAAAGATTTTGATCTTTGGCCATCCATAAGGTATTTTTTTGTTTAAATATGTACAGGTTGAGATATCTTTGGATAAATTGTCATAAGCTACTGTCTAAACACTGTCCTCCAGAAACTGCATTTTTCAAAGTCTCACTTTCCTGAAAGACCTCAAGAAAAAATGTCACCATATCACCATTTTGCATTCCATAAATCTTAAAAAGTGCCACAAAAATTTTGAAAATCGCTTAACAAATAAAAATTTTATACCAGAAAGTAATTTTGGATAGGGCTTTTCCTTTGTAAAAATGTCAGCAAGGGAAGTAACTATTTCCCAGGAAAAAATAATTATTTTACTAGTGAACCATTTTTTAAATTTTTTGCGACACTTTTTACGACCTTTGGGTTGAAAAAATATGATATAGTAATATTTAGTCATATTTTTCTTGTAGTGTTTCACAAAAGTGAGATTTTGAAAAATGCAGTTTCTGAAAGATGGTAGGGCTGGGACGATTCATCAGTACATCGATGAAAGTCGATCCGGGGGTCCACGATACCGTATCGATACGCTGTCCCGAAACGTATCGATTCTCAACGTAGATTGCCTTTTGCCAAAAGTGGTTCGTGTCATGCATTTAATCGGTCCCGGAAGTCGCGGTAAAAAGCAACATGTTACAATGTAAACTGCTCGTTCATTGGATGAGCTGGAAGAATTTAGCCAGAGCGGGAAGATTTCAGCCAATCAAATTACATTACACTTAGGCCTTTCAGCGTGTTGACAACCATGGCGGAAAGTGAAGAATTTGTCGCGATATCAACGCCAGTTTCGTCAAAAAGTGACGTTTGGACATATTTCGGCCATCCTGTTTATGACAGGAACAATATCCGATGCACGGACAAAACACATACTGTCTGCAAATTATGCAAAACCCTGCTCAAACACAAATACAAGGCAATACCTCAAATATGCGTACTCATCTTGTGCATCACCATCCTTCAACTGGAAAATACTGTACATAATTAGTGGTAAAGCAGCTTGCCTTGTCAACCAGACCTCAGCTGCCCTGTCTACATTTGACCTTTGCTATTAATGTGATGCAAAACTGTAATGCAAAAGGTAATAAAAAGAAAATAACCAAATGATAAACAGTGAATAAGAAATCCTAAGAAACGACCTTAAGTATCGTGATACGTATCATATAACATCTATATCGCGATACGTATCGTATCGCGTCATGAGCGTATCGTCCCAGCCCTAAAAGATGGTGTTCAGACAGTAATTTTATTTTTTCCAAATATCCCTCCCACTACCCCATTGAGCAAAAATACCATCAGACCATGTCTGAAAATGCTGAGAGCTAGGGGAGTGCATTCCACAGTATTAATAAAATCACCCAATAAAACGGGAACGGGATAACGACAACAGGCCGCGCATGGTTTTGTACTGCGCATGCTCTTGACCTTGTGTATAAATAGTTTCTGTAAATACCGATCTTGTTTAAATATAGGTAGAAAACAAAGAAACTATTTTTAGCGCACTGATACGGAGGCTGCAAAAACGATAATGGACGATAATCTTTGGGAAAGTGGGTTTCAATGGAAACAAAATTCGTATTATGGTCGCGTGTCATCACTTGAAGAGGCGAAATGCTTAATCGATGATTTTGAATATGCCACTTGTACGTCATTTTCCGAAGTTCGGTCAACGAAGAACTTTGGCAGATATGATATTTCAGGAGGTAAATAATAATCCTAATGTGTTTGCATGTTTTGTTATCTTTTTACTGATGATTCCTATTTCGGAACAAGTATCACATTATATCGAATTTGCATGTAGTTAGGCTCTTCTACATGCGTATTATGCACAAGTTCCTATTTCAAATCATGACAAGTGAACATTTTGCATCAGCTTCGACCTAATAGCTACAAACATGTAGGCCTATATATCTATAAACACAATGATTTTGTTTTTGTTGTTGTTTTAATACTAAAATTTTTCCTTCGTTTTGGTTGTTAATTTATAATTGAATTATGTTTGTATAATCCTAGCGCACAGGCTTTGGCAATACAATGTGCGTGCGTGCGTGTTTGTACTTGCGCCTCTGTGTGTGTGTGTGTGTGTGCGTGTGCGTGTGCTGTACTTGAA
This sequence comes from Rugalucina vietnamica, assembly GCA_964017185.1. NCBI lineage: Eukaryota > Metazoa > Mollusca > Bivalvia > Lucinida > Lucinidae > Rugalucina > Rugalucina vietnamica. The sequence continues at coordinate 15,423,300 of OZ024877.1, forward strand.
CTTGCGGAAACAATGGGACTAATCGAGCTTATTGGTTTACGTAGTGTTTTTCAAGGACACTATACGCTGTAGAGGGTGCTCTCAAACTCCCTGTATACCTAAAATTCCATCAGAAGACCACGGCTTAGTTTTTATTTTATTTTCTAATAAATTCGTGATCAACAAACGAACATCGGAACATCAGTGTATGGTCCAGTAATTGTTACTAAAACCTACTATGATGCCATGCTCAGAGCATTGTTACCTTAAAATGCAGCCACACATTAGCGTATAAGTGAAACGCGCGCCGGGCTAATTGCAAAATTCCACATACGGTTCCGACAAAGCGCATTGGGTACGCTTGATGTTCGTCTGGTGCGCGTCGCTGTACGCTGTTAAAAGTCGGTGCGTGTTTATTGCGCGTTTGGGCCCAAAATTTTTGTTTAACATGGTTAAAACTTTCTAGAGGCTCAGAATGTCTCGGGCGTGTGTCTTATACTTTTCGAATAAGTTCCAAGTGTTACATGCGCGTTAAATACGTTTTGCGCACGTTTTAAACAGCAGTCACACATGCATAAGCGTATAAGCCAAACGTGCACCGGGCATGTTGAACAAACTGTATAATTCAACATACACCGGGCGCACGTCTGAAACACCTTAGATGCGCGTTTTGTACGCTTGGTGAACGCTTGGTGCACGTTGATATACGTCGTTGTAAGTCGCTGGGCACTCGAGGCGCGTTTGGGCTCAATTGTTTTAAACATGCTTAAAAATTTGCTAGAAGCTCGGCGCGTCCCGGGCGTGTGTCTTATAAGTTACGAATCAGTTCGACGTGCGTTACAGGCGCGTTGAATACGCTTCGAACGCGTTCGACGCACGTTTGAGGCATGCCAGTGTCCGCTACATGCGCGTTCCGATTTTATCCGATATTGCTTCAGTAGCGTGCCCCAAGCGTGTGTGAGACGCGCGCTGAACCGCGTGCATAGCGTGTTTGGGACGTAACACAAACGTACTCCAAAACGTTGAGATATTTTGTACTTCCGGCATACGTCTCAGTCACTCGTTACTTTGTGACTGCTAAAGCGATTTAACGGAACAAATTAATTTTTGTACGTCCAAAATCTTCAGCTTGTTGAGGTTTTTCATACGCTTTAGTGTGACTGCTGTTTTAGGCCGCTACATGCGCGTTACGAAAACATGCGCATGCAATATACAGGGATTTTTTTTTTTTTCAGCTGTAAAAATTGAAAATTTCATCGAAAAAAAAATCGATATTTTTAATATTTTTGTTCAAAACATTGATTGTGGGTACACGGTAGAACCGCCTCGCCGAGGCTGTTCTAACAAGTACCCATAATCTAAGTTTTGGAGCAAAAAATAAGAAAATAGGCATACCCCTGCATATCCCAGTTTTACTACACGAAAGTGGGGTACATGTATAAGGGGGTATTCATTACACGAACATGTTTTCGTGGTGTTATAAGATATTGCTTCAGAAGCGTACCCAAAGCGTGTGTGTGACGCTCATTGAACGTTTGTTGAACGCCTATAGCACGTCCTAAGCGTGTCTGGGACGAAACACAAAGTTTAACGTACTCTTAAACTTTGAGATTTTTATACTATCCAAACTCTTCAGCGTGTTAAGATTTTTAATACGCCCAGCGCGCGTTTGAGTTATACGCTACTTTTTTCTGTTTTACAATATCATGCTCAGAGCATTATTTCTAGACGATGACAGCAGTCTGAATCACGATGACAACCAACAGTGTATGGCGTAGATCTTTATAATGCCATGTTTTAAGCAATGTTACTAGGCGATGACAACAGGCCGAGCATGGTGTAGGTCTAGTCTTTATAAAACCATGCTCCAAGCATTGTAACTAGGCGAAGACAACAGGCCGAGCATGGTGTGGGTCTAGTCTTTATAATACCATGCTCCAAGCATTGTAACTAGGCGATGACAACAGACCGAGCATGGTGTAGGTCTAGTCTTTATAATACCATGCTTAAAGCATTGTAACTAGGCGATGACAACAGGCCGAGCATGATGTAGGTCTAGTGTTTATAATACCATGCTCCAAGCATTGTAACTAGGCAATAAAAACAACCCGAGCATGGTGTAGGTCTAGTCTTTATAATACCATGCTCCAAGCATTGTAACCAGGCGATAACAACAGGCCGAGCATGGTGTAGGTCTAGTCTTTATAATACCATGCTCCAAGCATTGTAACTAGGCGATGACAACAGGCCAAGCATGATGTAGGTCTAGTCTTTATAATACCATGCTCCGAGCATTGTAACTAGGCAATAAAAACAACCCGAGCATGGTGTAGGTCTAGTCTTTATAATACCATGCTCCAAGCATTGTAACTAGGCGATAACAACAGGTCGAGCATGGTGTGAATCTAGTCTTTATAATACCATGCTCCAAGCATTGTAACTAGGCGATGACAACAGGCCGAGCATGGTGTAGGTCTAGTCTTTATAATACCATGCTCCAAGCATTGTAACTAGGCGATAACAACAGGCCGAGCATGGTGTGAATCTAGTCTTTATAATACCATGCTCCAAGCATTGTAACTAGGCGATGACAACAGGCCGAGCATGGTGTAGGTCTAGTCTTTATAATACCATGCTCCAATCATTGTAACTAGGCGATGACAACAGGCCTAGCTTGGTGTTGGTCTAGTCTTTATAATATCATGCCCCAAGCATTGTAACTAGGCGATTACAACAGGCCGAGCATGGTGTGGGTCTAGTCTTTATAATACCATGTTCCAAGCAATGTTACTAGGCGATGACAACTGACCGAGCATGGTGTTGGTCTAGTCTTTATAATACAATGCTCAAAGCATTGTAACTAGGCGATGACAACAGGCCGAGCATGGTGTAGGTCTAGTCTTTATAATACCATGCTCCAAGCATTGTATTTAGGCGATGACAACAGACAGAGCATGGTGTAGGTCTACTCTTTATAATACCATGCTCCAAGCCTTGTAACTAGGCGATGACAACAGGCCGAGCATGGTGTAGGTCTAGTCTTTATAATACCATGCTCCAAGCATTGTAACTAGGCGATAACAACAGGCCGAGCATGCTGTAGGTCTAGTCCTTATAATTCCATGCTCCAAGCATTGTAACTAGACGATAACAACAGGCCAAGCATGGTGTGGGTCTAGTCGTTATAATACCATGCTCCAAGCATTGTAACTAGGCGAAGACAACAGGCCGAGCATGGTGTGGGTCTAGTCTTTATAATACCATGCTTAAAGCATTGTAATTAGGCGATGACAACAGGCCGAGCATGATGTAGGTCTAGTCTTTATAATACCGTGCTCCAAGCATTGTAACTAGGCAATAAAAACAACCCGAGCATGGTGTAGGTCTAGTCTTTATAATATCATGCTCCAAGCATTGTAACTAGGCGATAACAACAGGCCGAGCATGGTGTGGGTCTAGTCTTTATAATACCATGCTCCAAGCATTGTAACTAGGCGATGACAACAGGCCGAGCATGGTGTAGGTGTAGTCTTTATAATACCATGTTTTAAGCAATGTTACTAGGAGATGACAACAGGCCGAGCATGGTGTAGGTCTAGTCTTTATAATACCATGCTTCAAGCATTGTAACTTGGCGAAGATAACAGGCCGAGCATGGTGTGGGTCTAGTCTTTATAATACCATGCTCAAAGCATTGTCACTAGGCGATGACAACAGGCCGAGCATGGTGTAGGTCTAGTCTTTATAATACCATGCTCCAAGCATTGTAACTAGGCGATAACAACAGGTCGAGCATGGTGTAGGTCTAGTCCTTATAATTCCATGCTCCAAGCATTGTAACTAGGCGATGACAGCAGGCCGAGCATGGTGTAGGTCTAGTCTTTATAATACCATGCTCCAAGCATTGTAATTATGCGATAACAACAGGCCGAGCATGGTGTAGGTCTAGTCTTTATAATACCATGCTCCAAGCATTGTAACTAGGCGATGACAACAGGCCGAGCATGGTGTAGGTCTAGTCTTTATAATACCATGTTCCAAGCATTGTAACTAGGCGATCATCGGACAACAGGCCGAGCATGGTGTAGTTCTAGTCTTTATAATACCATGCTCCAAGCATTGTAACTAGGCGATGACAACAGGCCGAGCATGGTGTGAATCTAGTCTTTATAATACCATGCTCCACGCATTGTAACTAGGCGATGACAACAGGCCGAGCATGGTGTAGGTCTAGTCTTCATAATACCATGCTCCAAGCATTGTAACTAGGCGATGACAACAGACCGAGCATGGGTAGGTCTAGTCTTTATAATACCATGCTCCAAGCATTGTAACTAGGCGAAGACAACAGGCCGAGCATGGTGTAGGTCTAGTCTTTATAATACCATGCTCCAAGCATTGTAACTAGGCGATAACAACAGGCCGAGCATGGTGTAGGTCTAGTCTTTATAGTACCATGCTCCAAGCATTGTAACTAGGCGATAACAACAGGCCGAGCATGGTGTGGGTCTAGTCTTTATAATACCATGCTCCAAGCATTGTAACTAGGCGATGACAACAGGCCGATCACGGTGTAGGTCAAGTCTTTATAAAACCATGCTCAAAGTATTGTAACAAGACGACGACAACAGGCTGAGCATGGTGTATGTCTCGTCGTTATAATCTATGCACCAAGCATTGTAACTAGACGATGACATCAGGCTGAGCATGGTGTTGATCTAGTCGTTATAATACCATGCCTCAAGCATTGTTTAAGACGATAACAACGGGCTGAGCATGGTGTTGGTCTAGCCGTTATAATACCGTGCTCCAAGCATTGTTACTAGACGATGGTAACAGGATGAGCATAGTTTAGGTCTAGTTGTTATGATACCATGCTCCAAGCATTGTAACTAGGCGATTTAGAGACTGAGCATGATGTTGGTTTAGTCGTTTTAAAACCATGCTCCGAGCATTGTACGTAGGCGATGACAACAGGCCGAGCATGGTGTTGGTCTAGTCTTTATAATACCATGTTTTAAGCAATGTTACTAGGAGATGACAACAGGCCGAGCATGGTGTAGGTCTAGTCTTTATAATACCATGCTTCAAGCATTGTAACTTGGCGAAGATAACAGGCCGAGCATGGTGTGGGTCTAGTTTTTATAATACCATGCTCAAAGCATTGTAACTAGGCGATGACAACAGGCCGAGCATGGTGTAGGTCTAGTCTTTAAATACCATGCTCCAAGCATTGTAACTAGGCGATAACAACAGGCCGAGCATGGTGTAGGTCTAGTCCTTATAATTCCATGCTCCAAGCATTGTAACTAGGCGATGACAACAGGCCGAGCATGGTGTAGGTCTAGTCTTTATAACACCATGTTCCAAGCATTGTAACTAGGCGATGACAACAGGCCGAGCATGGGTAGGTCTAGTCTTTATAATACCATGTTCCAAGCATTGTAACTAGGCGATGACAACAGGCCGAGCATGGTGTAGTTCTAGTCTTTATAATACCATGCTCCAAGCATTGTACCCAGGCGATGACAACAGGCCGAGCATGGTGTGAATCTAGTCTTTATAATACCATGCTCCAAGAATTGTAACTAGACGATGACAACAGGCCGAGCATGGTGTAGGTCTAGTCTTCATTATACCATGCTCCAAGCATTGTAACTAGGCGATGACAACAGACCGAGCATGGGTAGGTCTAGTCTTTATAATACCATGCTCCAAGCATTGTAACTAGGCGAAGACAACAGGCCGAGCATGGTGTAGGTCTAGTCTTTATAATACCATGCTCCAAGCATTGTAACTAGGCGATAACAACAGGCCGAGCATGGTGTGAATCTAGTCTTTATAATACCGTGCTCCAAGCATTGTAACTAGGCGATGACAACAGGCCGAGCATGGTGTGGGTCTAGTCTTTATAATACCATGCTCCAAGCATTGTAATTAGGCGATAACAACAGACCGAGCATGGTGTAGGTCTAGTCTTTATAGTACCATGCTCCAAGCATTGTAACTAGGCGATAACAACAGGCCGAGCATGGTGTGGGTCTAGTCTTTATAATACCATGCTCCAAGCATTGTAATTAGGCGATGACAACAGGCTGAGCATGTTGTTGGTATAGTATGGTGTTGGTCTAGTTATATAATACCATGCCCCAAACTTAAGGTTACAACAGTCAGGACATGGTCTTCGCATTATCATCAAAAGGCTATCCAAAAGCAGTGTTTCAATTTGATAACTGCCAGAGTATCTTATAATTGCTTCCTTTTAAACTCAGGTTTACATATGTAATACATTTATGTATTATTGTCTTGCTTAATTTCCAGCTTCTCATTTTATTCGTTTTTCCGACGACACTAAAGTGCAGCAAGGATCTCCAATTCCATCAGATGGAGAAGCATTCATCATTACTGGTTTGCGTTTGCTGGAGTGTCACCAGGGTCCAGATCACAGAAAATCAACTAGAGTTGGGGCTGATTTAAACGTAAGTACTTCATCTTATTTAAATAATCCTATCAAATGAGTGATCTGATAATCGCAGTGAAACCACACAAAAATTAATAATCGCAGCAATGACCAGCATAAATATAAAAAATCAGAATTGAAATTATGTTACAACTGATATGGAATATATACTGTGTGATGGTATGGTTACATTGAAAATTTGAAATTCATTACAATGTTATGCGCTGTGTATATATACAGGTCTGTTTAGCAGTAGGTTCTCATTGCCTTGAGCCGAATGTTTAGAATATGGACAAACATTTTAAATATGACAAATAATGATGTCACACCTTATTGTTAACACTCCATACTAATTTATAAAATGCTATCGAACCTCAAGTATCGAACTTACTTGGTAGAAAGGTCTTGTTCAAATATATGGACAAGAGTTATTCGGTCTTATGAATATATCTGACAATAAATACTAAGCAGAAAATATACTATTAAACATCAGAAATCAGAATTCAATAGGCAAAGTGTTTTAAACTGGGCATTTAACGTTTTAGAATGTCAGCGACGACCACTCCTATCGACAAGCAGCTAGGAAAAAGAAAGTTACAGGCACTAAGAAATTAGGATGTTCTGCTTCTATCTGCATAAGAGAAGTGATCAAGTTTCCTGAATACAAGGTAAAGTTTATATTAGGAAAAATCATACCATTCAATGCTTTATGTTCAATGTCATTGTGCTATTTCCATAAAATATGACACCTCTTTCTCATTCTCCTCTGAAATTTTATCGACTAAATATGGGGGCCAGTTTTACAATTGCTTTAGGGAATGAAGTTTTGTGATGTATTTAAGATATTCTGATAAACTGCATAATATATCTGATTTATAATATTAGATATCTAGTGTATCACTTAAGATATCCAATTCTGTAATTTATATATCTAATATGTTATATAAGATATCTTGTACATGATTTGATATCGTATTTTACATACCAGATATCTAATATAGTATATAAGATATAAATTACTAAATCATATTAAGATATATGGGATATAAGATACCTTCTTTAATATATTGGATATCTAATATGTTATATAAGATATCTTATATATCATATCAGATACCTTATTTAATTAATTTAGATTTTTTTGTATTCTGGTATACCAGGTATCTAAATTTACATACAATATATCTAAATTATATATAACCGGATAATCTTAAGAATGGCTGATCAACACCTATATCTGACCGACCATGATTACAAGACATAGTTTGATTGGTCAGAACATCTGCATTTTAAATGAGTATTCAAGTATTTTTGATAATTCGTAAAGATATCTCACATAATGTATTAGATATTTTATTGAATAAGATGTCTTGTATAGTTTATAAGATATCTAATCTAATATATAAAATATCCTATTTACAACAACATATTACATATCTAATATTTTATATTAATTATCTAATATTGTAATTTAGATATCTAATATTATGATTCAGATATCTTATATAATATATGAGATATTTGATATATAGAGGACATCCAAATTAATATATATTAATCAGCCACTAACAATTTATCGATTTTCTTCAAAGCTTATAGAGTAAAACACCTCTAATTAGACACACCCTTCAACGACCTTATGAAGCGAAAACTTTTACAAACTTTTCCTACTAGCATCCAATCGAATATCTGCAACCCCATTTTTAAAATTTGCAAATTTCATAGTTTTGTGAAATGCGACTTTTTGAAAATCTAATTTGGAAGAAAATAGATAAAAAACCAGGATGGCCGGTTAGCACTTTTGACTAGTATATAATATAAGATATATTCAGTCCCAAAAATGGTATTATGGCTTGCCATAGATATAATCCAAGATGCAGCAAATGTTAGGCCAGTGAACTTCCTATAAATCGTTTGAATTTGACATGTGCACATGCAACTTATAACCTAGATTGCGGCAAGAAATGAGGCAAATGCACTACCTTGAAGTTTGAATTTGACATGTGCACGTGAAACTTATAACCTAGATTGCAGCAAGAAGGAGGCATATGTACTACCTAGAAGTTTGAATTTGACATGTGCACGTGCAACTTTTTGCAACTTATAACCTACATTGTAGGTTGAAGAAAGTGTGAAGCCAGTGCACTACCTATACGTTTATGTTCTTGTACAACTTGTACAATTAAAGCGATGCGAGTGCAAACATTTAGTTTTCAAATACGCTTAGCAAAAGACAGAGCTGATAATTCATTAATAATGTATTATAATACTGAAAGGAAAACGACAATGTTAGATATTGGCCCTTTGACTGTATTTATTACCTTCTATTGCCTACAAGACAATTTTGCGTCCTAACTTGTGATATCTATCCATTGAAGTTTTTTGCGACATTCGTTTCTTTTTATTACAGCCGTCAAAGAATACCCACTATTGCCGTGACGCATGTTCGTTAAAACTGCGCAGAGACTTGGAATCACCGCAGTATACGGAGATCAGAATGGAGAAAGGGTTATATATAGACCTTCCTAGGCTGGAAGACCACGCAGGTCACTTAATGGGAGATGTAAGAATTTATTTTTTAATAGAAACAACTGATCATTTTGTAATCAGCATCAGTGTTTGTTTCCCATAGTTTTTACGTTGGAGATAGACTATGTCTTTTTATGTCTTGTACGTAAAATGGCTATCGTGGACGACTTCACTGGTTTTATTTTTTCATAATATATGTATGGCCTCCTTTTCGACTTTTGAAACGGTCCATAAATAACGCCTTTCACGAGGCAGTATTTGCTAAATATGCTTCTCCACTAAAGGGATGCATCACAGTCGAGTGAATTGTAATAAGTTTACTGTTTAACACACTTTCATTATGAACTCATCACATACATGTATGATGTTATTTCGTTTGGCTTTTTGATATATGTTATGATTATAATTATGTTTCAGGCTGCCGATCTGAAAGCTCCCATTGACGATCGTGTAAATGCACACATAAAGAAATTGGCAAGCGAAAACATTACAAACACAAATGAAATACAGAGAAATGTGAAGATGTTTGTCAAGGGCTTGTTTGGGTGTAAGCTTCCACAAAATCTTAACCGGCGCTTCTATCCGTCAAGGGAAGACATTAGAAAAATCGTGTACAGGGAGAAAAAACGACTTATGGAGGGAAAATTAGACCAGGAAAAATTAAAAGAAAAGATAATGGAGTGGGCAGGCGAAGGCACAGGCAACATTGTGTGTTCCAGATTCAAAGAGAAAGATGATGAAAACAGCCCTTTCCTGCTCATATTCCAGAGCGAATGGCAGCGACGTTTGCTAGCCAAATACGGCACAGAAATGGTGTTTCTTGACGCCACGTACAGGACAACCAGATATGCTCTGCCTCTCTTCTTCTTGTGTGTGTATACCAACTGTGGGTACTACATAGTGGCGTCCATATTGATTGAAAATGAAGATGCTGCGTCTTTATCTGAAGCTTTTGAAAAGCTGAAAGAAAGCAATGATGGCTTCAGTCCAACAGCATTTATGGTAGACTCCTCGGAAATAGAGATGAATGCCATCAGGATGTCTTTCCCTGGTATATCTCTCTATCTATCTATCTATCTATCTATCTATCTATCTATCTATCTATCTATCTATCTATCTATCTATCTATGACGTTCTCATAGAAACGTGTATGCTAGGTAAATGGATATTCTGCATGGATATGTCTTCACTCTCTGTTAAGCTCACCTGAGCTGAAGGCTCACAGGGGAGCCAATAGGATAGAAAGGCATCCGTCAGTCCGTCTTCGTCGTCGTCCGCCATTTTTAAAGATCTTTTTCCCTTAACACCCTGGCCAATCAAAGCCAAATTTTACATGAAGCATCTATTGAAAGGGGGAACCAACGTATTTATAAATAATCCAGGTCACGTGACCAAGATGGCCGCCATGCACATATATAGTTAAAACCCTTCAAAAACCTTATCGGCAATGTGTTTATAAATAATCCAGGTCACATGACCAAGCTGGCCGTCGTGCCAATATAATTATATGATGACAGAAACCGTTAAAAACTTCTTCTATGGAGCTGCTAAACCTATTGCAAGGAAACTTGACATGTAGCAATTTGGACTAGTATATTACAATGTCTTTATAAGTCATGACCCAATGATGACCTTGGCAGATTTTACAGCAAGGTCAACTTAGGTCTAATTAGCGGAAAACTGTTAACATGTCAATGAAGGGAAAATATATAGAATATTTATAATTTCGAAACAAATGACCCCAGGGGTTATTCTGCCCTGTCCTATATAAACATGTATATGACCATAATATACTTTACTCCAGTCCCTGAGGGGTCATTCGTGTGCACGAGAGGTCCAGAGAAATTTTTTCCATAAATGGTTAGAGACATATCTGAGGTGCAAGAAAATCGAGGGTGATCGGCTGAAATCATGGTGCGGTCCGAGAAATCCAAGATGGCCGCCAATATGGCGGCCGATTTTCTTGAAAATGACTGTATACATAAAATTAGCTACCACAACATGCTTTAATTTCGTTTTTGGAATCAAAATGATTATATTAGAAAAGAAGAGATACAAATAGAATGTTTCATGCCATTTTGTAATGGCTAAACATCAAAAATGTTCTTCAGGGGCCTGAAAACCATACAAAATTGGTCAAATTTTGATGAAAATATGAGGACGGGGTACAACTGTTTCCTTCACTGTCTCTCATAATTGATATAATGCTTAGAAAACACAATTTAAACTTTAATTTGTCGTTAGGCTAAATCAATAAGTTCTTTAAAAGGCTTTATTCTGACCCTGATGTCTGATAAAAGTCCCTCAAAAGTGGGTGGGGTAAACAGACCCTTTCGACAAAAATAACCATTTAGCTTACTTAAGTTGTCACAACTTGCTCCTCATTAGTTATTTTGACATAAAATATCTAAATTAGATAAAAAGTGATTCAAATACATGCGTTCATGCAATTTTACCCGAACTTTACACCAAACATCTTAGACCAGGATCAGCATAGTGTCCAAAATTTGCCTTAATAATTAATAATTAATAATTAAGGTCTTCAAATGCATTTATTCTGGTTTTGCGTTGCCTTAAAAGTGGGTGGGGTAAGCACACCTTTTTTCAGACAATGTCTATTTAATCTCAGCTAGCTATTACAGCTTGCGTCTGCTTAGTATTTTGGATATTATATTCTTAATAGTAAGGAAGAGATAAAATACATGGTTATGTGCAATTTTTGCCTTATGTAACACCAATGGGAAAAATACATGCTTTATATGCCATCTTTGCCTGACATAACACCAGGCCAGAAAAAAATGTCAGGAAACTGTCAAATTGTGATGACATAATACAAAACAATGAGCAGGGCCTTTTACTTTACTGTCACCCACTATTCTAGATCAGCTGGCTAACCTGCATTCCGATTCATTTTGTGACCTCGCTCCACGTCTGTGTGGAGAGGTCTAACGGAGTACTGATGGACATGGAAATATTCCGTCTACCACTATTCATGTATGACTAAGACCAGAGGAGGCTCACCTGATCTTGACAGTTTTCAGTTCAGAAAACTCATTACACGTTACACAAGTAAAGGTTATAACTTAAATGTGACAGTCTGCATGCTAAGTGTTTAACCCAATCATGGTTTGATAACTATGCTGCCTTCTTTATTTGAACGCAGGTGGGTCGGGCGTTAGACTGATGACTGATGATGGCCCCGACATAAAGCTATTCATTTTAATTGGTTGAGGCCAGAGCTTCTTGTCTGTTGCTTGGCTCACAGGGGCTTAACTGGTGTTTTTCTTTTGCTCCGGATTTCAGTCAGTTATATGGCGCCAAGGGATCTCCATCGTCTGACAGCTAATATATGACTAATAATGAGTCCTCGTTTTTGATTCATCATGGTGGTTATCATGCTTTATTTGTTTGTCCTTGATGATTCATTGACTAGTTAGAGATTCACCATGCGGGCCGAACAACTAACTAAATGTTGTAAACTACTGCAGAATATGAGGGTGAGGTTAGAGCTCTGTAAAATCGATTTAACCCACCACCCCCAGCAATTTATATATATATCCGATCTTTCCAAGGCAATAGTTCTGTTGTGGTTCTATTTGTTTTGTGTTTTGGAGTCAAATTTCTGTGCTGTTTGAACCTTATGTACGTTTTCATAGTTTTAGTTAAGTTCGGTTGACTGTGTGGCCGCCTATTGGGAAGTAGCTGCTCACTCAGGTAAGGATATGTTCTCTATGTATTCGTACCTAATTGTCAATTTAGTTTTTCCCGCCTCGGTATTTAGAATTTGAATTTCTTTCTGACTGCGCCTTTTCCTGATCATTGCCTACTTGTACCTTTTTACTTGAAGGGGAGCTAATAACCCCTACCATGGGATGTGTCCCTATGGGCCCAAGGAGCACGGGTGACAAGATTAAGATTGCTTCACACAATACAAAAGCTCTAAAGCTCATGGTTTTAGAAGAAGCTTTTTGTATACTTTATCCGTTGTAGGTATATGTGAGCTAATGTTTCCTCGGGGTGGGGTCATTTTCAACCCCAGTGGCAACATTTGCTCGATCTATGTATCGTAAAGCACCATACAATATCGTTGCATACTTAATATAATAGCTTTGAGCCTTGCAGTTCCAGAGAAGAAAATTTGTTCCTATAATAAGCATATGAATGACATATAATGAGGCCCCTGTGGCATAGTCTGAATGGACTGCAGGGGCATGGTTGGCAGGGCTTATAAATAGGATTCTTTAACATTGCCTCACACAAAATATAGAAGCTCTAGGCGTCCTGGTTTCTGAGAAGGTTTTTGTGTGTTTTACCATTGTCAGAATATAGGAGTCTATATAACCTCAGGATGCTGCCAAATTTGACCCCATGGGCTTGATTGTGTCTTATTTTTGCTGCATACTTGATATCCCTGCTTTGGGTATCGTTTCAGAGAAGAAGATTTTTTTTGATGTTTTTTTTTTTATTTATTATTATTATAAGCCTATCGCAGACCCAAGGGGCATTTTTGGCAGGATTTATATAGGGAACTGATAGTTCGTCTCTCACTAATGAGAAAGACCATCATTATTTCTTGAATAGTGCTGATGTGTGTTGGTGAGTTCTTTGATGGCTGACTAGGCCAATTCTGGCTCTAAACTGTCGGTTGCAAGTAGAGCAAGTCAATGTCATAGAGTCTGATGGTGGCACATTTGTTTTGGCTTTGCGCTCTCTTCGCTTTCTTTCAGCTTCACAGATTCTCTTCTTTTCATAAAGAGCTGCTCCTTTGTTGATGAGACCTCGCCACTTTGATCGCTCCTGTGCAGTCTGTTCCCAGGACCCCATTGGTATTTCGAAATCGTTCAGAGAGGCTTTGAGGGTGTCTTTGTAGCGTTTCTTCTGGCCACCTTGAGAGAGCTTTCCCTCCTGTAGTTCTCCATAGAAAACTTTCTTTGGAAGTCGCGCATCAGGCATTCTTATAACATGGCCAGTCCAACTTAGCTGTGCTAGCTTTAAGACTGTATGCATGCTTTGCATCCCTGCTTTCGTCAGGACCTCTGTGTCTGGAATCTTGTCCTGCCACTTGATTTTTAACAACTTTCTCAAACAGCTTAAGTGGAAATGGCTAAGTCTCTTTGCATGACGTTGGTATACTGTCCAGGTCTCACATGCATACAAGAGGGTTGGCAGTACCACAGCCTTGTAGACTTTCAGCTTGGTGTCAAGCTTGATTCCATTTCGCTCCCAGACATTTGCACGGAGTCGTCCGAACTAGTAGGGAACTACTATCCACTGCTATACACAAAATATAAAAGCCCTGGACTGTGATTTCAGAGAGGAAGATTTTTACGACTTTCCTGTTGTAAGTCTAGGGTGGGCTAATTACATTCGGTGCTTAGTCAGTTTGGACCCAGGGGCATGATTGGCCAGATTTATGTAGGGTACCACTAAACAGTGTAACATACTGAATATACAAGCTCTTAGAGAAGACTTTTCCCATTATAAGCCTATATGGCAGATATTTATTTATAGAAGCTCTGGGTCTTGTGTTTTCCCAATGTAAGTCTATGACGGACGACGATGGATCATGGAGTCTTGCTATCTTATAAGCTCACTTGATAATCCTTTGGCTCAGGTAAGCTTTAAAGGCTTTATAGTTTTAAAGAGGAGCACGATAAACAAACGTTTTTTTTTTTGTTGTTTTTTTTTTTTTTTTTGTTGTTGTTTTTTGTTTTTTTTTTCAATTCAACTGTCTTAAATGATGGGGTAAATAAAGACCATGAATGGAAAATATCCATATTTGTTTAACTAAGGTGGTCATTACTTGTAAAAATAAATAAGATATAAAATTTTGATCCTTTGGAAGCAATGAAAACGTTCAAAGGGAGGAAGTATGGGCCATATTGCAAAATTTCGGGTACTGAACCATCATCAGTGACCCTTTCTAAAACCGGCGACGATATAAGACTTGTAAAGAACTTATATTAATCCTACTTCCGATTTAACTTTAAGAATAACATAGAATGATTAGATCCTTTGGAAGCAGTAAACCATTTAAAATGTTAAGTACAATTTTGGGTAATGAACCCTCATCAATTCATCTATGACCCTGAAAAACTGGCAACGAAAGCCAGGAATCCAAAATTTTTTACATCATCATAAAGACTCATATTTCCAAAGTGGCCAGATCATATAAATAGTGTTAAGAAGATGTAACTTAACATATATGTTTGAAATAATTCAGATATTCTTATCGATCCCAAATGATCTAAAGAAAAATATAATCTGCACTATAGATGAAATACGGGGTGACTTTTAAGGGCGCCACATGGCACCACACCAGTTGCAGTAATACCAAAGAAAATGCAATTATTTGATCTTTTGGAAGCAGTAAAACATTTAAAGGGTGAAGGTGGGCATGGGCCAAATTGTACAATTTGGGGTAACAAACCTTCATCTGACCCTTTACAAGCATTCTTCAAGCAGAATATCAAATTGAATGCTGAGTGAAATTTACATTAAATAGGACAAATCACATACGTTTTTCTGATACAAATTTAAGATATTTAGTGTTAAGGATGGGTAAAGTGACTTGAAAGCATGCATTTATAATACATTTTATCCATTTTATACATTTTGTGTAAAAATTGCTAAATAGAAGCAAGTTGTGATATCTTAATTAAGTTCAACGTTTATTTTTGATGAAAGGGTTTGTTTACCCCACCCACGTTTAAGGCACTTTTATCTGAATTCAAGATCAGAATAAATCTATTCAAAGAAATTAATCATATAGGCTAAGTACTGTCTAATCAGAGTTTAAAAGGTGTTTTCTAAGCATAATAAAGCATTATATCATTAATAAGTGATAGTGAAGGTAACAGTTGTACAACTTCTTCATATTTTCATCAAAATTTGACAAATGTTGTGTAGTGTACAGGCCCCTGAGAATATTTTTGATGTTTAGCCATAATAAAATGACATGAAACCTTTTGTTTGTATCTCTTCTCTTCTTATATAATTATTTTGGGTCCAAAAACCAAGTAAAATCATGTTGTGGTTGCTAATTTGATGTATGCAGCCATTTTCAAGAAAATCGGTCGCCATCTTGGTGGCCATCTTGGATTTCTCTTACCAAAATTATGTTAAATTGCATAGAGCATGTATTTGTATCACTTTTTACCTATTAGAAACATTTTATGTCAAAATAACTAATAAGAAGCAAGTTGTGACAACTTAATTAAGTTAAATGGTTATTTTTGTCGAAATGGTCTGTTTACCCCACCCACTGTTGAGGCACTTTTATCAGACATCAGGGTCAGAATAAAGCCTTTTAAAGAACTTAGTCATTTAGCCTAATGACTAATTAATGTTTAAATGGTGTTTTCTAAGCATTTTAACAATAATGAGTGACATGGAAGGAAACAGTTGTACCCCATCCTGATACTTTCATCAAAATTTGACCAATTTTGTATGGTTTTCAGGCCCCTGAAAATTATTTTTGATGTTTAGCCATTATGAAATGACATGAAACATTCTACTTGTATCTATTCTCTTCTAATACAATCATTTTGAGTCCAAAAACCAAGTAAAAGTATGTTGTGGTAGCTAATTCTATGTATACAGCCATTTTCAAGAAAATTGGCCACCATCTTGGCGGCCATCTTGGATTTCTCGGACCGCACCATGATTTCAGCCGATCACCCTCGATTTTCTTGCACCTCAGATATGTCTCTAACCATTTATGGAAAAATTTTCTCTGGACCTCTCGTGCACACGAATGACCCCTCAGGGACTGTATTACTTAGAAAAACAATTGAGGGATATGGTTTTTGTTTCGATTTCATTCCTAAAGGTATAATTTTTTCTACCCAAATAATTAATAGATATGTAGCAGAACCATCACTGTGCAAGGATTCCATAAAATTTTTGCGTTGCCTGGAAGCGCTTCTCGCAGACTTGCAGAAATGATGGAACACCCCTAAAATTAAAGTTATCACTGCTCCCTACCCTATCCAAATCCTTTATTAACCCCCTCTTACTGGTTCATCCAAATGCAAAACTGTTTTGATAATCGAAATGGCGACACTTTTATGTCTAAAACGTACTTTGGGGAAATTTCAGAAATCTGTGATTTTTGGTAAAAAACACATTTTTTAACCATTTTTTTTTTCGTTTAAAATGTTTCCCTTTGCGCTGTGAGTATGAAACTAAAAATCCGTTTTTGAATGTGCGCTCTGGTTTTCTCAAAACAGCGTTTTTTAAAATGTGTTGTCAAATTTTTAATCACGTAATGCAAATTCCCATTAAGGTAATGTTCAATTCTTTAGCAAATGTTTTGAAACGCTGTAAAATCTAAACTAATGCCCGTAGCTCAAATCGGTTTTCTGTTCCAAACTCGTAGCTTAAAGGGCAACGTTTTAAGCGAAAAAAGATTTTTTGGTAAAAAATCATTTTTAACCAAAAATCGCAGATTTCTGAAATTTTCCCAATATGCAATTTAGACATAAAAGAACCGGCATTTTGATTATCAAAACAGTTTCGCAGTTGAATGAATCAGTAAGAGGGGAGGAATGGCAGAATTGGGTAGGGTAGGCAACAGTTAGAACTTCAATTTCAGGGGTGTTCCAACGTTTCTGCAAGTCTGCGAGAAGCGCTTCCAGGCAACGCGAAAATTTTATGGAATCTTTGTACAGTGATGGTTTTGCTACATATCTATTAATTATTTGGGTAGAAAAAATTATTCCTTTAACAATGAAATCGAAACAAAATCCATATCCCTCAATTGTTTTTCTAAGTATAGTTAAACAAGAACATTGGTATATATCTATGGTCTCAGGTGAGCGTTTACAGGACCATTTGTCCTCTGGTTCAAACTGCATAAACTTCATTTTCATTTTTCAGAGGCCAATACCTTCATTTGTGATTTCCATAGGAAACAGGCATGGGTACGATGGACTAACGCCAGCAAAAACGGTGTTACAGATTGCAAGGAGAAGGTTCTTTCTTTACTGAATGTACGTTGTTTCTGGTTTTGTTAAGAACATGGTTTTTTAGCTCACCTGAGCCGAAGGCTCACAGGTGAGCTTATAGGGTAGGCAGGCATCCGTCGTCCGTCGTCGTCGTCGTCCGCCGTCCGTCGTCCGTCGTCCGTCCACAATTTCAAAGAAGAATATTTCTGAAGCTAGTAGGCCGATCTTGATCAAATTTAATGTGAACCATAATTGGGTTGGGGGATTGATGGCATTAGGTTTTGGAGCAGATTGTATCAAAATTGTGGTTTCCATGGCAACAGATAGGTCCCATAGACTTACAATGGGAAAAACTAAAAAAATCTTCTTCTCTGAAACCACTAGGCCCACAGCTTTGATATTTGGTATGTAGCAATGGCTAATGGTCCTCTACATAAATTGTGCCATTCATGCCCCTGGGGTCAAATTTGGCCACGCCCCGGGGGGTCGATAGTCTCCATAGACTTACTATGGGAAAAAATTCAAAAATCTTCTTCTCTGAAACCACAGGGCCCACAGCTTTGATATTTGGTATGTGGCAATGGCTAATGGTCCTCTACATAAATTGTGCCAGCCATGCCCCTGGGGTCAAATTTGGCCACGCCCCGGGGGTGGATAATCTCCATAGACTTACAATTGGAAAAACTAAAAAAATCTTCTTCTCTGAAACCACTAGGCCCACAGCTTTGATATTTGGTATGTAGCAATGGCTAATGGTCCTCTACATAAATTGTGCCATTCATGCCCCTGGGGTCAAATTTGGCCACGCCCCGGGGGTTGATAGTCTCCATAGACTTACTATGGGAAAAAAATTAAAAAATCTTCTTCTCTGAAACCACAGGGCCCACAGCTTTGATATTTTGTACGTGGCAATGGCTAATGGTCCTCTACATAAATTGTGCCAATCATGCCCCTGGGGTCAAATTTGGCCATGCCCCGGGGGTCGCTAGTCTCCATAGACCTACAATAGGAAAAAAACTAAAAAAAAAACTTCTTCTCTGAAACCACTAGGCCAACAGCTTTGATATTTGGTATGTAGCAATGGCTAATGGTCCTCTACATAAATTGTGCCATTCATGCCCCTGGGGTCAAATTTGGCTACGCCCCGGGGGTTGATAGTCTCCATAGACTTACTATGGGAAAAAAAATCAAAAATCTTCTTCTCTGAAACCACAGGGCCCACAGCTTTGATATTTTGTATGTGGCAATGGCTAATGGTCCTCTACATAAATTGTGCCAATCATGTCCCCGGGGTCAAATTTGGCCACGCCCCGGGGGTCGATAGTCTCCATAGACCTACAATAGGAAAAACTAAAAAAAATCTTCTTCTCTGAAACCACTAGGCCCACAGCTTTGATATTTGGTATGTAGCAATGGCTAATGGTCCTCTACATAAATTGTGCCATTCATGCCCCTGGGGTCAAATTTGGCCAGGTCCCGGAGGTTGATAGTCTCAATAAACTTGCTATGGGAAAAAATTCATAAATCTTCTTCTCTGAAACCACAGGGCCCACAGCTTTGATATTTTGTATGTGGCAATGGCTAATGGTCCTCTACATAAATTGTGCCAGCCATGCCCCTGGGGTCAAATTTGGCCACGCCCGGGGGGTAGATAGTCTCCATAGACTTACAATGGGAAAAACTAAAAAAAAACTTCTTCTCTGAAACCAAAACCAGAGCTTCTATATTTTGTATGTAGCAATGTTTGGTAGTCCCCATTATAAATTGTGCCAGTCATGCCCCTGGGTCAAATTTGGCCATGCCCCGGGGGTCAATAGTGTCCATGCATAGACTTTCATTGGTCGATTCTCAATTAATTTAAATCTCATGAGCTTACAATGTGATAATCTCTCAGGTGAGCTACAGGACCAATGGTCCTCTAGTATTTGTGTCCGTATTAAAACCAAACTTTAAAATGTGCCACCAGAATGCATATATACACGTAGCATAGCTAGTATTTACAAATCAAGTGACGTGCTAGCCTATTGTTCTCATCAAATACCTAGAATTAAATAAATATGTTTATCCAATTGAAAAGCACTGAAACATATGGGCCTAGAATAGTTTAAATACGACACTAGCTTTCAGTTCGATGCAATACATGAGATGGATCTGTTATTCTTAGCTCAGTGCGGTTCTTCTTAAATAATGTTTCCTACCTATGCTCTTCAGGGCCTTGCAGAGTCAATTTCCGAAGAGGAGTTTGATGACAGACTGAAAGAACTGAGATCAAGTGAAATATGGGAGACGAATGAACGGTTAAGAAATTATATAGAACGGCAGTGGCTCCCCAAGTACCAAGTAAGTCTACTAAATTTCACTTCAGGATATTTAAAGTTTGTTTTTATACCTCCATATTAGGTTAAACGTTCAAGCCTTAAAAATGGGTGCTAAATTTTGTTCTCGGCCATGTATTCAATTTAACACCCCTTAGCACATATAAAGAAGATCTTATACGAGTGGTAATTTCATATGAATCATATGACATTTATCAAACGAGCCTTCGGCGAGTTTAATAGACCACGAGTGTAAAAGATTTGTTTTATCATATGATTTCTAAAATAGGATTTTTTTCGCCATCAAAGTGGGCAAATAACACTGGTGTTACGGATGTTGTTACGGATATCGTCAATCTGATCATAACCCGTTTTATTACATGGTGTCATGTGATAAATTTTAATGTACATCCAAATAAACAACAGGCTTTTAGAAGCGCATGTTTGTGCAAAACGAAATATTCATACCCTTTATATTGAGGGCTTACAGCGCATTCATTTTTTGCAGTCATGGGTTTGGGCTTATCGTGGGATATGGTTGACCCTAGTAATTAACACCAACAACGGAGTAGAGGCACAAAACAAGGTGTTTAAGTATGAATACCTAACATCGTACAGGGAAGCCACAATAACACGACTCATGCAGTGCCTAATTGAGGAGTACTTTGTAGACCAGTACAGGAAGTAAGTCACAAAAAGCAACTCATCGATCTCTTTCTAAACAACGAACAAATATAAATAGAACTTAACCAGTAGTTAAAAGACAAGAATTACATGCATCTAATACTAGTACTTTTTCATGGCTTTGTAGATGCGTGTCAGACATGTTAAACTTGCATATCTAAGCTGAATGCACACTTAATATAACATCGGGAAAACATTTTTGCACACTTCTGGTTAATAGTTTTCTTTTCTGAAGGCTTTCAAAAAAAGCTTCAGTTCTCAAATAATTTACTGCATTACAGTGCTCATCCAAAATGCAATATTTCAGTAGACCTATCGTTATGATTGGAGTATATCGTACATATGAATTAAAATACGCAATACATTAAAATTAAACCGTTACGCATGTATTATACATTTATTTGGATAAAATTCTTTTTAGAAATGAATTACTGGCTGCTTGTTGCATGTGATGAAATACGATAGTCATTTTACTGATCAAATTAACCACACAACGTCAAAGACTTGTGGAAAAAAACGCTAATTGTGACGTAAACGTAGAGGCTAAGGTGTAGATGCTAAATCCTTTGTATGTTGGGGTACCTGGTATCGACTTTATAATGTGCAATACGATTAAAATATTGCTTACTTTGTTACCATCCCATCTTGCGTTAAAGCTGGTTAATAAAATGCAAATTATAAGTGCACAATAATGAACAATGATTCATTAACGTCTCTTAAATTATTCGACGAGGCCAATTTTTGGTTAAATAGTATTTATCGAACCTATAGATTTTATATAACACTACCGATAATCACGTGGTTTTATATACACATACAAACAGATAAATGATCGGGTGACACACACTGCAGTTAAGGTAAAATTTTCGAGTTTTCTATTACAGCGTTTCTTCTACTGGTTGTTAGATAGGTACAGTCCATGCTGAAATTGAACATTTATTGAAAGTAAATGAAAGAAAGTAACATAAGAAATCCCGGTTATTTCGTTCTCGCAAACACTTCAGTGTTATTATAATGGAAGTACTGTATGTTCATGGAGCGGAAGTGTTTGCGAAAACGAAGTAATCTGGATTCCGTATAATTTCATTCGATACATGTTAAATTTCTGAATTGACTGCACCTATCTATCAATCAATAGAGTTAACGCTCAAGAAAAAAACTCGAATTTCTATCTCCACGAGTTAACGCTTTAGAAGAAATCTATCTCCACGTCGGACAGAATTTCATTGTGCGTCACCCATTCCGTATACGTCCAGTTTATATTTGTGTTTAATATTGTTTCAGGTACCTTACTGCCAACATTAACATGTCATCTGGGTGGAGGACGCCAGCAGAACACATACCTGCTGATCTCCAGCACAGGCCACTTCATCTCCTACAACATATGAAGGAAGTTGACCTGAAGGCATTATCCATTCCAGCAGCTGATGTGACGAGATTAGATGACATCTCCTACCTCGTTTCTTCAAGTGACAGAGTGTATCCAGTATGCCTAGGAAACGAGTCAACAATGCCCTCGTGTGAATGCAGGTCATTTAGGCGAACTCATATGCCCTGTAAACATTTTGGGGCAATATTCAGACACGTCGAAGGCATATCATTCTCGTCTCTTCCTGAGATATATAGAGGGAACCCCATTTTCAATTTGGACACTGAGCTGTTCAACAAAACAGAGACTTTTTTGCCAGGATTTGTTAGTGTTACTGAAGACTTCACAATGCTCAAGGACATAGAAAACGACAATGTCGTTGTTGGGGAAGATTCTCCCAGTGACGTTAAAACTCCCATGCCATCTTCGAGTCTCGATGCCCATGCACGGCGTGTTAGAGAGGCATTGGCCACCATTCATGGACTCAGTTTCCTTGTGGAATCGCAAGAATGCCTAGAAAAAGTGAAACAGAAGCTGGACACTATAATATCAAGCATGAAGGCTGTGTGTCCAGAGAGTGGTGGGTTGATTTTAGAGAAAAAAGAAACAAAAAAGACACCTGTTCTGGCTCCCCTTCCAACTCGCAAGCGTCGAAAGCAACGGGCTTCAAAGGAAGAAGGTAGGTAACGAATATGAGTGCGGCAACTTCGAACGTATGATTATCATAGTTTTAAACAAAACCTTTCATTCGAGCGTCCCGGCTGAGACGTGAACATATGTCTCTTATTTCTCATTTGATAGGTACATGTTCGTCTGACTCATCATACACCCTGTATAAACCTATTAAGGACATTTTATACCAATAATCTTCCATTCATCCACACTACTTGTGTATAGAAAGATGTACAATAAAGGCGAACTGAACTAGTAAAAGTTAAACACTTAACAGGCTACAGCTATTTTTCATCACTCTTTCTACAGAGTCGGCTATCTGCTCTCATGACATTCAAGAGGACAAGCACAGTAACAGGGTAGAGCGTAAGTTATTTATGTTGAGATTATAAAGATAACTTGCATAAATACTTGGGGACCATTTACAACCATCCATCGTAAATGATTAAATAACACTGTGGTTCCAACATTAGTTTCAGCCCCACTACCACAACATCATATGTACATATGTACAAATGTATTACATCACTCACGTACAATTGTGTAAAAGCTATAAAATATATAATTATGATTGGATAACATAGTTTAAAGTTTGATCGTCAGTCTAGAGTCTATATAAATTTTGTGGTGTAAGTTAACGTTTGAAATAAGGTAGAGTTATAATATTTCATTTTCAGACAGTACGAGATCAGCCAAAAGACAGAAACTTTCTTTGAAAAGCAGGACAACGAGAGGCGTGGAACCGAAAAAAGAAGTTACTACAGGAGTGGAAGGTAAAGTGCCTTGCCCAGGTGTATTTAGGCCAATGTCAAAAATAATTTACGTTTTGGAACCCAAACACACTTTAAAGCGTACACGTGGCCTTGTACGTTTGATTAATCCATCATATTGTTACTCTTCTATAATTTGCTGACAACGATAACGCATTTGGCATTTTTCTGCGTAGTTAATGCCTATTGAAGGCACACACAGATTTCCGGTAGGGTAATAACTTTAGTTGTTGGTTGTCTCAAGTCTACACATATACTGGATGGGACCTTGAGAGACCATTGGCCATAGTTATGAATACCTCCACCATCTCTTAATATTTGCTTATGCATGGTAAGTCTTTGCAGATGTAGTTTGTAACATAAAGTCCGAGAAACATCAGGAAAGGGCACAAGAAAGCAATGATCAGTAACTCTTGCAATTAGAATCGAAATCCAGCCATGGAACTCAGGTGGTAGAAATAAATTGGCAATCAGATACTTGTTGATTCAAATGATAAAACATATCTTAAGCTGGATTTGCAGCGATTACTGTACACAGAATGAGGAAAACCATACATGTATGCAGGTCAAAATTAAGAGAAACCAATTGGTTAATATTTATGTTTTATCTTGTATCCATACTTCTATTCTGTCAGATACAAATAAAGCGGATGTAGCAAAGACAGTCAGATGGTCGGATAACACTGACGATTACATTGACGATGGCGGCTTTGATAATAACACGGACATCGATGTTCAGAAAGGTATTGGCTAAAAGCTTGGATTGTAAACCTGACGTAGGGAGATTGAATCCTCCATGGGGCACTGGCTATGTCATTCACCTTGTAAACCAGGGATCGCAATTTCGATCTCGGTCTACTCCCGTTTATAAAAGTAAAAGCAAGCAATGACCAAGATGGCTGCAATGGCTGTAAATAGCAAGAACCTTTTAAAATCTTCTTCTCCAGAACCAGAAGGCCTTTGATTTTGAAACTTGGCATGAAGCATCAGGCAATGGAGCTCTACAAAGTTTATATGAAGCGTGACCCTTGGATGACCTTGACCTATTTTACCATGAAATCGGTATAAAATTGTTCTGCCCACATAGTTTCAGTATCTATCTAATAACTTTGAAATAATTTTATCGTATAGTAAATATCAATAATGAACAGATAAAATTACTGGTACGTACATGTTGATCTACTAAATCATGTGGACTGACTTGTCAACGTTTTTTCTTCTTCTTTTTTTCAGCCAAAAACGAAGCAGAGAAAATTTGGAGTTGGTCATCAGGCACCGCTTACATCGTAGCAAGGGCATTTAAGTACAATGTGACAGATGACGACATAAGGTCGTTGGATCATGGACAGTGGTTAACGGATCAGGTTTGTTTGTAACATTCGCAAATGCGTACGGTTGGCTACCGAGCTAATTTGTCTTATTTTGGATAGCATATATCAAAGGTGCCAAAAATTAAAAGTTCTTTAGTGTCCATATAAACTACCTTATGAATTCTTAAAATCAAAACATTGAAAACTGAGCTGTAATTGACATTTTAGCCTGTATGTTTAGTCCATGTATACCTTATTCACGAGAAAGTGATAAACAAAACTTACACGCAAGTTAATACTTACATTAATTTAATATTCTGGCTAAATATGGATGTTTTTAACAAGGTAACAAAAGATGTTATTATGATTGACGGATACCGTTTAATGTCACTGTGTGTAGTTTGCTTTAATCTATCTTTATATCTTGTCATAGGCCCTTAAATATTATTCTTGAAATCTTATGGATACTACTTGATTTTATTTAGGTAATAGATGCCTATCTTGCACATCTGACACAGGCTGAGTTTGACAAAGGACGTAAAGTTAAACATGAAGCAGTCTCTACAATGACCAGTATAATCAATGACACTCATAAGCCCAAGAGAAACGAGGTATTGGAAAACAACATATTTCCATAGATTGAGTAATAAAATGTGTTATTAATAATGCTACAATGATGTTTCATTTATTCCTCATATGTAACATGTTTATCTGAGCGTTCATTAAAAGCTTGTTTGTTTGTTTGCTAGCACTTTAAAAGAACTCTTCTTAGACAAAAATGCAATCATTGAAAAGTAGAATAAAATTTACAATAAACAGATTACAATGTTAAGATGTGTTCTGTTAAACAAAAAATAATAAACTAATGATTTGTATGGGTATATAGATGCCGAATTGAATGTTGGATCTAATGGGTTTCGGCGTTGTACCTTAATGTTTGGATATCTTCTTTTTGGCAGTATAGAGTAGACGAATACGACATGATACTGGGAGCTTATTATCAAAGAGATCGTCACTGGGATCTAGTGGTCAGTACATTTTAGAGCAGTATTTGAGTCAGTATAATGGGTAATATGTCCACCCATTTATTCTGAACGGGATGTGGCGTCAGGTGAAATGATTCTGATTTGTTTTTATTTATGGCGAGCTGTTCTACAGTTTCGCCTGACAGACATATATTTTTCTACATATCGTTTCAATTTTTCAAAAGTTTTGCGTGAATACGTTATGGTTATTCACTTAAATTCACGGATCTACTAATGTCGCCATGTGAAAACCTCTTAATCCTTCATCTTGTACTTTAGTGTACATTGATGAAGTTAATGGTACGTTTACATTGTTTCAACTTACATGCAGTACAGTATATAAAGCTGGTGATAACAATTTCAATGTTCATAATCATTTTGCACCGAATTTTGCAAAGAAACTTTGTTTGAAATGACCTGCCTTACAATGGTAACGTTTGATGGGTTAGAAACTTGCTCATCATATGTAGATTTTTCATTCAAAAGTGCTACAAGGTACCAGTCGTATTTTTAACAGGGACTCCTTGGGATATAAAACCCTCTTTTCTAGTTGATGCCTAAATCGTTGCAACAGTATTTCGTATTAAATCGTTTACACAACCCTTCACTATTTTATTCATTTTAATGAATGTGCAAAAAAGCTTTTCGAGTTGCTATTTATTCAACTGTCGTCATTTTAACAAACTGACTGTTATTTTAGCACTATTTTTGGCTAGACAGCCTATCATTTTTGCAGGTGATCGAGCCGAAGAAGAGAGTTATTAATTTCTACAACCCTATGGGAGAAACGTTATTCCAGAGGAGACAAGTGTTGCAAAAATGGAAGTACGTTATTTACAGTTAAAGATGTATCAAAGTAACGGATTTACCAAAATTAAATAGGCTAAATACATTTTGCATTACCTACAAAAATATATACATTTTTCATGTAAACTTAACTATTTACAACTACTAGAAAAGACATAAACACAGCATACTTGTAATATATTCAAGTGTCTACAAAAACGAATTTACGCTACAGATAACTTTAAGTTAAAATCCGTATAACTCATTTTGTTCTTTTATAGACAGAAAAGTCGTGTTTTATACTTGACCTTGTACTGACAATCAAATATTTCAAAGCAATCATTTAATTCACCACGAGAAATAATAGTTCTGTTATAATAGGGTCAAACCCTTTTGTGGTGCCTATGGCCTAAGACCTGGTTCTGACCTAGTTGTCAATATATAGATCTACAGAATATTAATTCTGGTAACTATCATATTATATAAATGTGTCCTAGATTTGACCTCCAACCCCACCCCTGAAGTTTGGTGCCATGGAATAAAATTTACGACTAAAGGGTATCTATGACCCAAATAGAAATATATTCCTAGAAGTATTTGTTAAGATATTGGTTTAAAGAAGAAAAAACACTATGTAAATACATTTTCAAGGTGACCTACATTTTAAAATCTAGCCCCACCCCCGGACAATGACCCTGGGACACGAACTCGTAAAATAAAGCAAACCCGACAGGGATATTAATGATTTCCGACAATTGGCTTACGAGATATAAACCACCAGAGAAACTTTAACCAAAACATTGACCCAAATTAAAGGTGACCTAGATTTGACCTCTAGCCTTACCCTGGAGCATGGACCATGTGGTTCGAACTCATTGAAACAAACTGCGGCAAAACCTATGGTCCAAATGAGAATGGTGTTTCTGAAGATTGGTTCATGAGACATACACCATCAGAGAAACCTTAAACAAAACGTTGACCTTAATTCCACTAACGTTCCGGAATTACGAATGAGCTAGCGAACTAACATACGAACGGACGAACGGAAAAGCGAAAACTATATAGATGTCGGAATAAATGCCGGGGGTATAAATAGACTTTTGTATTCACAGGAACTTTCTTGGCCGAACTTCCAATAGTAACAAGACAGAGAACTGGACACTAGAGACCCCAATTCATTCTAAACAAACAGACAGTTTCAACTGCGGCATGTATACGTTAATGGTACGTCCCCAACGTGACCTGAGGATAAGAATAAAATATGAATTTGGCAATCATTGAAAAAAGTAAAAATATGCAATGATGAGGAAATGGTGCAATTTGAAAGAAATTCCCACTCCATAAACCGAGGGGTGGGAAAAAAACTAAAATGACATTTTAAAAGTAGTTATATCATGAAAACATCTCGTAAGCCGAGTGAGTAGCTATTCGCCATTAGACGGCCACTCAGTTATCCGAACTGAACTAAAATACGAAAACGTACATAAGGCTCAAACAGCACAAAATTTCGACTGCAAAACACAAAACAATTAGAACCACAACAGAAGTATCGCCTTGGAACGATCAGTAATATAAAATTACTTGAACTGAAAGTTCAATACGTATTATAATATTTCAGTTTGCTGAAAATCATTTACTGGGGAAAGAATGCAAGTTCGAAAAGCAGGATGTGGCACAGAAAAGGAAGGAAGTAGCAGCAACCCTGCTTTTATATGAAGGTATGATGCTGTGTATTTGTTTTTGTTCTTAGACAACAAAATAATATGTTTTAACAAACAATATACAGCACAACGTCAATAATTAACTAGATGCTTAGAATAAATGGAGTTGTATGTCCTTTGTTTGCTCACATTTTGCCTTCTCGTTGTAGCGTGTGTGAAAGACTGCTGCCCTTGTTGTGGCTACAAATTGGAAAGTCATGAAGAAGTGGTAAATATATTTTCATAGAAGTAAAAAATGGAAATATTGTTCCTTTGTGCATTCGAATAAACATTAAAAAGTCTGAGGCCCACATTTTAAACAAAAATTTGAAATGTATTATTTATGTATGCCACGTTTTAAGCTTTGGGTTAGTTATAACAATACAATCTGTTTACGGAGAGCCACTTTAATTTAAATTAATAAAAGTATATAAAAAGACTGTATGGTCTCTCGATATATATGGGTGTGATTCAGCTTATTTAACTTAGACTACTCTTTCTCAGCTAGCGTCGACCAACATGTTACAGGTTTACCATTGATAATAATCACTACATGCATTTGTCTTAACAAGTAAGACTGTGGTCTTAGGCGGGTAATGTCATTAAAAGTATTCTGATAATTTAAATTGAGAATCTGCCAACCTTTCTTTGACTGAATAAAGTTGTATAAGAAAGTTTTCTTATTTTTGAGTAGATGATGTATAAATTCGTTTAATTCCAGATGCAGTGTGGTATGTGTCAGAAAAACTTCCATAAAACCCCATACTGCATTGGAGATGATCTGGTGGCATCAGGTGCTGACACATTCTTATGCAAAAGATGCCAGTATAATGTACAGAGTTGACGTGAACACACAGTTTGAAGGAAATTGGAGATTCTTTTGAATAACTGCTCACATACAAACATATTAATGTACTGCCTACTTTGGAGCATAAGATCGATAATGGTGGTGGGCACAGGGCTATAAAATGTTCTGTAAGGTGCTAATGTGCACAATTTTTACCTACTCTAATGTGCATAAGTGAAAACATTCGTATAACATTTTAGTGTATATAAGTATCGCACATACCCTTAGTTGAATTCAAACTTCTTAGGCAATGTCCCAATGACAGAAAAAGTCATCTAAAGGACGAGTGAGTGGCATCATCTAGAACGCCTTTATTTTAGTTATCCAATGCTGCTTAATTCAGTCTCTGATGATGCTTCGCTCTTGATAAACGCTCATTGCGGCAACGATCTAATCTAAAATAGATGCCAGTAAGAAAGAGTGTGATTTGATAGCTCAAAAGAGTATGATTATAAAAATTATTTGCCATGGTCGACACCCTTAATCACGCTTTATCACCCGAGCTATCAGGTAGTTATTATTTGTGCAATACATACGTGCTAGTAATACGTGAAGCGCCTCTTATTATGTAATTATTTTGTGTAAATTTTGCTGTCAAGTAGTGTTTTTATGTAAATGAAATGTTTTTGGTATTACATAAACTAGACCAAGGCAATGCTCTGCCTACTTGCATTGCCTAGTAACAATCCTCTGAGCATGGTGTTAAACAACTAGGGTAAAACCATGCACAAGTTGTTGTCATTGAACAAAATCAATACTATGCCTGACGAGGGTGGGACTAGATAGCGAAAAGAGGCTCTTTTTGCGAAAAGATGCGAAAAGAGGCAAAATGATGGGAAAAGAGGCAGTAGTTAGTATCAAAGTTGTATATATCATACAGACTTGACATTTTGGAAAATATTTATAATGTCAATGTTTATTTGAAATATTTTTGAAAAAAAAAAAAATAAGCAAAAATAAATTACCTTTTTAACAATTTTATATATGGAGCAAATCCAAAAGGAATTGAGCATCGCGCATTAATCAAAGTGATACTTATTACAATCTTTCATGCATTATTTTAGCTAATGTCATCTAAAAATCAAAGAGTCGGTTGTAAATAATTTATTTAACTTTAAAAATTTGGACGCGTCACGGGAAATCTATGTATTGTGTATGCGAGAAAAGAACGCAGCGTAGTTGAGCCGCCGCGTGGGAAGACCAAAAATCTGCATAGTCGAAAACAAA
The DNA here is from genome assembly GCA_964017185.1 of Rugalucina vietnamica. NCBI lineage: Eukaryota > Metazoa > Mollusca > Bivalvia > Lucinida > Lucinidae > Rugalucina > Rugalucina vietnamica. The sequence continues at coordinate 15,453,921 of OZ024877.1, forward strand.
GGCGCTTGTCCCCATTGGATACTATATCCTGGTCATTGCTTTCTTGTACAGCCTGGTTTGTGTCGGACCTGGTTGGAAACCCAAACTGTTGGTTTCTACTGAAAATTTTCACTTTTTACAACTTAGAAAAAATCTGTAGTTTTGCATGGGCATGTTTTCGTTATGGTGATAATTGTTCATACATTCGCATTCGTATTTAATATAAAAATTGAAATGATAGGATTGTTTCAAACATGCAAACATGTAGCGTTTTAAACAAATAAAAAGTTAAAATTAAATAAATTGAATAAATCAAATAAATTTAATAAATAAATGTTCGCTAAGTTCCATATTTTGATAACTTTTCTAATTTAATGTAAAAGTGGGAAGATTTCTTCTGCATTTTTTTTTTTTTTTTTTTGAAAATACATATTGATCTCACGATTGTTACAAATTTCTAAATCTTAGAATATATAGGTATATCTTAAAAATCAGGTAGCTGTTTATGGCCCCTATGGTAGTCGCTTATCGAATAAGGTAGCTGTCTATTGCAGACATCAATGACCCACTTTTATGGACCCATAAACGTGCGTCAACAATGCAAGCAATAGACAGCTACCTAATTCGATAAGCGTGCCATAAACAGCTACCGTTTGTTGAAAAGCTGGAAAGTAGATACCCCCAACGTGGTTTTCAACAGGAAAACATTTCCTTGTAATATATACTCCCTTATACATATCTTTTCTTATTTTTGCTCCAAAATATAGATTGTCGGTACTCGTTAGAACCACCTACAATCTATGCTATTGAGCAAAAATAAGACAAATATCATTTTAACTTTCCTACTGAAAAACGTCATTTAAGTATGTCAAGTAACCATTAAACATTGTGCATAGCAACGATAGCGACGAATGAATGAATGAATGAATGAATGAATGAAATACAAACATGTAGCACTTTCTTTTCAAATGAATAATGAATGGAGTGGGAAGTTTTTTTCTTCTTAATTCTACCTTTACCTTTTTTTTTCGGAAACATATATAAGATTGCCATAGATTTTAATTTCTTAAAAAAAAAAGTGAGCTTTTCATTTTTTTTTTTTTTTTTTTTTTTTTTTTTTTGTTTTTTAGTGCAACAGTTATGACACGCTTTTGTTTCATGGCCCCTTATTATAAAGGTGTCAAGCAGATACCTCCATGTGGTCTTAAATGGATATTTTAATTGAATTAGCTTTATGTAAGGACAATATTAGCTAAATAACAATACAACAACATTTTATATTTTTTATTGTATTGTATAGCTAAATAACATTGGTGTCATATTGAAGCATTTATACACGTGCTATTCAATAGCTACCGTGAAAATTTACACATAAAATTAAAATCAGCACATCAGCAAATGCGCTTCAAGTTTCTAAATGGTATATTTGCGCATACTGCATTATAAATGTTCAAAAACATAAAAGTATTATTTATAAACTAAGTTAGTTTAAATTGATGAACGTTACATGTACATGGATTTCACGGACTACACCTTCTACGAAAAAAAAAACAAACTTTTTTTGTGAGAATTATGACCAAGGAGAAGCCTATGAAACCACAGAGACTGTGGAAAGCTTTAATTACTTACAAACAAAAGCAAAGAAAATAGTAATGTGATTTGACTGCGCGACAACGTACCGAAAACATAACATTCTGATACTTCTTATGTATACAAAGCATAATACCTGATCACAAAAATCAGCACATCAGCAAATGAGTTTCAAGTTTCTAAATGGTATGGTCGCGCACTGTCACTGTCGAATATACTGTATTATACATGTTATAAAAACATTAGATCATTATTTACATTTGATAAACTAAACTAAAAATTGACCAAGAAAAATATCAGCAGTTCAGTATTTCAGTGTTTTAGTATATCTTGCTGATCGTTTGTTTGCTGAATTTAGCAGCGTTTTAGTCTGCCCCAATTTACGCTTGGTCGACATGCCAGTCTTGTAACAAAATAATATGCATAAGGTAGAACCATGTAGCCGCATGTGTAAGTTTCCAGATATTAAGGAACATATAACAAACTCAATTTTTAGTAATGCACATAACAGACCCATGTTGATTCTTACAAGTATGGTCGTTTGAATGTCCTAATGAGTGAGAGGTTTCAAATGTTTAATAGCGACATTGCTATTATTTCTTGTGATCAGTACAGGTTCATCAGTTAAATCCATCATCTCGTATTTGTTCATTTTATGAACATACTCGTATGTTACTTAATGAATGAGATAAAACAAATCTCAAAATCAATTACAAAATTTTACCTAAGATAATCTCAATCAATATCAAGGGCGATCGATATAAAATCACCCAAAATGACCAAATTAACATACAGAGTCAATACAGAATCTTCTTATTTATTTTGATATTCCATATTTTCTTCGTCTATATGTCTTGAATATATCTTTTCCCCCTTTCATTTCCCTCTTTTTTCTCTTTTCGCATCATTTTGCCTCTTTTCGCATCTTTTCGCGAAAAGAGCCTCTTTTCGCTATCTAGACCTACCGCCTGACGAGAGTATTTCAACGACTCACGAAAGGCTATGACCAGGCTGTTACCATTGCCTAGTAACAATGCTATTACAAGGAAGTTATAACGACGAGACCAACACTATGCTCAGACTGCTGTAATCGCTTCGTAACAATGCTTGGAGCATGGTATTAGAAGGATAAGAACAACAACATGCTCAGCCTGTTGTCATCGCCTAGGAACAATGCTTGGAGCATGGTGTTATAACGACTAGACCTACACCATGCTCAGCCTGTTGTCATCGTCTAGTAACAATGCTTCGAGCATGGTATTATAACGACTAGAACAACACCATGCTCACCCTGTTGTCATCGCCTAGTAACAATGCTTGGAGCATGGTATTATAATGACTGGACCAACTCCATGCTTAGCCTGTTGTTAACGTCTAGCAACAATGCTTGGAGCATTGTATTATAACGACTAGACCTTCACCATGCTCGGCCTGTTGTCATCGCATAGTTACAATGCTTGGAGCATGGTATTATAACGACTAGACCTACACCATGCTCGGCCTGTTGTCATCGCATAGTTACAATGCTTGGAGCATGGTATTATAACGACTGGACCTTCTCCATGCTCAGCCTGTTGTTATCGTCTAGTTACAATGCTTGGAGCATGGTATTATAGCGACTAGAATAAACACCATGCTCAGCCTCAGACTAGGCCTACAGAACAATGCTTCGAGTATGGTATTATAACGACTAGACTAACACCATGCTCAGCCTGTTGTCGTCGTCTAGTTACAATGCTTGGAGCATGGTATTATAACGACTAGACCATTATCATGCTCACCCTGTTGTCATCGTCTAGTTACAGTGCTTGGAGCATGGTATTATAACGACTAGACCTACACCATGCTCAGCCTGTTGTCATCGTCTAGTTTCAATGCTTGGAGCATTGTATTATAACGACTTGACTTACAACATCTTAAGCCCGATGTCATCGTCTTATTACAATGCTTGTAGCATGGTATTATAACGACTAGACCAACACCATGCTTGGCCTGAAACATTGTCATCGCGTAGTAACCTTGCTTGGAGCATGGTATTATAACAACTACACCAACACCATGTTCAGCCTGTTGTCATCGTCTAGTTACATTGCTTGGAGCATGGTATTATAATGAATAGATCTACACCATGCTCAGCCTGTTGTCATCGCCTAGTAACAATGCTTGGAGTATGGTATTATATCGACTAGACCTACACCATGCTCAGCCTGTTGTCATCGTCTAGTTACAATGCTTGGAGCATTGTATTATAAGGACTAGACCTACAACATGATAAGCCTGTTGTCATCGTCTAGTTATAATGCTTGGAGCATTGTATTATTAGGACTAGACCTACAACATGCTCAGCCTGATGCCATCATCTAATAACAATGCTTGCAGCATGGTATTATAACGACTAGACCAACACCATGCTCGGCCTGTTGTAATCGCGTAGTAACCTTGCTTGGAGCATGGTATTATAACAACTACACCAACACCATGTTCAGCCTTTTGTCATCGTCTAGTTACATTGCTTGGGGCATGGTATTATAATGAATAGACCTACACCATACCCAGCCTGTTGTCATCGCCTAGTTACAATGCTTGGAGCATGGTATTATAATGAATAGACCTACACCATGCCCAGCCTGTTGTCATCGCCTAGTTACAATGCTTGGAGCATGGTATTATAATGAATAGACCTACACCATGCCCAGCCTGTTGTCATCGCCTAGTTACAATGCTTGGAGCATGGTGTTATAAAGACTAGACCTACACCATGCTCGGCCTGTTGTCATCGCATAGTTACAATGCTTGGAGCATGGTGTTATAAAGACTAGACCTACACCATTCTCGGCCTGTTGTCATCGCATAGTTACAATGCTTGGAGCATGGTATTATAAAGACTAGACCTACACCATGCTCGGCCTGTTGTCATCGCATAGTTACAATGCTTGGAGCATGGTATTATAAAGACTAGACCTACACCATACCCAGCCTGTTGTCATCGCCTAGTTACAATGCTTGGAGCATGGTGTTATAAAGACTAGACCTACACCATGCTCGGCCTGTTGTCATCGCATAGTTACAATGCTTGGAGCATGGTATTATAAAGACTAGACCTACACGATGCTCGGCCTGTTGTCATCGCCTAGTTACAATGCTTGGAGCATGGTATAATGAAGACTAGACCTACACCATGCTCGGCCTGTTGTTATCGCCTAGTTACAATGCTTGGAACATGGTATTATAAAGACTAGACCTACACCATGCTCGGCCTGTTGTCATCGCCTAGTTACAATGCTTGGAGCATGGTGTTATAAAGACTAGACCTACACCATGCTCGGCCTGTTGTCATCGCATAGTTACAATGCTTGGAGCATGGTATTATAAAGACTAGACCTACACCATGCTCGGCCTGTTGTCATCGCCTAGTTACAAGGCTTGGAGCATGGTATTATAAAGACTAGACCTACACCATGCTCGGCCTTTTGTCATCGCCTAAATACAATGCTTGGAGCATGGTATTATAAAGACTAGACCTACACCATGCTCGGCCTGTTGTCATCGCCTAGTAACAATGCTTTGAGCATGGTATTATAATGACTAGACCTAAACCATGCTCAGCTTGCTGTCATCGTCTTGTTACAATGCTTGGAGCATGGTATAATTATGAATAGACCTACACAATGCTCAGCCTGTTGCCTTCGCCAAGTAACAATGCTTGGAGCATAGCATTATAATGACTAGACCTATACCATGCTCAGCCTGTTGTCATAGCCTAGTAACATTGCTTGGAGCATAATATTTTTTAAAACTAGACCTACACCATGGTCGGCCTATTGTTATCGCCTAGTTACATTGCTTGGAGCATGGTATTATAAAGTCTAGACCTAAACGATGCTCGGCCTTTGGTCATCGCCTAGTAACAATGCTTGAAGCATGGTATTATAAAGACTAGCCCTACACCATGCTCGGCCTGTTGTTATCGCCTAGTTACAATGCTTGGAGCATGGTATTTGAACGACTGGACCGACACCATGCCCATCTTATTGTCATCGTTTTGTAGCAATGCTTTGAGCATGGTATTATAAAAACTTACCCAACACCATGCTTAGCCAATTGTCATAGCGTAGTAACAGTGCTTGGAGCATGATATTATATTGACAAGACCAACACCAGGCTCAGCCTGTAGTCATCGTCTAGTTACAATGCTTGGAGCATGATATCATAACGACCAGACCTACACCATGCTCAGCCTGATGTCATCGTCTTGTTACAATGTTTGGAGCATGGTATTATAATGACTAGTTGGTATTATAACAACTACACCAACACCATGTTCAGCCTTTTGTCATCGTCTAGTTACAATGCTTGGGGCATGGTATTATAATGAATAGACCTACACCATACCCAGCCTGTTGTCATCGCCTAGTTACAATGCTTGGAGCATGGTATTATAAAGACTAGTCCTACACCATGCTCGGCCTGTTGTCATCGTCTAGTTACAATGCTTGGGGCATGGTATTATAATGAATAGACCTACACCATACCCAGCCTGTTGTCATCGCCTAGTTACAATGCTTGGAGCATGGTATTATAAAGACTAGTCCTACACCATGCTCGGCCTGTTGTCATCGTCTAGTTACAATGCTTGGAGCATGGTATTATAAAGACTAGACCCACACCATGCTCGGCCTGTTGTTATCGCCTAGTTACATTGCTTGGAGCATAATATTTTAAAAACTAGACCTACACCATGCTCGGCCTGTTGTCATCGTATAGTTACAATGCTTGGAGCATGGTATTGTAAAGACTAGACCAACACCATGCTCGGCCTGTTGTTATCGCCTAGTTACAATGCTTAGAACATGGTATTATAAAGACTTGACCAACACCATGCTCGGCCTGTTGTCTTCGCCTAGTTACAATGCTTGGAGCATGGCATTGTAAAGACTAGACCTACACCATGCTCGGCCTGTTGTCATCGCCTAGTTACAATGCTTAGAACATGGTATTATAAAGACTTGACCAAAACCATGCTCGGCCTGTTGTCTTCGCCTAGTTACAATGCTTGGAGGATGGTATTATAAAGACTAGACCTACACCATGCTCGGCCTGTTGTCATCGCCTAGTTACAATGCGTGGAGCATGGTATTATAAAGACTAGACCTACACCATGCTCGGCCTGTTGTCATCGCCCAGTTACAATGCTTGGACCATGGTATTATAAAGACTAGACCTACACCATGCTCGGCCTGTTGTCATCGCCTAGTTACAATGCGTGGAGCATGGTATTATAAAGACTAGACCTACACCATGCTCGGCCTGTTGTCATCGCCCAGTTACAATGCTTGGAGCATGGTATTATAAAGACTAGACCTACACCATGCTCGGCCTGTTGTTATCGCAGAGTTACAATGCTTGGAGCATAGTATTATAAAGACTAGACCTACACCATGCTCGGCCTGTTGTCATCGCCTAGTTACAATGCTTGGAGCATGGTATTATAAAGACTAGACCCACACCATGCTCGGCCTGCTGTTATCCCCTAGTTACAATGCTTGGAGCATGGTATTATAAAGACTAGACCTACACCATGCTCGGCCTGTTGTCTTCGCCTAGTTACAATGCTTGGAGCATGGTATTATAAAGACTAGACCAACACCAAGCTCGGCCTGTTGTCATCGCCTAGTTACAATGCTTGAAGCATGGTATCATAACAACTAGACCTAAACCATGCTCGGGTTGTTGTCATCGCCTAGTTACAATGCTTGGAGCATGGTATTATAAAGACTAGAACTACACCATGCTCGGCCTGTTGTCATCGCCTAGTTACAATGCTTGGAGCATGGTATTATAAAGACTAGACCTACACCATGCTCGGCCTGTTGTCATCGCCTAGTTACAATGCTTGGAGCATGGTATTATAAAGACTAGACACACACCATGCTCGGCCTGTTGTCATCGCCTAGTTACAATGCTTGGAGCATGGTATTATAAAGACTAGACCTACCCATGCTCGGTCTGTTGTCATCGCCTAGTTACAATGCTTGGAGCATGGTATTATAAAGACTAGACCTACACCATGCTCGGCCTGTTGTTATCGCCTAGTTACAATGCTTGGAGCATGGTATTATAAAGACTAGACCTACACCATGCTCGGCCTGTTGTCATCGCCTAGTTACAATGCTTGGAACATGGTATTATAAAGACTAGACACACACCATGCTCGGCCTGTTGTCATCGCCTAGTTACATTGCTTGGAGCATGGTATTATAAAGACTAGACCAACACCATTCTGGGCCTGTTGTCATCGTCTAGTTACAATGCTTGGAGCATGGTATTATAAAGACTAGATCAACACCATGTTCAGCCTGTTGTCATCGCCTAGTAACATTGCTATAAAGACTAGATCTACACCATGCTCGGCCTGTTGTTATCGTCTAGTTACAATGATTGGAGCATGGAATTGTAAAGACTAGACCTACACCATGCTCGGCCTGTTGTTATCGCATAGTAATCCTCCTTATGAATCACGTCCCTGTGGTCCATACAGGCTGGGTTCCAGGATATCATCATTTGGCCTTTTAAACTTACAGTGAGCAAATCTCTCAGGTGAGCTACAGGGCCATTTGTCCTCTTACAGTCACAAGTCCGTGGTTTGCCTCGGACAAAAGCCAAATGAACTTGTATCCCCATTGCACTTATTAAAAATTTTGAGGCTTCAATTAGCCTTAGACAAGCAATATAGTAAGTGCGTCTCTAAAGAGTTTATGTGTAACTGTTCTTTTTTTATTATATGAGCCGCCTCCTGAGAAAACAAACAATGTGATTTCCGAACAGGTCTGACACAAACTGAGCTGTACAAGTACAGAAGCGGGCGAGAAGCTTGAAATTTTGGATTTAGAAAGTAGAAGAATTGTACAATCTGTGAAGCGAAAAAGGCGCTAATCAGCTTCGTAGGTACTGCGAAGCTGATCTGCGCCTTTGGTTTCGCATATGCAAATTATTTGTTTTCTCAGGAGGTGGCTCATATCTCCGTCGAATTTAGTGTTTTAATGTTTACCATAAAATTAAATAGTTGAATTTGACTTTTTCCTGCTGTTTTAGTTGTTTATTGGCTTACTGTCATAAATATGACGTACATCTCGTTTATAATATGACATTTCGAGGAAAATTCTCGTCTCCAGAATCACCTATTCAGCGGTTGCTGACCAGGCCGAATGACATGTTTAGATCGGGTCCCGTTTAGATCGGGTTTGCAAATGTTTATATCAATGTGGTACATGTAGCCCTTAATGCACAAACCCAGGGTAACTGAAACCACGGGCGCAGACTGATAAAGAACACGTATTTCATCATTAGATTAACCCACTGCTAGGTCTCGTGTAGTTTCGAGCCCAGCACGGGACTCCTGTGAGGCGAGCGTCTTTTATTCTGGCTGTGTTTGGGGGTAGAAAGCATAGATAGCCTTACAGGCAGGATGTAACGGCGCCTAGGTTACAATGTTAGTGTTAGGTAAACAAAACTCTTGAGCGTATCATCAGGTAACATGTACATTAATCAAGAATAGTGCGAACATGAATCATGCTATTGTACGCATGCCATAGCAGGTACTATGCTATTTTTATCGATAAAGTGCAGAAAATAACAATTGGATTTACCAGTATCTATAAAAAGAACGAATTTGCACATGCGCAGTACACGACCATGCGCGGCCTGTTGTCGTTATCCCTCTCCCCAATAAAACAGAGGGCATTGGGTTTGCATCTATCACACATGACAGAAAAGATGATAAGTTCTATTCCATTTGGCATATCTTGGGTGTATCTTGGAATTTGAATAATTGAGCCGCCTCGTGGGAAAACCAACAATGTGGTTTCCGAACACTGGTCCGACACAAACCGGCCTGTACAAGCACAGAAAAGAGCTAGAAGCTTGAAATTTCGGATTTAAGTAGAAGAGGAATTGTACTATCCGAGTAGCCAAAACAAAGGCGCTGATCAGCTTCGCGGTTACCGCGAAGCTGATCTGCGTCTTTGTTTTCGCCTATGCAGATTGTTGGTTTTCCCATGAGGAGGCTCAGTTATTGATTTCTTAATCTCGTTATCTATCATGTTATACTGCAGTGAAAACAAGCATAACTAATATATTTTAAAGACATTTCACCCTAATGCTGTTTGCAAAATGCTCTCATTTTTTCTCTCAAATACACCAATTAAGTAAAGACTATATCCACCAGTGATTTGTAACCACTGCCCCCCACCTACAGGGGAAGGGGGAGGTGGATGGGGGGGGGGACGGGAGGGAGTGGAGGATAACCAGGTTTAAATGCAGGACAATTACTTTTTGATTGACCTCAGAGTGCTGGGGATATGACAGGGTTTTGACATTAGCATCCTTACCTAAGGGAGATATTCTATTGCAAAGAGCAGGATAAAGAGGAAAGTTTTGACCTCCAGTTTTTCCCCTGGTGGTTGGTCTTATAGCAGGGCACTGTCAGGAAGCTTCAAAGTGAAAATCCCCACCCTTCTCTGTAGGTGGGGGATTGGGGTGGGGTGGGGAGAGGGGGGCAGTGGTTACAAATGACTGGTGCATTATTTACTTATGATGACACTTAGCAATACACTAATCTACTATGAGGCCCTCAAATTTTACTCCTAATGCCAGGCTTTGTCCTAGGTCTAAGTTGTGAAACTAAAACCAGAAAATTAACAATAAAAACTCTGTTAATTGTTTTACTCCCGGGAACTCTGAACATTTTAAGTTTTTGAGCCGCGTCATGAGAAAACCTGATTTTTGCCTGTGCAAAACCAAAGACACAGATCAGCTGTGCAGTAACTGCACAGCTGATCAACGTCTTTGTTTTCGCTTCTCGGATATTACAATCCCTCTACTTTTAAAATCCGAAAATTCCACCTTCTAGTCTTCTTTTGAGACTGTACAGGCCGGTTTGTGTCGGATGTGGTCGGAAACCCCAAAGACCAGTTTTCTTGTGTCGCGGCTAATTTCTAAGTGTAGAAAATACACCATTTAGGCACATATGCTGGAAAAAGTAAACGTAAGTGCAAAGGATGTCTTTTACAGATAACGGCTTAGAGTGCTGTTTAGAGTGTTGACTTTTCATTCTGTTTATGCTGATGTTTAGACAAGTTTAAGATTTTAGAATAAGTTGCAATCTCTCAGCTCTGTTTGTAGTGTATGGTCATGTGTAAAACATGGACGATTAACCCCAAAAGACTGTGTCTACAACTAGTAAACCAGGGCCCAGTTGTTCAAAATTAACGATGTGGTTAGCTAACGAAAAATTTTCGTTAAAATTTCAAACATGAATATTATAAATACACTGTTATTTTTTGTTGAAAAAATGTGAGAATCCTTTGCTACACTGTTATTTTTTTGTTGACAACAAAAAATAACAGTGTATTTGCTTTTGAAGTCGATATATAGCTAACAAACTGAAGGCTTAACAACACCATTAAGCTAACGAAGTTTTGAACAACTGGGCCCAGGATTTGTGGACTCATGGCTTCGATCCCAGGCTTCTCAAGTCTTTCCAATTAGACTTTAAACCGAGGTCCTGTCTCCATATGACAGAAGCTGTTGAGTGGGTCATAAAACACAAAATCAACCAACCAAGTTTATAAATTGAGCTGCAGCACCAGAAAACCAGCAATCTGCATTTGCAAAAACAAAGACGCAGATCAACTGTGCAGTAACTGCACAGCTGATTTGCATCAGATTCTTTGTTTTTTCACTAAACAGATAGTATAATCTCTCTTCTTCTTAGATAAGAGATTTCAAGCTTCTAGCCTGCTTCTGTGACTTTACAGACTGGTTTGTGTCCGACATGGTCGGAAACCCAAATTGCTGGTTTTTTCATGCGAAGGCTCATTTAGTAATACACTTCAGACCCGTTATAACGCACTGGTCGGTGTCCACAAGTCGCATGCGCGTTATAGGTGAGGCGCGTAATGCAAATCTACTAAGTCGGACCAGGCTGATCGCAGTTTCTGTAGTGTATTGGTGGGTGGGGAACCTATACGACGTGTTTATTGGCTTAACCGAGTTGGCGGTTTATCGCGGTGTCCTTATAAAATGGAATAAACAAACGTGAAACTTTGTATGTTCCCACATTTTAATCAGTTAAAAACGATCTACAACGATAAAATTTGTTTATTTACAATGTACGATTAAATGTGAAAAAGCGTCCATGACATCGCGCTTATGTTGCTGTTGTATCGTCTAGTTCCGCCTTTGACTTACTGGCGCACCCGGATATTTAACGCGGACGTGTGAATTTGCCGATACCGTATTAACAATTATTTTAATTCGCCGTTTTTAATCGAGAAAGTACAAATGCGTTTTCTGATCGGATATAATTATACAAGAAATAGGTGTCCCAATGCTTAGACAATCTTTGGTTTGTGTCGCCGTCGAAATTGAGCAACGCTGTGTAACAGGTGTCATAAATAGTTGCGAGATCTCACTCCGCTATATTACACATATGTTCCATATCTCTTCGGAAAGTACATTCGGAATGGTGAAGAGACATTTCGCTCCATGGAGATTGTACTCATCAGCTGAGTGTGCGAGTCTAGTGTCATAAATAGCCTACAGCAACCTGTGTTTACGGTCTCGTTACGGTCTATCGATAATCCCCAAACGCGTTTGGCTTATTTTCACAACTTTTATGGCTAATCTTAAGAAAACAATGTGTCATCCACGCTTCGCGAGCGGTGGATTGTGTCAGTCTAAAATTACTGAAATGACAATTATACTTGGATTTTTTTCAATGTGCAGGGCAGTGCTTAGCTAAGCCCAGCCTTGGATGATTTCATTGTTGAGAAAGGGTCCCTGAGCTGACAATGTATAATTGAAGTAAAGGTGACTATGCTTGTTGTCTTTGTGCTATACCTGTGTTTCACCTGAATGATTTCAATATAGGTGAAGTGTATGGTAGACACACAAAAACATAAACATTTTGTTTCTAAAATATAACCATACGGCTACACTCAAATATTTCTATCAAGTTAGCCAATGCCTCTATTTTTGTCAACAACTCTTTGCTTTACTGATGGTACATGACCGCAGTAGAAGGTCAATAAAGTACCATTCGAAAAATAAAGTAATTCGGAGAACCAGCTGATTTTACTTATTTTTCTTTCAAGGTCTAACAGCTCAGTCAAATTAGCAGCAAATTTGCTGCATCAAAAACGGTCAAGTTAGCAGCAATTTTTCTGCAGCAAAATCGGTCATGTTACATGAAGCAGCAATTTTGCTACAGCAAAAGCAGTCAAGTTAACGTCAATTTTGCTTGCAGGGTTAGAATTAAATTTGCTGCAGCAAAATACAGTCAAGTTAGCGGCAATTTTGCTGCAGCGAAATTGTTCAAGTAAGCAGCTATTTTGCTACAGCGAAAACAGTCAAGTAAGCAGCAATATCGCTTGCAGCAGCGAACATTTTTGTCGCAGATTGATTTGGCTTTAATCTAGGTGATAACGCATAAGAAAATGACATTTTATGCTACAGTCACATCTTTTCGACATCACCTACGAAAAAAGTTCATGTAAGTGGAAACGTTTGTCGCCATTTTTTATTATCTTATATTTATTATTATTTTTTTTTTCTTTTTCGTTTGGCTGTGATCGCTATGTAGAAAATGATGATGTGTGCTGCAAAAGAACTTTTCTAGACCACATATTACAAACGTTGTGGAAAATGTTGCCGATTTTTACAGTTTCGTCTGGCTGTGAGTGATATAGGAAACGAATAATTATGCCGCAAACAAGTCTTTTCTATCCCACCCATAACATAGCTTAAGGACAAAACTTCCCTGCCAACAGTAAAAGTGTCCATAGACTGCAGGTTATTAGGTGGGATATAAAACGTCTGTTTGTGATGACAATCATCATCGTTTCTTATAGACGTTGCGTCAGAAGTTGCCGTCATAGCGCTCAACGAAAAGGAGAGACCGAATTGTGCCGTAGTTCGCCTTAGTGATTTGCTTATCAGTGTGAGCTTCAAGATAGACGATGATACTCTGGAGCCTTGTCTGTATGAACAATAGACAATAGGTGGCAAAAAGTTTTGATGCAGCTAACTTGACCGTTTTTTTTTTTTTTTGCTGCTGCTGCTGCTGCTGCTGCTGCTGCTGCAACAGATCCGCTGCTAACTTGACTGAGCTGTCAGTAACACTTTACAGATCCGTACTGTGACTTCCAGTAAGAAGTTATTGCATTTTCTTTCTGCTGCTTTCATTAGTAAATTAGTAATTTAAAGTAAGCCTTTATCATTTGATATTTAATTGTATCAGAATTAAAGTTTTAAACTTGAAAGGAAAAACAGAGAGTCATACAACAAGAATGTTTACCAGGCATTTACTAAGGGAATTTTCAATATGGTCCTACATAAATACAGTCATGTAGTACAGAATATTTTTCTGTGACAGTATGTGTTTACCCATCATTTTCAGTGCATGAGGTTAAATTTTGACACTGATTGGTTCAACAATAACAAGTGGGTCAAAGTAACAGTCCAAGTGAGAACTACCTATTTTTAAATGTAATGGTCAACTTTGTCATTGTCAATCAAAAATTGACAGGCTCCGCCCTGCACATTGAAAAAAATCGGACTATATCACTCGTGAATATACACACAGCAGACATGGTTCGTAAACACATTATGTTTTCTATAAGCAAACCTGTTCTTTCAGTATTAAAAATACAAAAGATAATTAACATTAATTGTTCTCAGTGTACAATATAGAGAAACTGTTAGAAAATTTTCTCTCTGTCTCTCTCTCTCTCTCTCTCTCTCTCTCTCCCTCTCTCCCTCTCTCTGTCTCTCTCTCTCTCTCTCCCTCTCTCTCTCTCTCTCTCTCTCTCTCTCTCTCTCTCTCTCTCTCTCTCTCTCTCTCTCTCTCTCTCTCTTCTCTCTCTCTCTCTCTCACCATAAGGAGAAACTGTGAGAAAACTGAACCTTGGCGAATTCCTTGCAAATGATCTTTTTAACAGTGAATTCATCCGCACATAAACGTATATATACAATAAAGGAATATATATCTGGGTAAAACGGCACCTTCGCGTCGCCGTGTTTTTTTTTTTTTTTTTCAAAAGTAGGTGGGCGAAATTTTGGGATCCAAGGTGCCCTCGCGTTATATCCAACACCGCGTTAATTCAAGGCGCGGTATAGCGGGTCTGTCCTGTAGTCAGTACTAGAAGTCCATGTTCCAGAGCAGGTAGCTGGTGTACATGTTTTAAGCACTTATTATTTTAAATGTCAGTTACTGATAACATGCTCTTCTTGAAACAAGGGAAGAAGGAAAGAGCCCTGGCCTCACCCATTGACAAATTGATGGGCTGCTAGTTTCTCCAGACAAAGCTTTTAACTGGGTTTACTGGTACTGTTACCGCGTAAAAGGGGAGCTTGCCAAGGAAGAGTATTACTTGGGTGGTTATATCGAGTACTGGTCCCATATCCCAACATGACCATAGCTGTTGACTGGGATGTAAAGCAACAAGCAAATAAACAAACACACAATATTAAAAAAGAATTGCCTGTAATAATCATGAAACTTTTAAAAATGCCCCAAACTAAAAATTGTTTTGTGTTGAAAGTGAAAGTGTAACAGCCCTAGTTTTGGAGTTTTTGTTTACTAATGGCTTAAGACTTAATACCCCTTATCTGATTTTTCAACTAGACATGCTAGCTTTTAAACTGATTATCTTCACTCAAGTTTAAGACTTGTTACAAAATTAATGTATTCTTTAAATGTCAACCTAGTTTATAGTAATGGTATAAGAAAGTGCATCATGTTCACATCACAATCTACTTATGATGCACTAGTCATTTGTAACCCCTGCCCCTAGCCCGGGGAATTGGACTTTTGTCCAGCAAATTCCTGCTAAACCAGTGCCATTTACCACTCAGTCTGTTGCATTTACATTATGCTGCTAGGTATTCTTTCCTTCATGCATAGGTTACAAATGTATGGTGCATAAATAAAGTTGATGGCCCCCGTGGCCGAGTAGGAAAGAGCACTTATATTAAGCATTGCCATGCTTAATGATTCTATCATCTCACCGCTGTGTCTGGTCTGGGTCCGATCCCCACACGGGGCACATGTGAGACAAGCTGAGTTCTGTTTGTGGGTGTGCATTAGGCTTTATTGTGTTAGAGAAAAAATTAATGTCATCAACTTTCTTAGCACTGAGATAAAGATACAGAGATCTGAAACTGCTATTGAATATTGATATTTGCCTCCGCTGTGTCTGTCGCTTAGGTAGACAGGTAAATCGGTGAAAAAAAAATCAATATTTTACCGGCCGCAGAATATGGTCCGAATTTTTGTATATTAGCAAATATAAATCGTTTAAATTTTCTTCGCCATAAATCATATAATAGTAAAAGATTTTATTTCTGTTAAATAGAGCTTCAAATTTCCAACAAATAGATACTAAACACCGGCATCTTTGTCAGAAAGACTAGATAGAGAGAGAGAGAGAGAGAGAGAGAGAGAGAGAGAGAGAGAGAGATAGAGAGAGAGAGTCATCTCTTTAGTTGTTTATCAATTATCAGTCGATTTGCACAAGCTGTTGTTGTTTTTCCTTACGAATTACGCCCATAATTATGCTTTTTTTTCTACGCTACTGGACACATACAACGATTCTTAGCGGATTATCTTTAGATTAAAGAAAACGCAAACTGATTTATCTCGCCGTATCTCTAATCATACTGAACACCGTAAAAATAACGATAATTATTGAACAAGGTGAAAGCTTCAATTCAAATTAAAGCATCTTTTTTAAGCTGTAGACCTGACAACAACGATTTTGATGTCCCCCGACGTAAATGAGCGTAATGAGATTGCCCTATATCAATTCTAGCCACATCTATCTATCACGTTCAATGAAGAATACCGCCAATATCCGAATATAATTCAATTGCACACGTTGGAGAGATACGTTTGGTTCAACAACCATTTTCGCTTTTTTCTATCTTCTTTTTTCCCCTTCAGTTTGTTGGTCATGTTTTATACTTTTCTCTACAAAAGGGCAGTGGAGGAACGGATTATGTGAATTAAATGGAATCAGTCAGGCATGAATTTGAATATTCTTCTTTTTTTTCTCCTCTATCTTTCGTAATTGCATTCATGTATATTCAAAGAAGTCGCCGCCGAAATTTCAAAAGAAAAAATGACACTTTTATTACCAGCTACCTGTATTGCACCGTGCAATACCTGTTGAATCGGCGACTTGTTTGATCTTTGAGCCGTTAAAGACGCACTTATGTCACGTTGCAGGCACGTGCCGCATTAATGACAGATACCTGACACAGTTTAATGTAACTTTATTGAAGATTGCATTCGGAAAAGTAATTGAAATAAATACATAATGAAAAATGGGTGAAAAATAATAATACACTCTAGGCCAGCATGCAACCACACTTTTCTTGCAATGTTAGCTGTCATCATGATATAGTCATACTCAAAATGTTGAAAAGATAATACTCTAGCTTTATATGTATAATTGCCCGTGCTGAGCAACGATTTCTTTTCAATAGATGCTATGGTGTCTGTTTTCAAGCGCGGTCTCGCAGTTTTCACATTGCACGAAAATGCATCAATGGGATGTTTTTCAACAGCATCAAAGTCAAAATGCAATCTGCATATCAGAGCGCCTTTCGCCGGATCCTATTTTTTCTTCTTCTTGAATTCGGGCTTAACGTATAATTAAATTCCTGCATTTTGCTACGCATATGTCATTTCTTCTTTTGTCACTGTTTTTATTTCGAAAAAATGTGGAAACTAATTGTTCTGTTGTCCCCTTCACATTTCCGGGCATGCGGCTATCCCAAATCCTGTCACGGGCACGGCACATGGGGAGGGTGTGTGGTTATAAATACAAAATAAACTATCGGCTAAATAGACAACCGATCACTGGAGATCATCTGTAAATGCATGATATGTCATTCTGCATTCACGTGTAACTTTTTGGTCTTATTTGCAATGCCAACCAATGTGTAGAAAAATCTCCATTTTGACGCCAAAGCAGCGGAAAGTTGTGAAAAACAGCTGATTCATTAGGGCGATTTGAAGCTTTCAAAAATACCCAAACCACATCGAAGGGCAATAAAACGATTTGTAAGACATTGTTCTTTGAGAAAATTGATCTTGTTTGCCAAAGAAAAGTCATTCATAGAAGCCTTTTTAATAAAAACAATTACACATCGTTTTGAGATCGGGCCAAACCGTTTTTGCTTAAATGACAAAAATTGTCAAGATTTATACGATCGTAAGACAAACACAGTCATAGATTGTGTGCCTATCAACAAATAAAACGATTTTTATGCCTTTTTTCTTTCATATTTTGTTGTTTAAAGATTACTTAGCCTTTTAGTAACAGCGCCTTTTAGTCAAAAAGTACCGACTATAATCCGCTTGGTCGCCATTTTGAAACGCCGAACAAGGAATTAGTTGTTTTATCAACGTATAATTAACAATCAAAAATCCAATAAAAACACTACAAACATCAAAATCTGGTTCCTAAATAAAATATTAAATTTTAACAGTTTCTATTGAATAAAATATTATCTCATTGGATGTATGAAATTGCCAATGAACGCCGATATTTATAGCACTGGTTTTGTCTTCGAAACAGTATGGCGGCGGATCGTAGGTGGCGCCACAGGTACACGCGCGACAATCATAAAGTGGCCGGTAGGTGGACTTTCTAATCTCTTCATCTTTATCTCAGCTTAGCATAACTATTTGAGCCGCATCATGAGAAAACCGGAATTTTGCCTATGCGAAAACAAAGGCGCAGATCAGCTTCGCGGGTCAGCACCTTTGTTTTCGCTACACGGATAGTATATTTCCTCTTCTTCTTATATCTGAAATTTCAAGCTTCTAGTCCGCTTCTGTGACTGTACAGGTCAGTTTGTGTCAGACCTTGTCGGAAACCCCGAAGACCGGTTTTCTCGCGTCGCGGCTCATTTTGCTTTTACCTTTGATTTGTTTCCACTTCATTCTTTTCCAGGATCTATCAAGAAAAATCCGAGACTATGGAGAGAAAACAAGATTCAGAAAAAGAATTGTGTCAAAATGGGAGGTAGGTCTCACAGCCCAAGATAAAAATGAGCCCCATTGTGGGAAAACTGGTCCTCAGGGTTTCTGACTAGGTCTAACGCAAATCAGTCGGCACAGTCACAGAAGATGGCTAAAAGCTTGAAATCCGAAGGAGAAGAGGGGTTGTACCATCTGCATAGGGAAAACAAAGGGGCTGATAAGCAGCAGCTGTGCAGGTACTTGCAAAAAAATCTGGTTTTCTCAAGATGTGGCTCATAGAAACAATCTGCATCTCAAGTTGGGAACCATGGGCCTGCCATATTGTGTCCCTGAGCAAGACACATTTACCCCCTAAAAGTACTGATTAATACCCAGAAAGTGGTGGCTCCATCCCTACAAAACTGAAAAATTGTTAAATGGGATCTTAAGCCATTACCAAAACAAACAGGACTATTGTCCAAAAATATTCACCAGACGTTGACCTTTATGCATTGCATAAATTAAATCGCTATGACGCTGTATAATAAATTATCGATATTATCGTAATTGATTCGTGCACCCTCGGTAAGACTCGATAAAGTACGCGAAGAATGTGTACCCAATATATAAGCAGTTTGCTACATCGTGTATCACAAGGACCTTAGCTCAGTGGTTAGAACACTGGATTTGTAACATGAGGATCCCTGGTTCGAATCTCATAGAAGGTGAAAAATATATTTTTCTTTTTATTTTATTAAATAAAATGCACATCACGTTTTATCAAAAGCAATCGCACGGAGAACATGATATTCTTGCTTTATTGCACTTTTCATGTGCCATATCGTGCAACATAAGGGTTTTCAAATACAACCATATCGCACTGGTCATCAACCTCAGAGATGACTCTTCCGACCAGAGAGAGAGATAGAGAGAAAGAAAAAAACATACACAAAATTGACCAAAATCAAATTATTAAATACGATAGAGAATGAAGGTACATTAGAAATAATAATAAAAAATGCGATCATTAGTGGGACTCGAACCGCTATCGGTAAAATGAAAAGTAATGTAATCTTAATCTGCGTGCTCTACCATTTGAGCTATGCAGTCCTGAACAATTTCTTGGGATAGCAACTTTATATACCGATACATTTACCTTGCTAATAATCGCGAAGAGTCACGATGATGAACGAGCAATCACGAAGCGGTCCGAAGATATATTTAGAATTGCAACAAACTATAATTATATACTAATAGAGTTCACCCAACACCAGGTGAATATTTTTGGACTATACTAGAGGTTTGTGGGGTCTCGGAGAAGGGCCATTTATTCAGGGAGCAAGTAAAAATTTTAGGTTTTAGGGAACAGAAAGCAGAGATCTGAGGAAAAACATTTTAGGGAGCTTGGGAGAAAGGTTATTTTACTTTCAGGTAGCCAGAGTTAAGACCCCCCATTCCCCTGGTAGAGCCTCAAGATTGTAAAGCCCAAGAAAATCATGTTGCAATTTTAGCAACAGAAAAATTTTTCATTGTGATTATGATAAAGTACAGGTTTTGAAGCATGGAAAGAAATTATGTGAAAAGATTGACTTGAAAATAACCTGCTTACAGCTTGACTTTGTATCAAACTGTGGCACAAGTGTGATCCAGAAGCTATTAATTTCAATAGTTGCAACTGCAGAAATTCTTGCAGAAATTCTAACATAGAATTGCGATAAAGTTGATTTGTAACAGACAAGATTAAAGATAAAATACCCGGTTTTGGCTTCCATATTTCAGAAAGATTTGAGCAACATAAGGAGAAAACCTAACAATGGTTTCCAAACAGGTCTGACACAAACCAAGCTGTACAAACACAGAAATGGCTAGAGGCTGGAAATTTCGGATTTAAAAAGGCGTTGATCTGCGCCTTTGTTTTTGCATATGCAAAATGTTGGTTTTCTCATGACGCAGCTCATTTCAGAAAGATTTGTTGTTACTGTGGTTTAACATCTCGGTCAACAATTTTTCAGTCGTGATGGGACTGAGCATTGCTTACTGAGTATTAACCAGCGCCACAGTCATTTATTGTGTCACGCAATAAGGACAAAACTTAGGTGGGATTCAAACCAGAGACCTCTAGATTTAGAGTTCGACAAATACACTACTGCAGACCACCATGCTTCACATTTCAGAAAGAAAATAGTTGGAAATTTGTTCATCCTACAAAGAAGCCTGGTGACAGAACATTTGATAGAACATTTGAGCCGCCTCATGGGAAAACCAACAATCTGCATAGGCGAAAACAAAGACGCAGATCAGCTTCGCGGTAACCGCGAAGCTGATCAGCGCCTTTGTTTTCGCTACTCGGATAGTACAATTCCTCTTCTACTTAAATCCGAAATTTCAAGCTTCTCGCTCTTTTCTGTGACTGTACAGGTCGGTTTGTGTCGGACCTTGTCAGAAACCACATTGTTGGTTTTCCCACGAGGCGGCTCATTTGCTTTGGACCTCCCTTGCTAGGCATTACAAGTAATGTGACCATGATTGTGTAATTTGTAGTAAAATTCTTACATTTTTGTTTTCCAGAGTTTGAACTACGACACTATAGAGAATGAACTACACTGGCAAGAAAAAGAAAAGCCCAATGTCAAGGTAACTTAGACATTTATTTTGTTTTTGAATTTTAGCATTGATATACCTTATAATAAACTAACCTAAAGATTGAGAATCCCTTTTATAATTCAACATATGAGCTGGGTCGTGAGAAAACGGGATTATTGCCTAGGTGAAAACAAAGGCGCAGATCAGCTTCACAGTAACTACGAAACTGATCAGCACCTTTGTTTTTGCTACATGGAAAGTACAATTTCTCTTCTTCTTAAATCGGAAATTTCAAGCTTCTAGCCTGCTTCTGTGACTGTACAGGTCGGTTTCTGTCAGACCTGGTCGGAAATGCTGAATACTGATTTTCTCACGACGCGGCTCATATAGCACCAAAACTGACATAGCATCAACAAACTTATTAGAATGTTAGGAAAGTACTTTGGTGTATGTTGAATAAGAATTGGATTTATTTTATACTTTACAGTGAAAACCAATGTATATCAAAACTTGATAAAAATGGTATTTTCATTGATATGAAATTTCACTGATATCAAATCTCACTGATATCAAAAGTCACTAGTGACTGATATCAGCCTATATCTTCACTGTAGATTTTGGATTACTTCTGACATTTCCATTTACTTGACGTCATTAAATGTGTCTCACTTCAGAAATTCAAACGCCCATAACACCGTTATTTATGAACGAAAACATAAAGTGTGGGTATTCATTTTCTTAGTTAGAACTTAAGGAACAATGTGGTTCCAAAATTATTTGTGTTTTCAAAAATTTTTGGTTTTTGCATTTTTACCGCCTGCCTTGTAAATTGGAAAATGCCCGTGTATTGTATAAAATAAAAAGAAAATTTGCTTTTTTTCGGTGAATACCAAATATATTTCATCTCGTGAGTTGTAAACATAAAAATTTTCACTCGTGCTGCGCACTCGTGAAAGTTCTTATCTTTTCAACTCACTCGATGAAATATATTCGGTATTCACCTCAAAAAAGCAAATATCCTCTATTTATCTTGCACCATACTAAGGTACAAGTAGGCAATGATCAGGAAATGGCAAACTCAGAAAGAAATTTCCCACTCCAAAAACCGAGGGGTGCGAAAAACTAAAATGACACAGGTACTTATACCAAAAACATTTACGAGTGAGCAGCTATTCCCTAATAGGCAGCCCCTCAGTTACCCAAACTTAGCTAAAAATATGAAAACATATTTAAGGCTCAAACAGCACAAAAATTCGCCTCCAAACACAAAACAATTAGAACCACAACGGAAATTGTGTTCAGTTAAATCGAGTTGTTGTACGCCAAACATTATCAGACTTTGTTCATTCATACAAGCTTCAGTGCACCAAAATACCCATGATGCAAGCAAATTTCTTGCAGCACAAATTGATGCAACATCACAAATCGTGAAAAAATGGAGTGTGGTGATTGGAGTTTGGATTGATTGGGCAACAACCTACTGCAAGGAAATGAAATCTTTGATGTCTGTTGTTACCATTAGGAAAACATGCCCATGCAATATACAGAGATTTTTAAGTTCAAAAAATGAAAATATTTCAACAGGGAAGTTTTGTTATTTTTCTTATTTATGCTCAAAACATAGATTGTGGGTACACGTTAGAACCGCCTTGCCGAAGCAGTTCTAACAAGCACTCACAATCTGTTTTGGGGCAAATATAAGAAAAATAGGTATACCCCTGCATACGCCAGTTTTGCTATATAAAAGTGGGGTATAAGAGGGTATATATTACACAGACATGTTATTGTGATGTCCAATGGATCAGGCTTCCAATTGCCAGATGCCAGTTAATCATGTGACTTGTAATGTTGCATCAGTCTGTGCTGTAAGATATTTGACTGCATCCAGTGCCCAGTTGTTCAAAACTTTGTTAGCCTAACGCTGTCGTAAAGCCCTCAATTTGTTAACTATATTGACTTCAAAAGCAAATACACTGTTATTTTTTGTTGAAAAAATGTGATAATCCTTTGCAATAACTTTGCAATAACTGTGTTTGTAATATTCATGTTTGAAATTTTAACGAATCGTTAATTTTGAACAACTGGGCCCAGGTAAATAGTGTGAATGTAGGTTTGTGTTGTATTTTTCTTTCCCATTAATTATTTTCATTCAGTAAATGATGCTACTTCACCAAAATATTCTTGAATCTTAAACAAGTTATCATTCTGCAACTGTTTCTGAGATGAAATTTTAAAAACAAACTTGTTTAAGTTGCATTTGGAATCTGTTAAAAGTGTTTTTCACAGCAGTTAGCATGGAAATCAGTAATATTTCATTGAATGAACCAGCTGACTGATTATGCATCTAAATTGAGCCTTGGTGTGAAAAATAACAACAAACTTGGTTTCCGACCAGGTCCCACACAAACTGGTCTGTTCAGTTTTAGAATAAGGCTAGAAGCTTGAAAATTTGGCTGAAGGTAGAAAAGTAATTGTACTTAGCGAAAACAAAGATGCTGATCAGCTGTGCTGTTACTGCACAGCTGATCTGCATCTTTGTTTTCACCTATGCATGTTGTTAGTTTTCTTATATGCATCTACATTGAGTTATGATGGGTTTTTATTGCAAATTGGCACTTAGGTGCAATTTGTTGCAAGCAAATTTATGACTGCAGAAAGTGGCATAATATTTGTCGGTAATTAAAATGCTGCAGATCAACGCTTTTGATGTAAGACAATAGGAAAGGTGTTTTGCTTTGAAAGCATGGAATCATATACTAGTTGTTAGAGCACTTTGTGGTGGCCCCTGTGGCCGAATGGTTAAGAGCGCTGATATTTCATTAACATGTTTAATAATTCGACCATGTATCAGCTGTGTCTGGTTTGGATTCGAGCCCCATATGGAGCACATATCAGACAGGCCAAGTTCTTTTTGTGGGCGTGCCGCGTGTTTTTTCTCACGGGTTCTCCCATTTTCATCCCACCTATATAATGAAATAATCTTGAAAAGGGTGAAAACTGAATGAAAAAAAAAACAACAACAAAAAACAAAACATAGAAAAAGAATACTTTGTGCTTAATAATGCTAGTTCTTCATACACTTTCTGACCTAAGCTCTACCCGATCAACCCACCCCTTTCATTCAAGCAGTCACTTAAGTCCAGATACTGTGAAATTATCACCATTTGCAGAGTTGTCTTATCCATGGAAAAATGAAAAAATGGACCCGCGATCAGCCCTCATGTCTGCCACATTCTTTCATGAAAATGCTTCCTCACACACTGATTCAAAGGAACAATTGTCTGTTTAGGTTTGAAAGAAATATGAGCCATCTTGTGAGAAAACCAACAATCTGCATATGCGAAAACAAAGACGCAGATCAGCTTCGCGGAAACCGCGAAGCTGATCAGCGCCTTTGTTTTCGCTACACGTCTAGTACAATTCCTCTTCTACTTAAATCCGAAATTTCAAGCTTCTAGCTCTTTTCTGTGCTTGTACAGCCCGGTTTGTGTCGGACCTGTTTGGAAACCACATTGTTGGTTTTCCCACGAGACGTCTCATATATAGGATAGCTGACAAAGATGTGACCATTGTCGTTAACTGTAGATGTTAAGCACTAACTCAAACTAACAAAACTTTTGTATATCCTGATCAGACTGCATCTTTTTAGGATCAGTTTGATGTAGATTTTGACTGTTCTGTATTTTTATGAATATGAAATAAATTATATTTTCTCCTTGTTTTACAGAAGAAACAGGTAATAACTCTACGTATAGATAACTTTTCTAATTATTTATTGGTGGCAGTTTATAGTTTATAGATTTATAGTTCATAGATAGTTGCATGTAGCATGTGTGTATTCTTGTTTATACATGTAGTTATTTTTCGAATGATATTCAAGGGGTAGAAAATTGAAAAAAATATATATACTTAAGGAATTAAGAAACGCAACAAAGACTTTGGGACATTGCAGGCTGGCTTTGTAATACAAGCCTGTCGTGTATCCGATCTTATGACATAAAATCAATATCTAAACATCAAAATACAGCATGTTAAGTCACTGTGTCGGTTACGTATGCTTGATGACGTACGCATAACCTCACTGAACCACCATGGCACACGCTAGAAACGAGATCAATTAAATAAAGTCAGTTTTGAACCAAAGTAAAGTTTATTGATTTCAAAAAGACTCAAAAGTGATTGCAGATGTATTCGTTGACCTATTGGTAACATTAGATTTTGTTAGGGACGTTTAACGTCTCCAATGTCAATGAAAAAACAAACGCTAGGAGTTTCATTTCTACGGAACCTGTGACGTCACTGTTGCTTGAAAAGCATGTCGTGGCGTCTTTCGGTACGCCAAATACCGTACAAGCACAAAAGGCCCACATTAAATAATCCAAATGGCGTCATTTGCACTTTTGCATTCCGTGTACCAATTTTAAAACAACCTGAGATGACATTCACATATGCAATGACGCCCATCTTTATTGCAGATTATCCAGTCGACGTCAGATTACAGAACATGCACAATATTTATCATCTCCACCTTCTCCCCGTTGTTTACTTCACATTTTGTTTTTTTCATGATTATTGTTGTTTTGACGTCAATTTTGTCAATAAAATGACGTTTTCTCATTTCATCACATGCCACACGTAGTTTGCAAGACATACCTAAAAGAGATTTTATTACAACGTCAAAAACATACGTTACAGTTGAATTTTTATGTGTTGTGTATTTTAATTCCTTAAGTATATATATAAGCTGTGTCATTAGAAATGACTTATCTTGTAGCTGATCAGCACCTTTTAGCTACATGGTGATTGTATAACACCTCTCCCTCAAAACTTGTAGCCTCTACATAGTCATCTTCTGTGGCGGTACAGCCCACTTTGTGCTGGACCTTGTCGGAAAGCAAAAGGCTACAGTATTGCTATTGCTTTAAGAGATTATAAGAATCTAATATGGGGTTCTGTTCTAGATGGAAGTTTCCAACCCAAGGGATGACCGTGCTGAGTGGAACCGAGGCTCTGCCGAGGTTCCGCTCAGCACCGTCATCCCGAGGGTTGGAAACTGCCATCTAGAAAAGAACACCATATTAGATTCTTTTTCTTGCACAACAACCCCCCAAATCTGGTTTATTTCAAGGTTTTGCGTAATTTTTTTGGCACACTTAGCCTGGGTGAGAACACCTGGGTGAGATGCAATTTCATCACCCAGAAAAAAGTGTGGCAATTTCTGTCTGGTGTGCAAGAAATATAGAGTCTGATGCTTTTGCTCATCTTGCAAACAAGCACAGATACAATACAACAACTTTATCTTCCAAATTTTGAAATCACTTGCAAATTAGCATTTGTGTCCTGATGATGTCTGTACAAGGCAAACAAATGTATGAAAAAGATATTTAAAACAAAAAGTATTAGATTATCTACTAGCCTTGATATGGTTTTAAAGGAATTTTGTTGTAAGCAAAGATTTAATTGCTTAGAACCTTGAGTATTTGTCTTTACCATATATGAGGCGCGACGTGAGAAAACAGGTCTTCGGGGTTTCCGATCAGGCCTAACAAAAACCGGCCTGTACAGTCACTGAAGCAAGCTAGAACATTGAAATTCTGGATTTAAGAAGAAGAGGCATTGTACTATCCGAGTAGCAAACACAAAGGCCCTGATCAGCTTCGCAGTTACTGCAAAGCTGATCTGCACCTTTGTTTTCGCCTAGGGGAAAATCCGGTTTTCTCATGGCACAGCTCAAATGTGAGCCGTGACGTGACAAAAGCAGTCTTCAGGGTTTCCAATCAGGTCCGACACAAACCAAGCTGTACAAGCTCTTATGATGGCTAGTTACTGGAAATTTTGGATTTAGAAAGTTAAGAAATTCTACTATCCGTGTAGCGAAAACAATGATGCTGATCCTAACAGCGGAGCTGATCTGTGCCTTTATTTTCGCATATGCAAAAATCAGGTTTTCCCATCATGCTGATAAAATGATGAGTCTCAGAAAGCCAAAACTTACTTTTGCATATGCAAAACAATGGTACATATCGTGAAATTTCCATGAAAATGATCAGAACCTTTTTGCACCTTAGTGAAGGGTTCAACTCCTAACATACATGTACATGTTTTGTGTCAAGACACATTAGACTCTCATTGGTGATGGTCAAGTACTTGGGAAGTTGTCCCTTCATTCCAACGTGTCTGAAAAATTGTTGAAGGGAGAGGAAGTAGGTTTTAACAGCAACAGCACAGCACACAATCTCTGCATGTTGGTATATTGGAAAGAAGATAAAATAATCTTTGGTGTTGGTATTGTTTAAGCATGTTACAACTGTATCTCTTCAGTGCTCTTTTTGCATGTTCACTATATGAGCCACCTCATGAGAAAACCAACAGTCTGCATAGGTGAAAACAAAGACACAGATAAGCTTAGCGGTAAACACGAAGCTGATCAGTGCCTTTGTTTTTTGCTACACAGATAGTACACTTCCTGTTCTTCTTAAATCCGAAATTTCAAGCTTCTAGCCATATTCTGTGACGGTACAGACTGGTTTGTGTCAGACCTGTTCAAACACCACATTGCTGGTTTTCCCTTGAGGCAGCTCAAATGTCTCATGTAAAACATATTAGTTTCCATAGTGGGGCTATGTTATAATCATTTTACTATTTTACTGGTTTTAGCATGTAGAAATTGGAGCTAGTAGCTGTCATTAAAAAAAAAAAAAAAAAAAAAAAAAAAAAATATATATATATATATATAATGAATTGGTATTAATTTAAGTCCATGACCCGGGTATTAATATAATTCAAAAGTCAAAAAAGACACACTGGAACTTTCTTTTCATTTATTGCTACCGGTTTCATCCATCTTGGAATTTTCAAGCAATGTTATTTACGTTACGACGTCAATGATACTATTTCCGGCGTCAACGCGCGAAAATTAATATCAAAGAAGCGTAACGTTTTTTTTCTTGAGTATTTTATAATTGTTTATAGAAATATCTTATGACAGGAAAACATTCATATAGGTACGCATCAAGCTGAATAGCTATATAGTGTCCCTTGTTTCCACTGTATAGTAGTGTTACTTCATTAATTTATCATTGAGTTAAAAGATATTGGTTTGTGTCGTAACCTGACTCAAAAGAAAACTCATGTTCATCTGGAACAAACAACAAAGAGATGTTAACGTAATGTGTATAGCGGAACCGGGTGGTACCGGGATTTAGCATTTATAAAAATTTATTATCTCCCTTGTATAAAAAGTTACACCGTAAACGTAAATGTATCATTTAAATCTGTTTAAACTAATTTAAACTATGCTTAATCATTTAATAGTATGAAAAACTTGCTGGTAAATAAATTAAGGGTGAAATATATTTCTGAAATTAAATTTTGGTAAATATGAAGTAACACTACTATACAGTGGAAACAAGGGACACTATATAGCTATTCAGCTTGATGCGTACCTATATGAATGTTTTCCTGTCATAAGATATTTCTATAAACAATTATAAAATACTCAAGAAAAAAAACGTTACGCTTCTTTGATATTAATTTTCGCGCGTTGACGCCGGAAATAGTATCATTGACGTCGTAACGTAAATAACATTGCTTGAAAATTCCAAGATGGATGAAACCGGTAGCAATAAATGAAAAGAAAGTTCCAGTGTGTCTTTTTTGACTTTTGAATTATATATATATATATATATATATATATGTATATATATATATATATATATATATATATATATATATATATATATATATATATATATATATATATATATATATATATATATATATATATATATATATATATATATATATATATATATATATATATATATATATATATATATATATACAGTCCATTAAATATTGCATGTCCATTAAATATTGCATGTTGTTTTACACAGCAATCTGAATTTTAATAGATACTGTTAAACTACTTGAATTTAATGCAGCCGTGAAAATGAACATTTAAGATGATTTGCATTAACTAATACTGTGTAATCAATCATTTGATTTTTTGAGCTGTAGCGAAACAGAGTTTCTTATCTGTAAGGTTTTGAATAATGAATGAAGGCTTTATTTCACCAACACATATATCAGGCCAATTAGACTGAAGCTGGCAATGCCTCTTAATTTGCCAGAAACGATTGTGTTAAATTGTCAGGAGTTTCCTACAAAAGCTAAGACAGCTGGTAAATAACACTTCATCAGCAGAAATTAATATACTTGGCAATTCAGCTTCACTGGTTTACCTGTGCTGTCAGGCTTTAAGTAAACTATGCCAGTGTTAGTGTTTTCCTCAAAAGTGACAATCATGAAAAGCATTTCAAACAATGTAGTTACCATATGCATACATCTGATATCTTCTTGGGCCCAAATAGGGAGATTGTGTTTTGAAATAGGGAGATTGGGTCTCAAATAGGGAGATTTTAGCGCAGTTAAAAGCGAAGAATTTTTTTACCTTTATTTTTTTTGCAAAATATGCATTATATTTCGTGAATTTGCTAATGGGAGGCAATTTTGTACCACTATGATTGATAAAAGTTAATGAAGTGACCAGTGAACATTTAGGTCTACTAACTAATGATAAAATAATTAAATTGGGATAGGTAAATACTGAAATCGGGAGATTTGGGTCCTATTGGGCTTGTCGGGGAGACCATTGGGTTAGAAAGCCCAAAATCAGGAAAATCCGACAAGATCGGGAGATATCACATGTATGCATATGTGTTGCTACAATACAAGAAATTGTATGTGTGTTAAGTAGCAGAGAGACATTTATAATTTCTGCATTTTCAGTCACAAACATGATTTGAAATTAATACAAAATGAAACTCTTTGTGATAAATGGACTTGTCCCTCATTTGAGTCAGTCTCCTTCAATATTTAGGGGCACCAGGAGTGATTTTAAATCTTCTTTTCATTTTCCATGAAATACCCTCAAGCAAACAGATAAGCCCCAAATGGAATGCCATGTTCTGTGGCGTCACATTTGGGACTATACTGTTTTCCTATGTCTTTCAAATAGGACATAAGAATTAAATGAATAAAGGTCTGGGCCTAGTTGTTCAAAACTTAGTTAGCTGTACAGTGTCGTTAAGCCCACAATTTTTTTAAGTATATATCAACTTCCAAAGCAAATACACTGTTATTTTTTGTTGAAAAAATGTGAGAATCCTTAATGCAAAGGATTCTTCCATTCTTTCAACAAAAAATAACAGTGTACATGTTGTATTTGCTTTTGAAGTCGATATATAGTTAACAAATTGAGGGCTTAACAATAGCATTAAGCTAACAAAGTTTTGAATAACAGGTCCCTGATTTCTATATATTACAGAAAGAGACAACTTTGAAGTTCATCAACCGATGGCTGGTGGTATTTTTTACGGGAATCTTCACAGCGTTAATGGCCGCAGTCGTTCATATATCTGTGGAGAAGATCAGCAGCATCAAGTTCAGCTTATTACGAGACTGTATCCTTTTCTTTATTCATATATAATATGAGACACATTTTGCTAAAGGCATCCATTCTGTAGCCTAGTGCATGCGCAGATCCAGAAAATTTTCGCAGGGGGGGGTCCAAATTCCCAGAAGGGGTCTGACGGAAAATTTCAACATGGCAAAAATTAATAATCTGGCCATTCCAGGGGGGGGGGGGGGGGGGGAGGGGGGGGAGGGGACCCCCTGTCCCCCCCTCTGGATCCACACATGTAGTGGTTAGTGTATCAGACTCCAGAATGAGAAGGTACCCTTCTGGCGATGTCCATTAGCAAGACTCATGAATTCCCAACAGTACTTAGATTACTATCCAGGATGCGGTGTCTCCATTCTGTCATGACTGAAATATTTTTGCCAAGACCTAAAGCCACAGAACAAACAAACATATTGCCAAGAACTTTTCTTGAAACGCTCAGAGATGGGCAGATACTGAGAGCACAATTTTATAAGTATCCATCAGGAAAACATGCCCGTGAAGTTTATACCCCCTTAAACCCCACTTTTATTTAGTGAAAATGGGGTTTGCAGGGGTATACCTATTTTTCTTATTTTTGCTCCAAAACATAGATTGTGGGTACTTGTTAGAACCGCCTCACCGAGGCAGTTCTAACGTATACCCACTATCTATGTTTTGAGCAAAAATAAGAAAAATATCAAAATTTTTCTACTGAAAATTTTCCTTTTTATAACCAAAAAAATTTCTGTATATTGCATGGGCGTGTTTTCGTAATGACTGTTGTTGACAATCTACATAAATGTTGGTATATTAACATCTACTTATGGGAGCCTTATGGCTAAAGTATTGTGTACTGTAAGGACTAAGGAGCGAGAGGTCCTGGGTCTGATACCTATATCTGCTGTGTAGTGCCCTTGTGCAAGACAATAAGCTCTCCTTAGTACTGGCAGGGTGTCCACGGTCTGGGAAAAAGTCAGGGAAAAGAATATTTTTTCAAGGTCAGGGAATTGTCAGGGAATTTTGACATCAGTCAGGGAATTTTGCATTATGGGCTAAAAGTCAAGGAATTTTGAAGAGACAAGTGTATGAATTGCAAAAGATGTCAAGAATTAAGGCTAAGGCATTTTTTTCATGTTTGGAATTTATATTAACTGAATATGCAGTAAGAAAATATTGTTCAAGTATTCTTTGTAAAGAAACTGAAGAGAGTGATGCTCAGCGTCTCCTTAGATTTTCTCCTTAGGGAAAATTACACACCAAATACACAAACTTTAGTCAGGGAAATTTGATTTGAGTCAGGAAAAAGTCAAGGAATTGTCAGGGAATTGCTTTACTTAAATTGTGGACACCTTGACTGGTTAAATATCTGGGAATGTTGGCACTGTTTTGGCATACTGAAAACTTGTTGAATATGACATGAAGCCATAAACAAACTAAACCAAACAGCTACATGTCCATCTTGTAAGTTTCTGTCTCAGACATAATAATTGCAGCTTTATTTTATGGTGGCTGTTATAGATATTGTTTGTATAATAATGCTTAAAGTGGTTTAGAAATTTCTGTTTGGGAAAGAAACATGGATTTGCAATTACACGTAACTGAATTCATATCTCTGGTTTCAATCCAGTTTGGTTAAAACTACATTGGATTTACTGAAGGAAATTATAGGAAACCTTTCTTGCTTTGTGCATGCTAGAAACATTCTCATTTAAATAGCTTTTTGAATATTCAAAATCGTTACTGGTATCTACTTCCAAATTGCAAACTTGAATTAAAAGAAGTCAATAAACTTCTCGAACTGAAATTCACAGCATCTTCCCTTTTTGAGCCAACGGTACTCTATTCTTGCCTGACATTATCTATTAGTTATGATAAATTACTTCAAAAGCTTCTTATATTAAAATGCCTAAAAGGATCATTTTATACGAGTCTCAGCCTATCTTGGTGGTTCTACGCCCCTTCAACAGCAGCAGCTTTTTTCAGAGCATTTTCTAGATACAAAGCACTGGGAATGCTATGTTTAATGTGAGGCTTGGCATGGTTAAGGGTAATTGAAGGATCATTCTTTCACTGTACCCATGTATTGTGGCTAGGGTGGGGACCTATTGGTAGAGTAATGGATCAAGGAGTGTGAGGTCCTGGGCTCAGTTCCTACCACTGTGGTGCAATGTGCTTGAGAAGGACTCTTAACCTTTAGCATGCTGAGCAATATAGTGAAATCGATATCGCAGCCCACTGACGTTTTTTCCAATTTTTTTCCGTGTTTTCTTAATTTTTGAGCCATAAAAACAGCTGAATAAATTCAACAAACGCAGTAAACAAATCTACTTTCGGTTTCGAAAGTCTTTGTTACGCCGATTTCTAGCGTAAAAATTCATCATACGTACCGTTACGATGTCATATTTCGGGTGTAAATGCACCCAATTTTCCATTTACCAGCGAAAAAAGCGCTGAAAATGCATTTCTAATGCATAAATAACGAAAATCCGATCAAAATCGGCCGACAAATCGGTCCCAAAACCACAAGCCGCCATGTTGTTTTCATGCGCAACTGTCTGGGCATCGCTCATTAATATTCATAAGTAGGCAGTGGGCGAAAAGTGCGGGAAATTTGAAAGCGGTTTTTCTTGTCGACCGCAGTCGCCTCTAGTTGGCACAGATAGGTATTCCACGGTCGACCGCAGTCGCCTACAGCATGCTAAAGATTAAAGTTCTCCATAGTACAGGGCCCAGTTATTTAAAACTTCGTTAGCTTAACACTGTTTAGCTTAACATTGTCGATAAGACCTCAATTTGTTAACTATATATCAACTTCAAAAGCAAATACACTGTTATTTTTTGTTGAAAAATATGAGAATCCTTGTTTTTGAAATATTGCCTTCTGAAATTTTAACAAATCTTTGACTAATGACATCATTAATTTTGAACAATTGGTCCCTAGTACTGGTTAATAGTGACTTAATACCCAGTGGTTGGGGACTCCACACCCAAATGATTGAAAAATTGTTAATCTAAACCAAACCAAATCAGATGTATTTATTGCACGTTACTATCTTTGAAAATTGATTTTTCTTACTTTATATGTGAATAGCTCTGATATAACTAGAGTTATTTCTTTACTGACCATTCTTAGATGGTTCTTCTGTTATTTATCTTGATGTTTTCTGTTTATTCTGTGCCACCGTACCTCTCTGTTGTTCTTGTCACCTTGGTATTTATAGATGCTAGCCAGGTGGCTACCTTATTGGGAAAGAGCTACCAGTCAAGTTGCTTGTCATGCGTTTTGTTACATTTTTATGAGGTTTTATGCTCTATGTTCTTTCCAGCCTGGTGTCTTAAGTTGGGATTTTATATTTAATCATACCAATCTCTGTGTCTAAATCTATTTCTACTTTGAAATGTTGTTCATTCACAAGTACTCAAGAACTTTCAATCTTAAGAAAATAAACTGCTGCCTGGAGTTTAGTAGGTGACAGTTAGAATTCCAGAGTCTAATTTTGGCATGTAAAATCTGCTAGAATCTCTTGTAATGTGATAAAACTGAATTGAGTCGCCGCATGGGAAAACCAACAATCTGCATAGGCGAAAACTGCGAAGCTGATCAGCGCCTTTGTTTTAGGTACACGGATAGTATAATTCCTCATCTTCATAGATCCGAAATTTCAAGCTTCTAACCTTCTTCTTTGACTGTACAGCCTGATTTGTGTCGGACCTGGTCGGAACCCATATTGTTGGTTTTCTCGTGCACAGGCTCAATTGTTAAATGCTTCCTCCAGGTGATATCATTGAAACATCAATAGGAATGGATTTGTCTGATCTTAAACAGAGATGTAAAAAGCCATAAACACCCTTACAATTTATGAGTTTTAAGTGCAGAAAGTTTTTTAAAAAATTTCAAGAAGCCATGCATTAGATCAAGAATTGTGTTGCACTTTTACCATTCAAGCATCTTCAGATATGTAATTTAGTTGCTGTGCTTTGTTTCTATGATTTTTTACATATCAGTTGAGCACAACAAAAATTATTTTCTGGGTTAGCAACCAGAATTTGAGGCTAAAATTTATCCTGCTCGTAATTGTTAATTTGCCAACAATTTGTTGGCATTTTAACACTTATTAGCAGGATGAATTACTGCCAATAGTGTTTGGAACAGGAATTTTCAATTGAGTATCATTATTTCAATATTTAGAAACAATTTCATTATTTCAATATTTAGAAACAATTTAAATTTCATGCTCAGCTGAGTTGAGCATGAAAAAAGTTTTATAACCTCGTGGCCAGGTCCTAAATTAGGAAGTAAACAATTTGTACTGTATCTGATGCCCTTTTGCTAAAGAACAAAAAAAGATTCCTCTTAAATTTTAAAGTTACCCCCCCCCCCCCCCAGTTTTGGCTAAGCTTAAGAAATAGATCAGCTCTAGCAGTGAATTGTTGAGTAATAATTCACTGTTTGGAGGTCAGTTGTAAGGAAGATCAAATCACGAGCGCGTAGCGCGAGTGATTTATCTTCTTACAACTGACCGACAAACAGTGAATTATTACTCAACAATTCACGCACTTGAGTTGATCTATTTCGATTCTAACACACAATAAACGGAATAAATGTTGCTGAAACCGTCGATATCGTTCAGCTTTCCGCCATTGCATTGCAGATATCCCGCCAAATATTTGACTGTAATGCTAGTATTTACACACACTTATTACGTTTGTTGTGCGCTAAAACGACGTTTCACCGTCAACGCTGCTTTGTGGGATAGCTGACGTCACAAATGCCGCAAAGTAACGTCACGCTTATTCGCCCAGTGAAATTGTTGCACAATATAACACGTTTTTTACCATTGGCTATATAGGCGAGGTGTGTTAGAATTTTCAATTTTTAATTTCCTCTTTGAGAGCATGGTACCTATTCCTCAATTAATTGTGTTGGCGAACAGCTGATCAGTGCCTTTGTTTTCGCTATATGCATTTTTCAGTTCCTCTTCTTCTTAAATCCAAAATTTCAAGCTTTAAGCCATCTTTTGTGGCTGCACAGGCTGAGTTTAGTCTGTCCTGGTTGGAAACCCCAAAAACTAGTTTTCTGGTCTTCATTGTGTCTGGTATGAAGGTTGTAGTAGATGAATGTCATTATCTTCTTCTTAGCTATTACAATCCCCTTAGGCCAAAAAAAATAATACCATTGTTTCTCAGGCCACTTTTTGAAGAAACAGATGCGGGCGGCAGGTTTTTTATTTTAATTTTTATTTGAACAAAAACGAATGCGGGTGGCGGCATTTTTTTTTTTTTTTTTTTTTTTTTTAACTTTTTTTTCTGGGGGGGGGGGGGGGGTAGGGTCAGTATGGAGATATGGCGAGTCAGTGATAAACGGACAATATGCTTCCGGCGATCTATGCCCAAGTCACCGTACGGTAACTCTCGTTTATTTAATGATCGATATTTCACACCTAATTTGTGATTGCCAAAATTGGTTGAACATTAGTAATTCGGAAACAAATGAATATCATACCTATTGGTCTATCACTTAATCCGGTAACAATAGATTTGAGAACATCAGTCAGCACGAGTTCCCCCCAATTATCATGATTATCACGCTCTCTGAGTACATCTCAACACGAGTCATAATCTCCGCCCATTGGCCC
This sequence comes from Rugalucina vietnamica, assembly GCA_964017185.1. NCBI lineage: Eukaryota > Metazoa > Mollusca > Bivalvia > Lucinida > Lucinidae > Rugalucina > Rugalucina vietnamica. Next base: position 15,490,183 of record OZ024877.1, read on the forward strand.
ATGAGATAGCGAATGACGACGTCAATTAGTAATTATTGTCAAGACATTTTATAACTTGTCGGAAAAGAATCAAAATCCACTGTATGTTGTGTCAGCAAGTAACACATTCTATTATTGTCCTTATTTTCTAATTTCACTCGAATGAAAGTTTGAACATTGTACCGATCACACATCGGTGATCATATGATAGCGAAATGATTAGAGCATTCGCTTCGGGCACGGGAGGTATCGGGTTGGATCCCGGGCCGCGTGATACCAAAAACGTTAAAAATGGTACCAAAAAATACCTTGCTAGCTTTGCGCTCATCATTCATAAAGCAAGCACTGGCATCTCTTCTCCCAAAAAGATAACTTCCGTGATGGGAATACAATTATTGAGGTGGTGGTTGGTGACGGGCAGTTTAGTTCTATCAAGGACAGTATATCGATATACGGTCCTTGGTTCTATCATTAGATGATTAGAGTCTGGTGATTGCAATACCCTTACTCGGGGTTAAAACGAGGTGTGCCGGTAAGTCAGCGGCGGAACACTATACGAACATACAACATAATTATATAATTCCACAAAGGATTCTTGCGGATGCTCAAAACACTCATTTTCCCAGCGGGAAAGTAAAGAAATCGCATTTGTTTTTCAGCGTGAACTTTTACATACTTTCCCGAACATTACCGTTCTCAATCGCGAATGTTAAATGCCAAATGTAGGTGTCCTAATGTTTTGGACCACAATAATTGTTGACGAAATCATTGACCAACGTGTCATCAATAGCCTATAATAACCCAATGTTTACGGTAACGTTACGGTCTACCAATAATCCCCTAGTCACGAGTGCGATAACGTGTATCGCTCGGCTTATTTTCAAAACTATGATGGATTAATATAATTTGAGTGTCATTCACGCTTCGCGAGCAATGGATTGTGTCACCTAAACATTAGTGAGATGACAATTATCACTCACGAGTATACACGAATTTTGAGCAGACGACATGATTCATACACATTAGGCTATCAAAACACAATTTTCCGTTTCAAATGTGTTTATTCATTTTTAAAGTACTTAAAAGAGAAACTGGAAGAAAACTGTGCCTTGGCGAATGCCCGGAAAACGATATTTCATTTTTCCTCTCCACGAGTTTTGATTTTTTACTTGCACATAAATAAATTAGTATAAAGGAACACAAAGGTAAAACGGCGCCTTGGTGCCGCCGTAGCGATATTTGGGTGGATGAAATTTTGGTTTACCAGGCTATATAGCAGTACAGGTGTCTACATGTTTAATACAATTATCTAGTGGCTATCCTAAACCTTATGATATAAACAGCTGAAACAAGCATCAGAATATTGACCGCATGTAATTTAGCCCAACATAAGTTCGTACGTAAACTGTACATGAACAATAGAACGCGGGATTGCTACCTAGACCCTATGTGTTTTAGACTAAAAATTGAATACCTCTAACAGACATTACCATATACTGTACCTGCACATCATGACGAAGCAGTTCGGTCCTTTGGTGAAGGCTCGAAATGTCCCGGAACCGCGTCACAACGAATACCGTGTTACTAGCCGTCATGCGCAGACTGCATGCGCAGTCGTTTTTCTGAACGCGAGCAGAAAAAGTGACAAGAGTGAAGGTTTCAAGACAAATGCGGTGGTTTCTGTATTTTTTTTATTTTGAGGAATAAAAAAGGGTAATGCGGTGGGTCTGAAAGAGATGCGGCGGTGCCTGAGAAACATTTATTTATTTTTTTTTGGCCTTATGTTTTCATTTTTAAAGAACTCACCAACACACACAAACCTATTCAAGAAATAATGATGGTCTTTCTCATTAGTGAGAGACCAACGACCACGTTTTCACTTAAGGCCTTATTTAGCACAAACAATGAGCATGTAAAATCCTTAACAGGCTGATCAGATTTAGACAGGTGTGCTAAAGAAGGGTGTTTATACCAACCAGCTTTTATATGGTTGGGTTTAAATCTTGGAATAACACTACTAGGAGCTCTTCTAGTTATTTATGTTCAGGTAAGATTTGTTTAACCCATATTTTACGAATGGACTTGCCCATCATTATCATTTGGATGAGCCCGCATTCATGTTTAGGGACATCAGGTGTGATTTTAGATTTTTATTACATTTTTCAATGAAATTTCTTTAAGCAAACAGAATAGCCCCAGATGGGACGCCGCATTCTGCGGCGTCACATCTGGGGCTATCCTGTTTGCCTGTGTCCCATAAAAAGGATGTCAGGCTTATATATGAGTTAATGTGGTAAACATGAAGCATACATGGCCTTTTTACAGCAGGGTGAGAATTGTAATTCTGGGCTCAGGCTACCAATTTGGCTATCTTTGGAATTATATTTGTATAATTTATATAAATACCATAACAGTTTCACTATTAAAAGTGATGCCATGACCATTTTTTAACTCTATGAAATCACTCTTTTAAACATTGAAAAAAATTGCATGAAAATTTCCATAAATTGGAATTTTTGGTCATTTTATTGAATCATTAAATCTCATGAAAATGGGAACCTGGACGCTTTTTTTCTGAAAATTGGTCTGAAAATTGGTCATTACAAATTTAAGGGTCCTCCAATATGTCTACATTTCCAAATCTTTGGAAATACATACTTAATGAATTTTCTTCATTTTTCAGCCACTGGCTGCGGGAAGTGGTGTTCCATATATCAAAGCATATCTAAATGGATTAAAAATTCCTGGACTATTGACGTTAGAATGTTTTATAGCAAAAGTAGGTGGTGTTGTGTTGTCAATTCTTGGAGGACTGTTCTGTGGGAAGGTAGGTTTATGTTCAAATGTCATACTCTCCCTGCAGGAGATGTGATGTGTATTTAGCATAAGCCAGTATACCATTACGAAAACATGCCCATGCAATTTACAGAGACTTTTTAAGTTGTAAAAAAAATTCATTAGAAAAAATTTGATTTTTTTCTTTTTTTCCTCAAAACATAGATTGTGGGTACACGTTAGAACCACCTGGGCGAGGTGGTTCTAACAAGTACCCACAATCTATGTTTTGTAGCAAAAATAAGAAAAATAGGTATACCCCTGCATACCCCAGAGTGGAGTATAGGAGGTATATATAACATGGACATGTTTTCCTGATGCTGTAAAATCTGCAAAGCAGAGCACAGGTGGTGCAAAGCTGAGATAAAAATCAATGAAAATAATTATGCAAAACACTAAGTCTTGTTCTTTTAGTTCTGCCTAGAGCAGCCCATAAGTCCAGAGCCTGAAATAAGGCCTACATGTATTTATAAAGTGCCTAAATGTCTCTGTCAGACTAAAAAGTCAATTTAAAAAAAAAATCTGTGTTCAATGGATCCTTCAAATAAGTTTTTGAGGTGAAGAGAAATTAAATGTGTCGGAGCCCTCTGATGTTATAACTTGAGGGGTGAGGGATCTCGCATCTCCTGCATGGTGTACTAGGTCCCATAATGCATCATCAGTGCATGCTTTGCTACCAGCAAAAGCTCAAGCAACTCGAATAGCTGCATATAAGCTTTTTTGACAATTTGCACGAATTATAGAGTTAGAGAATTTACATTTACATGGAAATCAGCATTACTGATTTTTGTGCTTTTTCTTGCAGTGCTGGCACCTTGAAAATAACTTCATTTGAGATAATGTTTGCAATACAGACCTTCAAGTTTGAATTCAAATGAGCACCTAAAATAAAAGAAAGTGAATAAATTTCATGCTGCTTCATGCATTGTCATGAAAATTATTTATTAGTATTTGTGTTTTACTGATTAAGACTATCAATTTTCAGGAGGGACCAATGGCTCACTCAGGGGGTATAATTGCAGCGGGTATGGGCAAGGGTAGAATCAGACTGTGTCGTAAAAAGAGAGTTTCAGTGAGTATATCAGAAATAGGATACTTTATGATGTAGGAGAGCATGATGGGTATGACATTGGGCTCAGTATCATTACAAAAACATGCCCATGCAATATACAGAAAATGTTTTTGCTTGTAAAAATGAAAATTTTCACTGGAAAAAAATTGGTGTTTTTCTTATTTTTGCTCAAAACATAGAGCGAGGCGGTTCTAACGAGTACTCACAATCTATGTTTTGGAGCAAAAATAAGAAAAATAGGTATACCCTCGCGTACCCCAGTTTTGCTATATAAAAGTGGGGTTTAAGCGGGTATACATTTTACGGACATGTTTTCCTGATGTTGAGAGGTTGGGCATTGCCTTCAGTCCTTGATCAAGTCACACTTATCCCCAACACTTGAGTAGAAAGACTATCCACAGTTTTTGAGAACAATTTGGAAGGGCTTTCATATTCTACAGGATTGTTAATTCTTTGAATTTTTGCACTGACTTAATGGTACAATAAATCCATTTAATGCATATTTTAAATCTGATAACAGCCATTAAAAGGAGTTTATATACTATTAGGACAAATGGTTTGTTTACACCAGTGGAGAAGTTGGTTAAGATCTCTTACATAATCTGTTTTAAAAATGGAAAATATCATAATGGCAATTAATTATTTATCCCATGCATTTCAGATGTACGAAGGTTTCCGTGATGATCATGAAATCCGAGACTTTGTGTCAGGTGGGGCAGCATCAGGGGTGTCTGCTGCCTTCGGGGCTCCAGTGGGGGGTACTCTGTTCTCAGTAGAAGAGGCAGCTAGTTTCTGGAGTCAGGAGCTCACTTGGAGAGTGGTAAGAATGGGTAGGGGGATGTGGAGTGGCAGATTAAATCACTGTTTTTGCCTAGTACATTTTGTAGTGAAACCAGCAGTAGAGTCTTAAGAAGCTGACAACAAGCAAAAATGACAGTGTTCTTACTACACCACAACTTCTTTATAACACTATTATTGGGTCCAAGCCAATTTTCATGTTAGCTATTCAATCCATCTTATAATGAGAGTAAAATGTATAGACTGATTAGACTTATAGCAAAAATAGTCTAAAATGACCAAGTGGGGTCCAACAATGATCAGTGTTATATCCAAAATCTTGTTGTAACGAGCTGTGTTATAAAGAGGACCAGGTGTATTTTGATAATGTTGAAAACTCGATTCTTTTTACTTAGCATCATTGAAAGGCATTTTTTCCCTGAAAGAAGGAGAAACACACGTAGGGATAGACATAAAGTTAAAACCCCATCCAGAGACCAGGCAGGAAAGAAACACTAGTCACAATAGATACATGTAAAACAATGCATATTTTGGGTAAGGTGACTGGCTTTTTCCCAGTAAAGGGGTCATCAAGTAGACACAGTGTTTCTGTATTCCTTTTACAAATTTTATGTCTAATTATTAATGAGCCTTCGCATGAGAAAACCAACAATTTGAGTATTCGACAAGGTCCGACACAAACCAGCCTGTACAGCCACAGAAGCAGCCTAGAAGCTTGAAATTTTGGATTCAAGAAGAAGAGGGATTGTACTATCTGTGTAGCGACAACAAAGGGGCTGATCAGCTGTGCAGTTACTGCACAGGGCTGATCAGCTGTGCAGTTACTGCACAGCTGATCTGCACCTTTATTTTCGCATATGCAAAATGTTTGTTTTCTCATGACGAGGCTCATTATACCCCCCGCAAAACGAAGTTTTAGGGGGGTATACTGTTTTCAGTCTGTCCGTAATTCCGTGATTCCGTCATTCCGTGATTCCGTCATTCCGTGATTCCGTCATTCCGTCAACATTTTGACATCTTTGCTGAATAACTTAAGTAGTTTTTGCCTGATGTTCTTTAAATTTTCAACACACCTGCAGCATAAGACAACTCATGTGTGGTATGAATTTAGGGGCCAAAGGGTCAGTTTTGCAAGAGTTATGGGACTTTTTAAACCTATACATAGAATGTTTGCCATAGTGCTAATAGTGCATACTTTGTGAAATCAACTCCTCCTACAGCTTTCAATATTCTCTTTTGATACTATGCAGATATGTGCCAGAGATATTGAAGATATGCATGAAGAAGTATTATGCTGAAAAAATGAATTTTGACAAATTTACAGCATTTTGAACTTAGCCAATTTTCGATAATTGCCATATTCAATAATTGTTGGTAGTGCATAGTTTGTGAAATCAACTCCTCCTAGGGCTTTCAGTATTTCTTTTCAATACTTTGCAGACATGTTTCACACATATTGAAGATGTGCATGAAGAATTATAATGCTGAAAAAATAATTTTTGACAAATTTACAGCATTTTTCAACATAGCCATTTTTTGACCATTGCTTATATACAAAAATGGTTGGTAGTGCACATTTTGTGAAATCAACTCCTCCAAGGGCTTTCAGTATTTCTATTTGATACTTTGCAGACATCTTCCTCACATATTGAAGATGTGCATGAAGAATTATAATGCTGAAAAAATAATTTTTGACAAATTTACAGCATTTTTCAACATACCCATTTTTTTACCATTGTTTATATACAATATACAATGATGGTGAAATCAACTTCTCCTAGGGCTTTCAGTATTTCTTTTCAATACTTTGCAGGCATGTTCCACACATATTGAAGATGTGCATGAAGAATTATAATGCTGAAAAAATAATTTTTGACAAATTTACAGCATTTTTCAACATAGCCATTTTTTGACCATTGCTTAAACAATAATGGTTGGTAGTTCATAGTTTGTGAAATCAACTTCTCCTAGGGCTTTCAGTATTTCTTTTCAATACTTTGCAGGCATGTTCCACACATATTGAAGATGTGCATGAAGAATTATAATGCTGAAAAAATAATTTTTGACAAATTTACAGCATTTTTCAACATAGCCATTTTTTGACCATTGCTTAAACAATAATGGTTGGTAGTGCATATTTTGTGAAATCAACTCCTCCTAGGGCTTTCAGTATTTCTTTTCAATACTTTGCAGACATGTTCCACACATATTGAAGATGTGCATGAAGAATTATAATGCTGAAAAAATAATTTTTGACAAATTTACAGCATTTTTCAACATAGCCATTTTTGACCATTGCTTATATACAAAAATGGTTGGTAGTGCACATTTTGTGAAATCAACTCCTCCAAGGGCTTTCAGTATTTCTTTTTGATACTTTGCCGACATCTTCCTCACATATTGAAGATGTGCATGAAGAATTATAATACTGAAAAATTAATTTTTGACAAATTTACAGCATTTTTTAACATAGCCGTTTTTTGACCATTGCTTATATACAATGATGGTTTGTGAAATCAACTCCTCCTAGGGCTTTCAGTATTTCTTTTCAATACTTTGCAGACATGTTCCACACATATTGAAGATGTGCATGAATAATTATAATACTGAAAAGTGATATTTGACAAATTTACATCATTTTTCAACATAGCCATTTCTTGACCATTGCTTATATACAATAATGGTTGGTAGTGCATACTTTGTGAAATCAACTCCTCCTAGGGCTTTCAATGTTTCTTTTAGATTCTTTGTAGATTTTTTCCAGATATATTTTAGATGTGCATGAATAATCTTCATGCTGAAAATTTAATTTTTGACAAACTTACAGCTTTTATTTAACTTAGCCAATTTTTACCATTTCTCATGATAAACAATGATCATAGTGCATACAGTGAAATCAACCTCAAGCTTTCAATATATTCTTTTAATATCTTATAGATGTGACTGGCATACTGGGGATGCACATGAAGGATTATAATGCTGAAAAGATATCTTTGACAAATTTTCTGCATGTTTGACTTAGGAAGTTATTGGCCAGCTTCAGATAATTTTGCGGGGGGTATACTGAAAGCCTTGCTTGCAGCCAATTTCTAGTTTGTTATTGTTTTCAGTTCTTTGCCGCTATGGTAGCGTGTTTCTTCACCAATTTTTTGCTCAGTGCTTTCCATGGTACACCTAATCAGCTTTCTGATCCTGGTCTTGTCAGGTTCGATGTGTTTCATGTAAGTACATTTTGACCTTTTTCATAAAAAGCTAGGATGGGGAGCATGATTGCATAGTGGTTAAGGTGTCAGACTCTGGGTCGAGAGGTTTGGGGTTCAAACACGACTTGAGCAAGACAGGTTTACTCCCTACAGTTCTGGTTAAGGTGATGACTTTCGCTGTCCCCACATGACTGAAAGCTTGATGACTGAGATGTTAAACCACAAAAATGAAAGCTATATAAATAGAATCAAAGTTTTTAATTAAAAAGTTTGTATATTTTGACCAAAAACATTGTTGTATAAGCAACAACTCGATAAAACCAATTTTTTTGCCTGCAAAAAGAAAGACACAGATCAGCTGTGCAGTGACTGCACAGCTGATCATCCCTTTTGTTTTTGTTACACTGATAGTACAATCCCTCTTCTTATATCCATAATTTCAAGCTTCTAGCCTTCTTTTGTGACTATACAGGCCATTTGTGTCAGACCTGGTCGGAAACTTTGAAAACCCCCAAAACTGGATTTCTCGCATCACGGCTCATATACATGTAGTAGATCTGAAAAGGTAACCTTTATTGACTGCTAAAAATGATAGTATGAAGTCATTCTTTCAGGAATAGTGATGCTTTATGTTTATACTCTAAGGTTTGACATAGTCTTTACTTTTATTATGTTGTTCTCTATTCCAGGGTTTAGCCTTTGATCTTATAGAAATTCCAGTTTTCCTTGTTATGGCTGTTGTAGGTAATGTATTTACATTAACCATTTGAGCTTTCGCATGAGAAAACCAACAATTTGGGTTTTCAACCAAGTCCGACACAAACCGAGCTATACAAGCACAGAAGATGGCTAGGGAATGTAGAGGAATTGTACTATCTGTGTAGCGGAAACAAAGGCAAAATGTTGGTTTTCTCATGATGCGGTCGTTTTCATTTTGAATTAAACCAGACATTGTTCCCCATGTCCTGCTCATTTTTTATTGATTTTGGTCATGAACATGTTTCTTCAGCCATTCTCCTAATGCTGATTGAGGAAGAGCATTTGTCAGTTAGTGATAAATTAAGAAATGTGCACTTGGTACCGTAAAAATTCTATTAAACGACCCGGGCGTTTATTATAAACAAAGCAGTTTCTATAGAAGGGGATGGGCGTTTATTGGAGGCTACACTGTTTGGCAATGTTCAAGCTTTTATATAGGATTTGAAATTATTGGTGGTCCTCAATTTACCCCAGACAGGACTTTTGTTTATAATAATTGCCATTTATTCGGACTACAAGAGAAAAAAAGACGTGTGTTATATGGTTTTTATGCCCCCAACTTTGAAAAAGTTGGTAGGACATATTGCTTTGGGCTTGTCCGTGTGTCCGCACCACTTTTTCTTAACTTTTAAACGGTGGATGCTAGTGTCTTGAAATTTCATATATGGATTCCTCATGAAAAAAAAGATGACCCGTATTTTTTTTCTTTTCTGAGTTATGCCCCCTTTCTGAATTATCTCCCTTTGAAAAAAAATCTTGAAAATCTTGTGTGCAAGATATCTCAAAAAGTATTTGAGCTAGTGCTTTCATATTTGGTATGCTGATTGGGGCCAAGGAGTAGATCACCTGATTAACTTTTGAGAACTTTTTGTCAAATTTTGACAAAATTACGGAATTTTGAAAATTTATCAATTTTACCACATTCGGATGAAATTTGAAACTTTTAAATAGTGGATGCTAGTGTCTTGAAATTTCATATATGGATTCCTCATGAAAAAAAAGATGATCCGTATTTTTTTTCTGTTCTGAGTTATGCCCCCCTTTCTGAATTATCTCCCTTTGAAAAAAATTCTTGAAAATCTTGTGTGCAAGATATCTCAAGAAGTATTTGAGCTAGTGCTTTCATATTTCGTATGCTGATTGGGGCCAAGGAGTAGATCACCTGATTAACTTTTGAGAATTTTTTGTCAAATTTTGACAAAATTACGGAATTTTGAAAATTTATCAATTTTACCACTTTCGGATGAAATTTGAAACTTTTAAACAGTGGATGCTAGTGTCTTGAAATTTCATATATGGATTCCTCATGAAAAAAAAGATGACCCGTATTTTTTTTCTTTTCTGAGTTATGCCATCTTTCTGAATTATCTACCTTTGAAAAAAAATCTTGAAAATCTTGTGTGCAAGATATCTCAAAAAGTATTTGAGCTAGTGCTTTCATATTTGGTATGCTGATTGGGGCCAAGGAGTAGACAACTGATTAACTTTTGAGAGTTTTTTGTCAAATTTTGACAAAATTACGGAATTTTGAAAATTTATCAATTTTACCACTTTCGGATTTAAGTGTGCATCTGTTATCACTGTTAGTCCTCAAGTTTGCTATTTGTGCCCAGGTCAACTCTGTTTGCTTACACGATTTTCAAAAATAATGAAAAAAACTGTGCCAGGTTAGTGGCAAGCATACAGTTGGGGGCATAGTGTTTTACAAACACTTATTTCTAGTTAGAAATTTACTGCTTAAAATACAGGATTCCCCCAATATTTTCAAATTGGGCGTTAATTAGAGGTTCCTGGAATTCCAAAACTCGCAGATAAAATGGCCATTTGGAGCATCCAAATAGGAGGATGGGCGTTTATTAGAGTATGGGCGTTTAATAGAATTTTTACGGTATTTGTAATCTGCCTCTGGGTGGCTGATTGTTTCCTATCTTATTGTTAACACATTGGAATGTATTCAGAGTTTTGCTCCTTGTCTGTACATCTTTTGTTTGTTTGTTTGCATTATGGCTTTCCCAGTCAACAATTTTTCAGTCATGTCAGGAAGGAGCCAACGCTTCCTGGGTTTAATCAGTACTGTAGGAAGTTAATGTGTCTTGCTCAAGAACACAACACGGTGCCGCTTGTGGGGATCGAACTCAGGACCTCTCGATTTGGAGTCTGATGCTCTACCACTACGACCCCGTGCTCCCAACATCTTTTGTAAGGTTGTCCAAAGAATAGTTGAGCCTGTGCATGAGAAAATCAACAATTTGGGTTCTGACCAGCTCTGACACAAACCAGGCTGTACAGTCACAGAAGATGGATAGAGGCTGGAAATTTTGGATTTAGAAAGTAAAGGAATTGTAGTATCTGTGTAGCAAAAACAAAGGCGCTGATCAGCTTCGCAGTTGCTGCGAAGCTCATCTGCGCCTTTGTTTTTGCCTTTGCAGATTGTTGGATTTCCCATGTGGCGGCTCAGTTTACAATGCTTTCTGAATAGTAATAGAATAATTTCAAAGTTTACAACTATCACCAATAAAATACTGTCTTTTCAGGTGGCCTAATAGGTGCTTCCTTTGTTGTGCTCAATTATAAACTGACTGTGTTTAGAAATAGGTGAGTGCATGTTAGTTTGATCTTTGTAAAGAAACTTTCATAAAGCAGCTTTCGATTGCCTTACAAACTGTGGGGCTGTGGCTTTAAACACCTGCTCCACTGTTTTGGATAAGACTAAACAGGACAGCTTTTCTTAGCTATTTTCTTCTGATAATGTGAGACATGAAAAGAAGTCTACTCATTTCTGAATGTGTATAACTGAAAAGGTGACTTTTTATCCACAAGCTTTAAATCTGCTTGCCCTTGCCTGACGAATTTAAGGTCTCTTGATCTTGTTAATTACTTAAATCTCAATAAATAATTTTCATATTACCAAGTAGTACTACATCAGACATAAAACTGAATTCTATTCTGCTTTGATAATGCTTTTAAGTAAAGTGTCAGGAGTCGTTAAGCACCTAATGACAGAAATTGACAAACATTTATTTTTTCTTTACAGATTTATAAAACTAAAATGGCTGAAGGCTGTTGAGGCTATGGCTGTAGCCATGGTTACAGGGCTGGTTTCCTTTACAATGTTGGTCGGTATAGATACATGTACAGATAAAAAGCCATATGATGACCATGCCATTGTATCACAGGTTGGTTTGAGCCGCGACGTTAGAAAACCCAACAATGTGGTTTCTGAACAGGTCTGACACAAAACGAGCTGTGCAAGCACAGAAGATGGATAGAGGCTAGAAATCTTGGATTTAGAAAGTGGAGGAATTGTACTATTCGTGTAGCGAAAACAAAGATGCTGATCAGCTTCGCAGTTACTGCGAAGCTGATCTGCGCCTTTGTTTTTGCATATGCAAAATGTTGGTTTTCTCATGACGCAGTTCTAAACTAAGCAGGAGCAAGTAGCACGTCCGATTCGCATTGAAGTGGATCTGTGACTGATTATCATGTGGAACACATTTCTTACGCGAAGATTTGTCATAAATATTTCTTACGCGAAGATTTGTCATGAAAATATTTCTACGACTATTCTCCATCTTGCTTTGACTCAAGTAGATCATTTGTCTGTTAGTGGTGAAAAAATATGCACTAAATACTGGTAATCTCTGCCTCTGAGAGACTTGCAATGGGTACAGTGTGCCAGGATCACTAATTGTCAGTTTCTGCAAAATCTGATTTCATAGAACTGTATGTTTAAAAAGAAAGGTCTTTAAAGCAGGAGTAAAAAATGTATTAATGCTTAAAATTAAAAAAATAGAAGTGGTGCAGTGGTTATGTCACTCGCCTTGTTAACCAGGGGTCGCAGGTTCGATCCCAGGCTTCTCCAGTCCGTCGGAGCTGTTGGTGGGACATTAAACCCTAATCAACCAACCAAAATTAAAAAATGAAATGGTCTGTCTAGTGTTAAAAAAAAACAATAAACCATTGTCTAGCACTGTGAGGGTCTTTGGACAGTCAAAGATAATGTGAAGTAAATAGACTACTGAAGAATCATAGTTTTCTGCTTAAATTTTGAAAGGGTTTGATGGCTTCTGTGACATTTATATAGACGATCTGCTTCATGATCTATAAAGACATATGACAAATGCAAAAAACATGATTGAAACTTCTTGGTGTCACACACTGGCAGCATAAAGCAGTGACTAAGGGGGAGGGGTTGGGATTCTTTAGAAAAAATAGATAAAATAAAATAGATATAAATATTCAAGAGCATACCATGATATACTTATTGCAATCTAAAATTTTAGGTAAAATGATTTTATTCCATGATTTTTACACTTTTTTCTTTTAGATGCATTGTTCTGATGGAGAGCATAATTCCTTTTCCACACTATTTCTGACCACACCAGAGGGTTGTCTAAAAGCCTTGCTACATGATCCTTATGGTAGGTCAATGGTTTTTGGTGTCCAGTCTTATAAGTGCTATATATATGAGCTACGTCGGACCAGGTCTGACACAAACGGGCCTGTACAATTACAGTAGAAAGCTAGAAGCATGAAATTTTGGATAAAAGAGGAAGAGGAATTGTACTATTTGGAATGTGAAAACAAAGGTGCTGATCAGCTGTGCAGTTACCGTGGTTTTTGGTGTCCAGTCTTATAAGTGCTATATATATGAGCTACGTCGGACCAGGTCTGACACAAACGGGCCTGTACAATTACAGAAGAAAGCTAGAAGCATGAAATTTTGGATAAAAGAGGAAGAGGAATTGTACTATTTGGAATGTGAAAACAAAGGCGCTGATCAGCTGTGCAGTTACCGCACAGCTCATTAACGCTTTTGTTTTCGCATATGCAAAAATCAGGGTTTTCTCATTACACAGCTGATATGGTCAGATTAAGTTTGCCCTGCATGAAGACAGCCAAAGTTTTGATCTGCACATTGAGTGCAGCGTTTGAAGAAAGTGTTTTGCTCATGGAAAAATATACAATTCTCAGGAATTTTTGTCATGGTTCTGATTGAAAGCACACTAAAGACAAAAATTTAAAGCAGTTTATACTTAAATCAGACTGTTCCATTCTCTTCTGCATCACAGTGTGTACTTTAGCTCTCCAATATTGTGTCTTAAATCAGATTATAGTAAAAACTACTGTGTGGGCTTTTCACATTTTGCATTTTATTGTTAGAAAGGACCTTTTTGTCCATTTATTGATGCAGGTACAGTGTAAAGAAGGAATATAAATCTTTCAGGATCGTTTGGGCCAGTAGCGTTGGTGGTATTTGTGGTCGTCTTTTTCTTTATGGGTGTCTGGACGTACGGTCTCAGCGTGTCCAGTGGCGTGTTCATCCCCTCCCTGGTCATTGGGGCAGCGTGGGGTAGACTGTTCGGCATCGCTGTCGTTCACCTCTTCCCAGGGCAAAGAGAGCATTATGTAAGTATAGGGAAAAAAAAAATGAAAGAATTTTTGTCTGTTTTCACAAGCTTTTTGGAGTTTTCCTTTTGAATTTATTTTTTGTGTTGGTTTAGTTTTGCCACAATTGATATTTGAGCCTCCTCATGGGAAAACCAACAATGTGGTTTTCGAACAGGTCTGACACAAACCGACCTGTACAGTCACAGAAGCAGGCTAGAAGCTTGAAATTTTGGATTTAAGTAGAAGAGGAATTGTACTATCCGTGTAGCGAAAACAAAGGCGCTGATCAGCTTCGCGGTCACCGCGAAGCTGATCTGCGCCTTTGTTTTCGCCTATGCAGATTGTTGGTTTTCCCACGGGGTGGCTCATTTTTTGCTGAGAAATAAGCTGCTTTCTGCCTCGATGATAAGAAAAAGGGGATTGCAATATATTTTGTTTTTGTGGTTGATTTGTGAGTTCATATTCAGCTTTTGAACTGCCAAATCAATTATATATTTGCAATTCAAAGATAATATTTAACAAAAAGAAAATGAAAAGAAAAGTAAGAAAACCTTAGAAAAGAAAAAAAAGAATAAAAAAATAAGAAAAAAAAAAGTAAATAAAAAAAAATGAAATAGTTGTTGACCAGAAAAACAAAATATGTTTGTGCTACTCCCTTCCCCCACTGTGGAGTTTTGAAACATAACTGCCAGGTGAGTCAGTGTTTACAAAGGAACAGGTTACGTGAATATTTTTCAAGTTTAAAATTTCAAATTTTGTCAGTTTCTCATTAAGGTTCAGTATTCCTTTGATCACTGGAAATACGGAACATAGACATTTTAACAAATGATTACATTTCAACCTCATTATAATGCATCTCACTATTAGGTGGTTTTCTATATAACACAGCCATGTCATGGCTCCCAAATTGATGTCTATTGTAAATAACCTCATTATAATACGGTTTCAGTTATTATACTGTTTCCATGGCCCCCAAAGATAGTGTTATAATGAGGTTGACCTGTATATATTTGGATTCACTTTGATTTTGCTGTTTAGCACATATACACAGATTTAGTTTTGTATTTCAGTTTTTATGATCCCATGAAAACGAGCCTTTTTAAAAATTCCCTGTTTTTCCTTTGCTTTCCTATCTTGATTTTGAAATCTACATTGACCATGGCTGCTGAAGTTTTAATGAGCAGTCTGAATTTCCTGCCCAGTTGAGTTGAGCACAGATTTGGCCTCCTGAATGATAAAACATTGAATGGCTTTACTATACAGAAAAACCTATAGCAAAACTATTATTACCCATATAATATTTGCTTAGAAACATTATTGAGCTCTGTCATGAGAAAACCAGCATTTTGCCTATGCGGAAACAAAGGCGCAGATCAGCTTTGCAGTAAATGCGAAGCTGATCTGCGTCTTTGTTTTTGCATACCAAAATTTCCAGCCTCTAGTCATCTGCTGTGCTTGTACAGCTTGGTTTGTGGCAGACCTGTTAAAAAATCCAATCATTGGTTTTCTCATGACACGGCTCATTTATATATGGTCATGTGAACAGGAAAAAGCTTTATCTAGTTTAGCCATTTTATTATGATTTTTACTCACAGCTGATTTATTTGATGCCACATCTTGTTTCAATAATACAGCATGGATATTGTGGTATGTATTCTATTTTGTTGAGTCATCTTGTCTTGGTTATAATGTATTAGACAACCAAATATGATTTTTTTTCATTCATTCACATTTTCAATTTTCTGAAGGAAAAGTTGAAAACCCAGATCAAAGCCCAAATGGGGGAGCGCGGTTGTGCAAGCCCAAATGGGGGAGCGCGGTTGTGCAGTGTTAGAGCATCGAACTCAGAATTGATCCCAACTGGTGGCTTCATGTTGTGTTATTGAGCAAGGTACTCCCTAGAGTACTGGTTTTTACCCATGAAGCTGTGGCTCTGTCCTGACATGACTGAAAAATGGTTGACAGGGGATGTTAAACCTGTAAACTAACAAAGTCCAAAGTTTTTAACACTCCTTTATGTAAATTGGAAATATAAATGAATGACAAAATCATGTTTGATGGGAATTATTGCATAAAACTTAGCAACATCTGATTAGTTTATAAGTTATGGCTTTCATCAGTTCATAATTATGTTTAATTTGAGCCCAAATTAAACATTTTTAGGTTGGAATATTCTGGTAACAAGCACAAAAATATGTATGTGGATTCTGCTATGATAAATTTCAAAATTCTGCGACTAGTAAGAGCATATAGCATTTGTATTTATGCAATAATACTCAATCATAGGATACTATACATTTGGTTTTTGTGGTATTTTTTGCATGAAATAGATATTGTTAGCAGAGATGTTGCTCTTTGAGGCTGACAACACAAAGTGGAAATTACAATTCTTTGGGAAATTGTTAATGAAATTTGAGTGATGTGCTGAAAAGTTCAAATTTGAGTTATTTTTTTGTGGGGCCGCTGCCAAGTTGGGCCCAAAGAAATTGACAGACTGCTTGTGCCTCCAGGCAAAACTTATTCACTTCTGAAGAACCATCTGATTACTGGTAGAACACAGGTCCAGCATGCCCAGAATAAGTGGTTTTAAGTCAGACCATCCATACAAAATATAAGCCTTTCAGGTTTACTTAGGTGGTTATATTTCAAGCACATTTTGGGTGTCATGACATCCTGGTGTTGGGTAGAAGTTCCATAAAATGGAGGCAACATCCCGACATGACTGTTTTCTGGGACATAAAGCAGCAAATTAAACAAATTTGAGTTTGCTCACCAATACTCGTACTTGAGAAAATACTTTCAGATTCTATTGTCATTTAACCTATGACATGCACAGTTTTGACATTGCACACTGGTTCTTAATTTATAGCATCAATAGCATCATATGTTTGTCCTAAAAATTAAATTGAACAATAAAAAAACACACCACTAAAGACCAAATGTATGTATTACCCTTGAAAGTAGGAATGTGTGTCTTCAAACAGTTTGAATTGTGCTGTAATTGTCTATGACATTGGCTGTTGATAGCAGGGATATTTGTGATGGTGTATTGTCTTCTACCTATTCTTTCAAATTAAGACTTTAACAGGCCTGACTAGTGACAAAGTTAGAATCTTGAAATTCAGGATAAAGAAGAGATTGTATTATCTCATAATCTACAGCAACCAACAAAAATGTTCAGCTTAGGTCAGGCCTGTTAAAGTCTTGATTTGAAAGAACTATGACAGGTTTTCTTGTGGCAATGCTGAACAAATGTAGAAGACACATTTTCCTTCATATTATGATTACAGGAATGACACTGCATGAAAATAAACAAGAAACTAAATAACATAAGTAACACATGCTTGTTGAGGCTTGTTTAGGAAACAGGTACGTGTAACACCCATTTTCCAAAGAATTAACCTAATATATAGCACCTTGATTGCTTATTTTGGTCAGAACAACTTCAGTGATTTTGTCACCAGTGATTTTGAAAACCTGTTACAGATCTAGAGTATGTAGTCAAAATCTTTTATATTGCCAGAAAATCTTGTTTAATAGTTTTCTTATCAAATATCATAAACAAGCCTCAAGTCAGCATACACATGTTGTTGTTATATACTTGGAAGGTTATGTGCAACTATTTTCCCTATTATTTAATCTACTAGTTCATTAGAGCCCCTATTGATTACAGATGATATGAGTTGCGTCACGAGAAAACCGGATTTTGTCTTTGTAAAAACAAAGGCGCAGATCAGCTGTGCAGTAACTAGCATAGTACTTATTATTATAACACCCCATATATCCATGATGCTACCAAATGTCTTATAGCACAGATTGATCTATACAACATCACATGATGTGTGACGAAATGGAATGCAGTGATTGAAAGCCAGATTGATTTGGCTGCAAATTACAAAGAGACATGGAACTTGTTGCTGTAGGTTGTTGCTGTAGGTTGTTGCTTAATCCATCCAACTTTTAATAACTGCATTTGATTGTCACATGTCGTTTGATGTTGCATCAATCTGCGCTGTAAGAATCACAGGTATAAGGTGTTATAAAGTATGCTTAGATAAATGTCTTTCATATTGAATTATCTTGCCCAATACTGAAGCTGTTGGTTTAAAATATATCATTTAAGTTTGGAATCACTGTCGTTTATATGGTCGAGCCATCTGAATGTATCACTGTGCATGCTCCCCATGTCATTTAGTCGTAGAAAAAGTAGCATATCATCCCGCCTTCACTTCTCTTAAATTGATAATGTACATGTATAATATTATGTTCATTGCCAATGGATATATGAGGCCTGTTCATATGAATAATGAAAATTTTCACTTTTTCTAAAATATTTTAACTCATATAAGCCTGGCATCCCTTTTGTGGGACATAGGCAAACAGTATAGCCCCAGATGTGACGCTGCAGAACGTGGCATCCCATCTGGGACTATTCGTTTTGCACAGAGAAATTTCATCGAAAAATTAGTTGAAAAAATAAAAATCACTCCTAACACCCCTAAAAATGAAAGTTGACTGGCCCAACTGATAAGGATCGGAGAATCCATCCGTCAAATATGGGTTAATGGTGCATACATAGATTCAACAGTCAAGGGGGATAATTTTCTTGGCCAGTGTATTTCAACATTTGTTTATTTATTTAAAAAACTTTACATTTCAAATGTGGTTTGTTCGATTTTTGGCTAACTCCTTTCTACATGAATGCAAACACCTTGGTGATAAGCTAACCATCACATTTTTGGCCACCTTATAATTGAAAATTGCCTTATTCCCATGAACAGGCTTATTATAATGTGAGCCCCATCATGAGAAAACCAGTTTTTTGCATATGCGAAAACAGAGGCGCAAATCAGCTGTGCAGTAACTGCACAGCTGATCAGCGCCTTTGTTTTCACTACACAGATAGTAATATCCCTCTTCTTCTTAAGTGCCGGTTCACATAAAAATCATGCAAAATTGAAAATTCACTCCACATCGAGGTTAACAGATTTTGATGAAATTTATTTTATATGAAGGCCGTAATGGTAGTATTTGACCTCTGAAATATTTTTAGCTCACCTGAGCCGAAGGCTCATAGGTGAGCTTATAGTATACCCATGCTCCGGCGTCCGTCGTCGTCCGTCGTCGTCCGTCGTCCGTCGTCCGTCGTTCACAATTTCAAAGATCTTCTCCTCTGAAACCACCTGGCCAATCAAAGCCAAACTTCACATGGAGCATCCTTAGGAAGGGGGAACGAAAGTTTGTATAAATGGTCCTGGTCACATGACCAAGATGGCCGCCATGGCTATAAATAGCCAAAACCTTTAAAAATCTTCTTCTCCAGAACCAGAAGGCCTATGATTTTGAAACTTAGCATGAAGCATCAGGCAATGAAGCTCTACAAAGTTTGTATAAATCATGACCTTGGGATGACCTTGACCTTTTTTACAGCAAGGTCAACTTAGGCCGCCCATGCACTTGAATGGAAAAAACAGGAAAATGTCATTAAATGGCAAAAAACTTGCTAGGAATGAACAAATGGACAAAATATTCATGTTTATGAAAATATTTTGGGCTCAGAGGGTTGTCTGCCCCATGTCCCGGGGCTATATACTTGTGTATTACCATGATATTCAAACATCTTCTTCTCTGAAACCGCTTGGCCAGTCAAAGCCAAACTTTATGTGGAGCATTCTGAGGAAGAGTGAATGAAAGTTTGTATATATGGTCAAGGTCACATGACTAAGATGGCCGCCATGGCTGTAAATAGCAAAAATCTTTAAAAATCTTCTTCTCCAAAACCAGAAGGCCTATGATTTTGATACTTGGCATGAAGCATCAGGCAATGAAGCTCTACAAAGTTTGTATAAATCATGACCTTGGGATGACCTTGACCTTTTTTACAGCAAGGTCAACTTAGGCCGCCCATGCATTTGAATGGAAAAAACAGGAAAATGTCATTAAATGGCAAAAAACTTGCTAGGAATGAACAAATGGACAAAATATTCATGTTTATGAAAATATTTTGCGCTCAGAGGGTTGTCTGCCCCTGTCCCGGGGCTATATACTTGTGTATTACCATGATATTCAAACATCTTCTTCTCTGAAACCGCTTGGCCAATCAAAGCCAAACTTTATGTGGAGCATTCTGAGGAAGAGTGAATGAAAGTTTGTATATATGGTCAAGGTCACATGACTAAGATGGCCGCCATGGCTGTAAATAGCAAAAATCTTTAAAAATCTTCTCCAAAACCAGAAGGCCTATGATTTTGATACTTGGCATGAAGCATCAGGCAATGAAGCTCTACAAAGTTTGTATAAATCATGCCCTTGGGATGACCTTGACCTTTTTACGGCATGGTCAACTTAGGCCGCCCATGCATTTGAATGGAAAAAACAGGAAAAAAATGTCATTTGAAGGGCAAAACTTGCAGTAAATTGGCAAATGGACTGAATCTTTATGATTTAAAAAAGAAATTGACTCCAGAGGTTGCTCTGACTCTGACCTGGGGATATATACATAATACCATTCTAGTCAAACAAGTTTATTGGTATATATCTCAGGTCTCAGGTGAGCGTTTACAGGACCATTGGTCCTCTGGTTGAAAATTGTCCAGCAGTTTTAGAGAAAATTACGATTGAAGTTTTAAACACACTTTTACAAGTTTGGCTTGAAGTCTATGGGAAAATGTCATCAATTTTCAAGTCAAATTTTGGTCACTTCAGTAGACGAGTTTCTATACATAATATACATGAAAATGCAGCTTAACCTCTCTTCTACATTTTCCAAAAATAAAACGCGTTGCCAAATCACTTTTGAAGCCGTAGTTTGTACATGTTTACGCCTAGGTATTTCTTACAGTGCTGGTGTCCCGTTAAGCAATAGAATTTGTTCTTGAAGCCGGTAACCAAACCGCGCGACGTTGCTAAGACAAAGCGTCATGTGACAAAAATCATGTGACAATACTTTTTGAAGAAACAACATGAAATTCTGGAGTTTTTAAGAAGCTACGAAATAAGTAAAAAGAAGGGAAAGAATAGAAAGATGGAACGCATCTGACGTCACAAGACGTTAGATTAGTATGACGTGACGTCAGTCGCCACGTGATTTCATCCTCACGTGCCCAGTCGCGTGGACCCTTAATTGACAATTAAGACACGTTAAACGTCGTCTTCCTAGAAATAAAATGCAAATTTGAACATGCAACAATGTCTTCCATTAAAACACGAATTTTTCCTTTCGTCAGCGTGATATTTCAGTACGCTGACACGAAGTTAACCCAAGACGGACGTTCTAGTATTTCAAAAATAAACAGTAGAAGTAATAGAAAGTGGCCGTTTTACGTCATGCCGGGGCTGAACGGTCCAAACGTTCCTTCACTAGGACGTTAAAAACTAATCCTCTAAAATCATGAATATATATAGCAGCAAAAATAAACTGTATTGTCATGTTAGAATTACATGTACTTAGAACTGTAATTGATATTTTCAATTGTAAACGCGTAAATCACTTTCAAACCATTAAACGTATACTTGAAAAATAAATTGATTGATTTTAATCTATGAAATACAATAAAATTTAATCAAAATTTGTTCATATTCTTGATCTTTTTTTTGTTTTAAGTTACTTCCCTTGAAATCTATCATAAAGATTATGCTTTTGTAAAAATAGTACGCATTTTTGACTTTGAAGTTTCCAGTTCCACCTCCACCTTTGGATTTGTATTCCATTAGTGTCATGACAGCTTAGGTCGTGACATGGGTTAAAAGACTTACCCGAAAGACTGAAGAAGAGCGGGGTAGAACCTGCAATCCACGATTCCCACGACCATTCGGTCGCGAACATAAGGCTGTAACGGCGTGGAACGGAGTTGGCTACGCCTCACTGAATTCCATTCAAGAACACCCTGAGTAGTTAACTGTCATAAAAGCAACGTGTATAGACATTAACCCCAACATAAAACTGTATATTTGACGATCACAGACACAGGTAAGTGTTGGATGTTGAATGATGTTGATATAATGCTGCTGGTCAACGAATACCATGCACAATAGGCCTATAGACGTTTCACACTAGTCTTGCGGTGTTTTGACGTATCGTAGGCCTACCTTCAGGTCACAGATAACTATGTCGTAAAGACAGCTGTACCTTGAGAGTCGCACGCCGGTCACGGTTTGCAGCCTCGGAGAACGGGTAAAAAACAAAACAGTCGCATTCCGTTGCGGGGCAGTCGTTAATGTGAATCGCGACCTGTCGTAAGAGATCGCACATAAATTGCAAGACAGTCTTTCGACTTGCACTATTTGCAATGCATCTGTGCCGATACGAGTACATTGCAAATTCGCCACCTGACAACGCGTATGTGACGAGTTTCTAACGTGTCTCTCATTGAACTTGCTTTGAGCGTTGTTGTTGCTTTTTTCGATTTTTGGTCTGTTATTTTAGACATCGTAGGTGATCACGGGCATGTTTAGAATTCATACAGGCTCATACAGGCATCGTACGATTTCTTGCTCTGACTTTCGTCCACGTTCTGAGTGAAAGCCATATGGAGATCGTTGGAAGATGTCCATGACGAATCCCTACAATTTCTGGCTGAGCCTTTTCGGTCTCCTTACGATCACTGTACGAGCCCCGCCCATTGAGGCCCGTAAAAAAAGATGGGCTTCTGGTGCCTCAAGGCAAAGCTTTTACACTGCTGACTGTATGACTATCTTTATATTACTGGTTAACCGCTCAGAAGAGCCTACCCAGGAAAAGTGGTTTCAAGTCAAAGCATCCACACATACGCTCTGTACGGGCCCCGCCCACTGGGGTCCGAAGAAATAGATGGGGTTCTTGTGCCTCAAGGCAAAGCTTTTACACTGCTGACTGTATGACTATCTTTATATTACTGGTTAACCGCTCAGAAGAGCCTACCCAGGAAAAGTGGTTTCAAGTCAAAGCATCCACACATACGCTCTGTACGGGCCCCGCCCACTGGGGTCCGAAGAAATAGATGGGGTTCTTGTGCCTCAAGGCAAAGCTTTTACACTGCTGACTGTATGACTATGTTATTACTGGTTAACCGCTCAGGATGAGCCTACACAGGAAAAGTGGTTTCAAGTCAAAGCACCCACACATACGCTCGTATAAGCGGTTGTGGCTTTGTTGGATGGTTATAATCAAGAGTCCCGTAAATGGAGACAACGTCCCGACCTGATCTTAGCCGTTGACTGGAACGATGGCTGTATAAGTTTTATCACCAAATCATCATAAAAAAATAAAATGCGGTTGCCGTACGATCATCGCAGCGTCTCCGTACAATGCTTCCCTACGACGTGGTAACGGTCTTGAAGCAGTATATCGTAGCAACCTGCACGTACTATTGACAGACAATGTAAATTGAACTGCATTCATTTTATCACACAGAAGTGCACGTTGGAAAGAATTTAGAGGAACAGTATTAAGAGTATAAAGGAACGAAAAAAATATATAAAAAATTTTGAAGTGTTTACTATGAAGTTTGTTTGTTTTCAGCTTGAAAGTAGTTATATATTTTCTGAAAATTCAAGAATGACTAAAATTTAAACAAATCTTATTTTCAAGGGGAACAACTTCATTTTTTAACTTAAAGCTTTTTTTAAAAAAAATTACAATAGAAAAAAAATAAATTCAGGAACATTTTGAACTGTGCTTGTTTTATGCATTTTTGCTTGTACCAGGAAACACACTTTTGAAGATCTAGTTGATTCGCAATTATAGTAGAATTTCATATCGATATTAGAAAACTTAGGTTACAAGCTCTTTGTCTCAAAACAGCAGAAAAAAATCAAGTTTTGGACATTGTCTTCAGGTGTTTCTGTTGTTGTCATGTCAACCAGGTATTTGAGTTTGCAAAGGGTTTCATTTTTCTGGACACATAATATTAGAGATACTTTACATGACATAACTTAATTTCAATATCGGTCTACTGAATTTGCAATAAATGAGTTTCATAACAGCAGAAAATGCAAATTTTGGGCGGCTGTCAAAGAATGACTGTTGTTGTCATGGAAACCAGTATTTGAATTTGAATTTTATAATTTTAAAATGGTAAAAACTTTGGAACAAATGATATTTTTGATACTTCTAGATCATTATACATTTTCATAACAAAAATTGTCTACAGAATTTACAAGAATTGCATGAGTCTCAAAACAGCAGAAAATTTCAGTTTTTGACATTAA
The DNA here is from genome assembly GCA_964017185.1 of Rugalucina vietnamica. NCBI lineage: Eukaryota > Metazoa > Mollusca > Bivalvia > Lucinida > Lucinidae > Rugalucina > Rugalucina vietnamica. Next base: position 15,514,408 of record OZ024877.1, read on the forward strand.
TCTTTAGGCGTGACTTTGTTGTTGTCATGGTTGTAAAGTAAGTGATCATACTGTCTTTTCATCATCGAGCATGATAAAAAAATGGTTGCTTTACTGATACAATGTGACAAAATAAAAACACAATTTTCCAGAAGCCAATATAAATGATCGGACCCCCTCCCTCCCCCCCCCCCCCCCCCCCACACACACACACAAACACACCCTAAAATGTCACATTTAAAAATATTTTTCCAGTGGTGTTCAACTTGTTGCTATAGCAACCATGCATTTAAACTTGCAAAGCGTTTTATTATATAAACTTGTAATAAAATACATACTTTATAATTACTATTCAATATCGACATGTTAACATCAATCTTCTGAAGTGGCAATAATTTGGCGTGAAAACAACCAAATACTTTTATTTTATATATTTTCATCTGTTGCATTATAGTTGTCACCATGGCAACCTGGTTAGTGAACAAGTTGGCTTTTTTTTATAAACGGATATGATAAATCAATAGTTGCCATCTTGGTACAATGTTACAGAACAAATCCACAAGTGAAAAGAAGCGGATATAAACTTACCTGTAAACCCCCGAAATGTAAATTTTAGCCGTTTTATTCCTCCAGTGGTGTTCGGTTTGTTGCTATGGCAACCGCACGTATTAATTTGCGAAGTGTTGTGCTTGTAATATAGTACTTACTTTATAATTCTAAATCAATATCATGTTCAAATCAGTCTACTGAAGTTGCAATAATTTGGTGTGAAAACAACAACAAAAAATTAATATTTTAGAAATTTTTCCCTTGTAGCATTATACATGTCGCCATGGCAACCAGGTTAGCGACCAGGCTGTCGTTTTTATTATTGAATATGATAAATCAATAGTTGCTTTCTTTGTACAATGCTACAAAATAAACCCATCAGTGATTAGTAGCTGACATAAACTTACCTGAAAACCCTCCAAATTGTAAATTTTACTTTTTTCCTCCAGTGGTGTTCGATCTGTTGCTATGGCAACCATGTATATGAAAAGGCAAAGAGTTTTATTGTTGAAACTTGTAATATAATACTTACTTTAGAATTAAACTGCAATATCATGTTTACATCAGTCTTCCGAAGTGTCAATAATTTGGTGTGAAAATAGCCCAGAAATCAATATTTTAGATATTTTTCCTTTGTAGCATTATAGTTGTCGCCATGACAACCAGGTAAATTACCCAGCTGTCTTTTCTATTATTGTTTATGATAAATCATAAGTTTCTTTCTTGGTACACTGCTACAAAATAAATCCATCAGTGATAAGAAGCTGATATAAGCATACCTGAAAACCCTCGAAAATGTAAATTTTAGTTTTTCATTCCAGTGGTGTTCAATCTGTTGCTATGGCAACAGTGTATATGAAAAGGCAAAGCGTTTTATGGTGGAAACATGTAATACAAGAGTTGCTTTATAAAGTAAGTGTTACTGCATATCAATATCAGTCTACTGAAGTTGCGATAAATTGATCTGAAAACAGCCAAAATGCCTTTTTCATATTTTTTGACTTAGTAGTATAATATGCGTTGTCATGGCAACGCCAAGCTGAATAAAATCAATGTTCTTTTGGCTTAAAAGCTTTAAGCTATGTTAAGTGTTTCTATTAGAATTGTTCAATTCTACCTAACATTTATCACATTCATAAAATATTATTTTGAATTATACCATTTTTAGAGCAGAATTTAGCGATTTTTAGGCAAAATACTAGTTACCATTGCCATGGTGACGAGAATTGAAAAAAATTGAAATAAACCTTATTTTTCATGTTCTGTCATCAAAACCTCTTAGACAAATGAAAATCAGCCAAATCCGTTACCCACCATGTGGAGTCACCTGCATGATTTTTATCTGAGCCAGCACTTAAATCCCAAAGACCGGTTTTCTCGCGTGGCAGCTCATGTACATGAGCATGTTTGTTTCAGGGTATTTAACAAGTCCATTATTTACACAGTCATAACATTGCCCATATTTATCATCTTTAAAACTCACAAATCTTTTGGTGCGTTGGGAACTACACATTTACCATTCTTTGTTATTACGTTTATAAACGGAGACACTAATACATGTACGAAAAGAGAATTTAATATAATCTTGCATGGTTTAGCTTATTGTACTTTAAGATTGCATTGTTTATGTCCCAGTGATGAATTGTCTGATAAACTAGAAATGGATGCTGGCTTACCTATGTCTTCTTGTGTTTTAGCTTTTTCAAGATATTTGATTGCATACTTTTTATTATGCCCCCAACTTCGAAGAAGTTGAGGGGGCATATTGGTTTGGGTCTGTCCATGCAGTGTGTGCAGTCAGTCAGTCTGTCTGTCTGTGATGCGTGAGTAACGCTTAGCACTCTGTCAGGAACCGTTAGAGCTAGGATCTTGAAATTTAGTATGTAGTTTGTATATGAAAATTAAGAGGACCCGTATATTTTCTTTTATTTATTTATTAGAAATTTCATGACAACATATATACACATATTATAAAGATTCAGATAAGTAATATTATAACATTTCTAAGCATATATAGGCGTCATAGGATAGGATGTAGGCAAGCCTGTATATTTTCTTTCAGGTAAATTCAAGGGGCTAGGGGCCCATTCTGTGAGAGTTATTCCCTTTTTAATTCTTGATAAAGTGAATAGATAGTGGGTACCTTGTGTGCTCAACTCCTCCTACAGTTTTATTCCGATTCTCTTAAACTTTACAGATGTTGTGACCGTGCTTTGAAGATATGCATGTGGTTTGGATATAATCCTCAGATTAATTTTTGTCACTTTTTTTGCAATTTGAACTTTTCGGGCATTTTCGCAATGAAAGTGAATGGGCAGTGGGTACCTTGTGTGCGCAACTCCTCCTACAGTTTCATGCCAAGATATGCATGTGGTTTGGATATAATCCTTGGATTATTTTTTGTCATTTTTTTCACAATTTGAACTTAGTTATTTTTTCGGACATTTTAGTGAATGGATAGAGGGTACCTTGTTTGCGCAACTCCTCCTACAATTTAATACCTATACCTATACTTTTGAAACTTTGCTGACATTGTGACCATGCTTTTAAGATATGCATGTGGTTGGGATATACTCCTCAGATTAATTTTTGTCACTTTTTTTTACAATTTGAACTCAGTCATTTTTTGGACATTTTTACATCTTGAAAGTGATTTACCAGTTGGGGGCATAGTGTTTCATTAACACATTTTCTAGTTTCAGAGATTTTGTTTCACATATATTTCACAATTTCTCTTCATTTCAAGATATCTGTTCAGAATTATGTTTTTAAGGTGTTCAATATACATTTATGTTTTCTTCAGCATATTCATTTGATCTAGTTTGTTTCAGATCTCTCATCTTCTTATTTGAGCTGCGATGCAAGAAAACAGGTCTTCGGGAGTTCCGACCAGCTCGGACATAAACCGGCTTGTACAGTCACAGGAGATGGCTAGAAACTTGAAATTTGGGATTTAAGAAGAAGAGAAATTGTACTATCCATGTAGCAAAAACAAAGGCGCTGATCAGCTTCGCGGTGACCGCAAAGCTGATCTGCACCTTTGTTTTCGCATAGGCAAAAATCTGGTTTTCTCACGGTGGGGCTCATTTTGTTTCAAGACATTAGCTCATAATGTTTTGTTTTAAGATATCCTATCTGTATTTTCTACAATATGTTTGATCAATATGTAACACTTATTGTATGGTTCGTCCATGTGTACCAGGCGATAAGCCACGAGCTGTAAGCGAGTGGTTACCGGTCATACACACAGACGCACCATATACATGTAATAAGTTACTTATTCAATTTTAAGTAGTCTGCACCTTGTGCATCTGCGGGTATCTGACGTTGGACACGTAGAGGGTGCAATAATTATTTTTTACATATTTTATTTAGTTAATTGTAATAATTTCAAGATCTTTGATTAATCTTTTGCTTTAGGATATCTGTATTTTGCTTCAAGGTCATATTCAATCAATATTTTGTTTCAGGATGTCTGACCTTTATTTTGTTTCAAAATATCTAATCAAGATTTTGTTTCAAGATACATGTATATCTTGCTTGTATTTTATTACAGATATCTTAATTAAAATTTGGTCCAACATGTTTGATGGATACATGTATTTTGTAAGACATGTATTCCAAAACTACTGGTAAATTGATACTGTTAACCAAACAAATTATTCAAAAGCAAAGACAATTAATCAGACTGTGCACTGGATTGCCATATTGTAGAATCTACATGTATATAAAATGCCGACATTGGCCTATATCTTGACTGGCCTAAACTGCATCTTTACAACTTGCTGTTGTATGCAGAGTCTTGGATTCACCTTTGGTGATGGATATGATAAGATGGGCAGGAATGAAACGCTGAGCGGTAGTTGGCGCGTAAGTTACAGTGCTATATATAGTTTGCTGATAGAGGAACTAGTAGCATTGTGCTTTTTAATTCAATACCTTATTTAGGTGTTGTTCATTGCTTAAGTTTGTTATGTTGGTTTACTGACTTATTAATTATTAACCTGACAGAATCTTGGCTCTGGGGAAGGGGGAGTGGGGAGGGCTGGGGCTACAGGTGAAGTTAAATTAGGTAAGCAGTGGCCAAATTCTGAACCATCTACTGTACCATGAAAGGATGGGAAACATCCAAAAGTACAAACATGCCCACACAGACCTAGATTGATATAAAACTGCATCCAATCAAAATAAGCAAATTTTAAAAGCCATAACACTTACAAGATTCTGAATAATTAGTTTGGCTTTTCTACAAATGAGCCGCCCCGTGGGAAAACCAACAATCTGCATAGGCGAAAACATAGGCGCAGATCAGCTTCGCAGTAACTGCGAAGCTGATCAGCGCCTTTGTTTTCGCTACTCGGATAGTACAGTTCCTCTTCTACTTAAATCCGAAATTTCAAGATTCTAGCTCTTTTCTGTTACTGCACAGGTCGGTTTGTGTCGGACCTGTTCGGAAACCACATTGTTGGTTTTCCCACGAGGCGGCTCAAATCAAAAGTTTTTGCTTAATACAGAACATTAAAAGTTTATAATTTGCATGTAGTCTGCCTTGCCTCTTACATGGCTACTCTAGCAGTTAAAGCATTGGTGCTTGTTTGATCATTCTGTATCAGGAACATAGTGTTATGACTAATATTGGAATATTATGGATAAAGCTTTACTTGCACTGATGCACTGACAAAATAAATAAAAAAGGATGCTTTCTATTAAATTATTCAGTGTTGAATATTTTATTGCTTTTTTTTGTAGAACTTGAAACATTGGTAGCACAAAGAATTTTGGATTTTATTTCAATTAAATAATTCTTGCGTTGGTACTGCACTATGCACTATGATTAACATTTATTAGCACATTTTTGTTCTGTGCGAATTTGTTTTGATTTGTCTTTTAAAAGAACAGTTTCCAAGTGACATTTTTGTTTTTAGACTAAAATCTACATTAACATTATTAGTATTGAGCCTCCGCATGAGAAAACCAACAATATGTAAAGGCAAAAACAAAGATGCAGATCAGCTGTGCAGTAACTGTTTTCGCTACACAGATAGTACAATTCCTCTTCTACTTGTATCCAAAATTTCAAGAATCTAGCATTATTCTGATACTGTACAGGCTGGTTTGTGTCAGACCTGGTTGGAAACCCTGGTTTTCTGGGGTTGCGGTTCGGTTGTAGTCTTGCACAAGGACAACCAAGTCTGACAAAGAACTGACCAGATTTGACTTGGAATAGCATTTTCATATGCAAATTGTTGACAACCAATTGCAATTGACAAATAAAATATATTATGCTGTTTTTCATAGCTTCTAATATATCTTTGCAAAACATTCTGCATGTTTTACATGTTACCTTCATCGAAGACACTTCCATTTTTATACCCCGCCACTTAAAAAAGTGCGGGGTATTATGTTATACCCTCCAAAAAAATTTGCGTTCGAGTGTCCGTCCGTCCGTCTGTCTGTCTGTCCGTCCGTCTGTCCGTCTGTCTGTCCGTCAGTCAGCGTTTCGTTTCCGGGCTCTATCTTGAGCATTTATGGACCGATTTTCTTCAAACTTTGTATAGGAGTTTATATCAGGAAGGAGTGGTTTGGGATTGAAGATGGGTAAATTTTGTCAAATAAGTACAGAGTTATGGCCCTTGATTTACGTTAAAATTTCGTTTCCGGGCTCTATCTTGAGTATTTATTAACAGATTTTCTTCAAACTTTGTATAGGAGTTCATATTATGAAGGAGTGGTCTGGGATTGAAGGTGGGTAAATTTCGTCAAATAAGTACAGAGTTATGGCCCTTGATTTACGTTAAAATTTTGTTTCCAGGTTCTATCTTGAGCATTTATTGACCGATTTTCTTCAAACTTTGTATAGGAGTTTATATCAGGAAGGAGTGGTTTGGGATTGAAGATGGGTAAATTTTGTCAAATAAGTACAGAGTTATGGCCCTTGATTTACGTTAAAATTTCGTTTCCGGGCTCTATCTTGAGTATTTATTAACAGATTTTCTTCAAACTTTGTATAGGAGTTCATATTATGAAGGAGTGGTCTGGGATTGAAGATGGATAAATTTCATCAAATATGTACAGAGTTATGGCCCTTGATTATGTTAAAATTTTGTTTCTGGGCTCTATCTTGAGCATTTATTGACCGATTTTCTTCAAACTTTGTATAGGAGTTCATACCAAGAAGGAGTGGTCTGGGATTGAAGATGGGTAAATTTCGTCAAATAAGTACAGAGTTATGGCCCTTGATTTACGTTAAAAAAATTTCCGGGCTCTATCTTGAGCATTTTTTGACCAATTTTCTTCAAACTTTGTATAGGAGTTCATACCAGGAAAGAGTGATTTAGAATTGAAGATGGGTACATTTTGTCAAATATGTACAGAGTTATGGCCCTTGATTTACGTTAAAATTTTGTTTCCGGACTCTATCTTGAGCATTTATTGACAGATTTTCTTCAAACTTTGTATAGGAGTTCATATCAGGAAGGAGTGGTTTGGGATTGAAAATGAATAAATTTTGTTAAATAAGTACAGAGTTATGGCCCATGATTTACATTAAAAGTTCATTTCCTGCCTCTGTTTTGTGCATTTATCAACCAATTTTCTTCAAACTTTGTATAAACGTTCAAGTCAGGAAGTAATGGTTTGGGATTGAAGATGGGTAAAATCAATGTATCCTTCATTTATGACAAAATTTTGTTCTGCTCTTTATCTTGAGAATTTATTGACAAACATTTTTGCTAAATTAAACTTGTGTGGTGGGGTATCATGCATGCCTGCAGCGCTTTTATTTTTTACCGTTTTACCCCATTATAATATGTCTACTGAAATTATGAATCAAATGGTCTTTACTTTTCTAATTTTGTGTATATGTTGCTCTCACCAACTATCTGGGTAAAACAACACTTATCTGTCTAAAAACTCAAGTTATCTGGCTAAAAATCACAATTATTATTATCTTGTTAAGAAAGTCATAATTATCTGGTTAAAAATCCCAATTAACAGGCTAAAAAGTCCCAATTATTGGGCTAAAAAGTCCCAATTATTGAGCTGAAATGTCCAACCATTTGGCTAAAAAGTCCTATCATCTGGCTTAAAAGTCCCAATCATTTGGCTAAAAAGTCCCAACTGTCTGGCTAAAAAAGTCTCAACTATCAGGTTAAAAAGTCACAACTGTCCGGCTAAAGAATCTCAATTGTCTTGCTAGACAGCCCCAATTATCTGGTTAAAAAGTCCCATTTATGTGGCTAAAAAGTCAATTTATCTGGCTAGAAGGTCCTGTTATCTGGCTGAAAAGTCCCAATTATCTGGCTAAAAAGTACAATTATCTGGCTAAAGATTTCCAGTTATCTGGTTTAAAAGGCCAGTCATCTGGCAAAAAGTTCAATTATCTGGCTAAAAAGTCCAATTATCTGGATAAAAAGTTCAATTATCTGGCTAAAAAGTCCAATTATTTGGCTAAAAAGTTTAATTATCTGGCTAAAAAGTCCCAATTATCCAGCTAAAAAGTCCCATTTATCTGGCTAAAAATTCCAAATTATCTGGCTGAAAAGTCCAAAATGCAAAGGAAGAACTGGCTTCTTAAAATCACAATTAAACTATGTACATTACAGGAGCTGGAAGTAGGAAAGTATGCACTGGTAGGAGCTGCTTCCCAGCTCGGCGGTATTCTGAGAACAACGATCAGTCTCACTGTAATCATAGTCGAGTGTACGGGTGAGATCTCGTTCGGTCTGCCCATCATGATAGTACTGATGATCTCAAAATGGGTCGGAGATTTTATTTCCACGGTAAGTTGATGCTTATTATGAGTTCTAAGCATACATCAGTGGGTTTATTTTTACGGCTTAATAACAGATCTCTACGTTTTAACCATGCTCTGTGGCATAGTGGTAAAGGAATTAAGGAGTATGGTGGCCTTGTGGTAGAGCATAAGACTCCAGCTGGGATTGAACCCTGATCGGGTGCTGTGTTATGTCCTTTAGCAAGACAAACATACTCCCTAAAGTACTGGTTAATACCCAGGAAGCAGTTGCTCAGTCCTGACTTGGCTGAAAAACTGTTGACTGGAGCATTAAACCTAAATACAGACAAGCAAAAGTTTTATAAATTTATGGGAAAGTGTTCACCCTGGTCATTTAGGATTTTAAATGAGGTGTATATGTACATTTTTAATGCTTATTGCAGGGTTTATACGATATGAACATCGAAGTTCTAGGTCTCCCTATGTTGCCATGGGAACCACCAGCTCTTTGTGATACTGTCAAAGCAAGGTAAGTCATTCTTATCTGAGCCAAGACGTGACTGTGAGAAAACCTGTCATCGGGGTTTCTGACCAGGTATGACATAAAAAGGTCTGTGCAGCTTCAGAAGATGGCTAGAAGCTTGAAATTTCGGATTTAGGAAGAAGAGGGATTGTACTATTTTCTATATAGTGAAAACAAAGGCGCTGATCAGCTGTGCAGTTACTGCACAGCTGATCTGCGCCTTTGTTTTTGCATAGGCAAAAATCCGTTTACTCATGATGCGGCTTATCTAATGGGAAAGTTGTGTTAGGCCAGGTTTTTGTAATTTCTCTTTTACTGATCCTCCTCCTCCATATTTTCCAAAACTGAACTAAATATACAATGATATTCTCTCCAAACTCTCTGTAAAAGTTAAAACGGAAATAAAACATAACTTCAATTTGCATTTAAGCATTGAGGCAGTAACATATGTATAATCCTTGCATTGTTTATTGTCGCCTCCCCGTGACCTGCATTGTCCTATTAACCAAAATGACCTTTGACACGACATGTTTACAAAATGGTATTATAGGCATAAATACCCAGAATTTTGCTGGAAGAATGAGTAATTTGTGAATATGGTACCCCTAGTACGTAACTGGCTAAATAAATACACAGGAAGCTGTACATTTTATCTTTTATATTGACACTACATCAAAAGCTTTACAATGTATTTAACTTGAGCCACTGCATCAAAAAAACAACTATCTGCACACGCGAAAACAGAGGCGCAGACCAGCTTCACGGTAACCGCGAAGCTGATCAGCGCCTTTGTTTTCGCTACACAGACAGTACAATCCCTCTCCTTCTCAAATGAAAAAATTCAAGCTTTTTGCCTGCTACTGTGGCTATACATGCAGGCCGGTTTTTGTCTGACCTGTTCGGAAACCCAAATTGTTGGCTTTCTCACGCAAAGTCTCACTTGCATTTGACTGAACTGTTCCTTAATATACCTTTGCTTGTGCATTTCAGTGATATAATGAATGCTCCTGCACTGTCTTTTAACAAAGTGGAGAAAGTTGGCCGTATTATAGAAGTTTTGAGAAATGAAACATTTTGTGGCTTCCCTGTGGTAAATGCCAAAGGCAGGGTAAGTAAAAATCTCTCTTTGAGTGTGTTGTTGTTAACACCCCAGTTAACGATTTTTCAGTCATGATTGGATGGAGCCATTGCTACTTGAAACTTAACCAAAACAATGAGGATCCTAAAGTATCTGGCTCAAATGCATCATGTGGTAGGTTTTAATCACCACCCCTTTGCTTCAGATTTCGAAATTCTACTTGTAGGCCACTGTACTTCCCAACTTAAAAAAAGCGACAGGTAAACAATGAATTGAATTGATTTACTGAGTAACCAGCTCCTTCCCAGAAGGTGGCCAGACTCAATTGTGAAAACTGAATAAATCTAATAAAGTGTAAGTCACACAAGAAGATGGAAGCTGTACAACAAATAAACACCAAAACAAGCAAAGTAAAAGGAGAACCACTTCTAAAGGACTGCCTAAGGTGTGTTGGGGGGGGGGGGGGGGGTGGTTTTACAAGGTAATCAACATACTTCTTCTGCAGTACTTCAGAACATGTTGTTTTTATAAATAAAGCTGAAATATTTTTGCTATATGGTATTGACGGCAAATTTTATTTGATCTTGTCATTTTGTTTACATGTTCTCGTTTCCTTACATGATTTCCCCTCTATATTTCAGGATCACAGCAAACCTTCAAAAGTGAGAGGATTGATTCTTAGATCTCAGTTGTTGGTGCTCCTTAAACACAGAGTAAGTCATACTTAAAGCAAGTCTGCATGTGCAAAAACAAAGCTGCAGATCAGCTGTGCAGTAACTTCACAGCTGATCAGCGCCTTTGTTTTTGCTCCATTTATAGTGCAATACCTCTTCTTTCTAAATCTGAAATTTCAAGCTTTTAGCTGTTTTCTGTGGCTGTACAGCATGGTTTGTGTCTGACCTGGTTAGTCTAAATTCTTGGTTTTCTCAAGCAAAGGCTCAATTATGTCTCTGTTTCTATCTTTATCATAAACTGGACTCAAACTTATAAAAATTCTTTCATGCTCAGCAGAGCTTGGCATGAAATTTCAATGGCTTATAAAAGCTATTACTGAAATATCCAACATAATTGGAAACAGGTTTAAATCATCAAAGCCTGCCTTTTAATAAATATTAAAATGCTAACAATCGTTGGCATTTTAATATTTATAAGTGGGATAAATTTTAGTCTCATCTGAGTTGAGCATGAAAAATGAAAAAAAGTGTGCCCATTCGTATTGAAGCAAACCCCACTGCAGAACTTGACTTGTTTCACATATGCCTCATGCAGGTTGAAGTCACGCATGACACAGCGGTGGAATGATTAAGGGCAAAATTTGATTCTTAACCACTCAGCTATGTGGGCCGCCACCTTAGGTGTTGATAGTGGACTTAAAGCATAAAATCCATTTATAGAGAAATTCTAGTCCAATTTTTATTCCGGCAAAGTCCATGTCAGGGAACAGACATAGAAAATATAATAAATCAGACATCTTTAAATGGGTAGTTTAAGACCTAACATTCAGAAAGGTGATTCTGCTTTTGAGAACATTTCCAAAGGGTCCAAACAAACTTTCAAAATAGGCTCATCCATTCAGACTTTCAGTTTTAGAATTCACATTAATGAGCCTCTGCATAAAAAAACCAACAACATTCATAGGCGAAAACAAAGGCGCAAATCAGCTGTGCAGTAACTGATCAGGGCATTTGTATTTGCTCCACAGACAGTACAATCCCTCTTCTTCTTAAATCCGAAATTTCTAAGTTCTTGCCTGCTCCTGTTACTGTACAGGCCGGTTAGTGTCGGATCTGTTCGGAATGTTCGGAATGTTAGGAAACCACTTTGTTGGTTGTCTCATGACATGGCTAATTTTAAAATTCTTTGCAGGTATTTGCGCCAGATGGTTTAACACAGCCTAACACAGTTAGATTAAAAGATTTCCGAAAATATTACCTACAGTATTTGAAAATCAAGGTAAGTGGAGTTTTAAAATTGCTGTGATTTTATTTGATAAAGCACACATGGTCAAGAACAGTATAAGTGAATCACTCTCTGTTATTCTGAGAAGAAGGGATAAGAACTCGCAACTGTAATTGAAAATCACTACCCCTTTTCTTTTATACTGCATTTACACTATGTTCCCGGCGGTCATGGCAGCCACGTTTCAGACAACCGTGATCAAAAAGGGATAAACGTGAGGTAACGCATGGGAATGCAGGCAAATGTAGCACGCCGGGATTACCGTGGACACGGTGGCAAATTTTTTGAGAGTTTAAAAATCTGCCACGGCAGTCACGGCGGAAATGAGAAACGTAATGGGCTGTGATAAAACAGGCTGTACGTAACACGCCGTGACAGAACGTAACAGTACGTAGCGAAACTTGGAGGCGGTCCGTAGTGCAACGGGAAGCTAGTGAATAGCCCGGCAAGCTACGAATCTTCCACGTTCAGCTGCATTTGTTCACGGTCTTCTCATGTCTCGTCCCGTTTCCGACGGAATTCTCAACAGGTTTTGTTGCGTTAAGTTACGGTGTTTGACGGTGTTGACCCCGTCCTACTGTGTATGTCACGTTATGTTACGGTTATCATGGCGTGTGGAGTTTAAAGATATAAAATGACATATCATTGGGAAGTCCCTTCATATTGGAGCAGTGACTATATTGAACAATAGAGACCATGCGCTGCACTATGGCATTGAAGGAGAAATAAAATCCCGCACATTTTTGATCAACTCTGCAGTTGGTTGTAGATGAGCGCGGTTGTTATTATTTCAAATGGCTTATTGTTATATAAAAGGCACATACAATGCTTTAAATTGCATGGTGTCTACGTTTCGTCCGTAGCTGACCTTGACAGAATGAAAGTAACGTGTAACACCTTGGTCAAAAAGCAACTGACCGCAACAGAACTTAACAGGCCGTAATAGAACTTGCTAATAATCGTGACAGATTGTGGACAACCGTAACGTACCTTAGCGCCTCTGTGACACACCGGCTTATAACTACCATGGCTTGTTACGGATATCGTAATGCAACGTAAGAAAACTTAACAAGACGAAATAGATCTTGAAAACAGAGAAATATTTGACCAAAATTCCACGGCACGCTATGTTGGAGCAAACCGGGCTGTTGGAGCCACCGGGAACATAGTGTAAACGCAGTATTAGGGGCAGATCCAGGATTTCAAACTTCGTTTGCTACATTTTTTTCTTCAATTTCCCCCATGAAATTGAAGTTATTTGGTATTGGGGGTTTGGGCGACACCCCACAACCGCCTCTAAATCTGTTGCTGTTCTTCATAAATTTTAACTGAAGCCTTTAGCTATCTTCTGTCTCTGTACAACCTGATAGAGCAGTGGGGCAAGAAAACCGGTCTTCAGGATTTCCAACTAAGTCCCACCTAAACCGGTCTGTACAGTCTCAGAAAAGAGCTAAGAGCTTGAAATTTCGGATTTAAGAAGAAGAGGAATCCTGCTATATCTGTGTAGTGAAAACAGAGGCACTGATAGGCTTTGTTGTTACTGATAATCATGTGTCTTTGTTTTCATATAGGTGAAAGGTAGGTTTTCTCATGATGCAGCTGATTAGTTTCTGCCCTTGTTAGAAACTAGGGCAGAGATAACCACAGGAAGCTCACATGACAATAAGTTTTTGTGTAATAAGGCATTATTAATTTAACACTATTAAATTATTGAAAGTATCGCTCCTTGTTTCTAAATTCTGTAAAATGTTGGTTGATTTGGTGTTAATCCTCCCACCAAGAGGTTAGGTCATATGGAGACAGAGCCTTGGTTTATAGTTTCATCTGACAGACAGGAGAAACCCAGGTTCGAACCTGTGACCCCTGGTTTACAAGGCGAGTGACATAACCACTGGGCCACTGTAAGACATGGTATATTGAGGGAAAAATAATTGCATTGTCTTCTGTTCTTTTGTTGCCAGGATATAAAGATTTCTGATGAAGAGATGGATTATATGATGGATTTACGACCTTACTTAACACCGAATCCATATACTATAGAACCTGTAAGTTCATCTCTTGTCTTTAAACATGATGAAAAGTGCCTGTTCTAAACACAGTATTATAATTGTAAAAACTTTCAGTTGATCATTTTATATGTATTTCTTATTTTTGATCAAAACAAACATAAGAAAAATTGTATACTCTTCAAAGCCCAGTGTTACTGCAGTAAGGGGGTATTCATTTCAAGGACATGTTTTCCTGATGTTATACTTTGCCACAAATTTTAGTGGATTTAATTGCTATAAAGACCTGTTATAACTAGTAAGCCTTTTCACAACATTGTGGGACCAGTGAAATGTAGGAATAGAAATTGTTAAATGAGTCTGTACGTGAGAAAACCACTGAACAATTTGGGTTCCGACCAGGTCCGACACAAACCGTGCTGTACAGTCACAGAAGATGGTTAAAGGCTGGAAATTTTGGATTTAGAAAGTAGAGGAATTGTACTATCCATGTAGCGAAAACAAAGGTGCTGATCATCTTCGCAGTTACTGCGAAGCTGATCTGCGCCTTTGTTTTTGCCTATGCAGATTGCTGTTTTTCCCATGTGGCGGCTCAGATAGTATATGAAGTGAACACGTGTTCTGTTTTTCAGACCTTTTCATTACCAAGGTTATTCAAATTATTCCGAGGTTTGGGGCTTCGGCATCTAATAGTTGTAAATGATGTAAATGAAGTAAGTCTTTCATGTTTCTTGATCATTTTTGTATGACAAAAAAATTGCCTATATGAGCTATGTGAGAAAACCGGTCGTCGTGTTTTCCAACCAGGTCCAACACAAATCAGCCTTTTCAGTCATAGAACAAGCCTAGAAGCTTGAATTTTCGGATTTAACAAGAAGAGGGATTGTACTATCTGTTTAGGGAAAACAAAGGCGCTGATCAGCTGTGCAGTTACTGCACAGCTGATCAGCGCCTTTGTTTTCGCAGAGGCAAAATTCTGGTCTTCTCATATCATATAGAGCTGATCCCTGCTTTGATTTGTCTGACCAGGACCCAGTTGTTCAAAGCATCGTTAGCTTAACAATATCGTTAAGACATAAATTTGCTAAGCAAATATCAGCTAAAGTAACAAATACACTGTTATTTTTTGTTGCAGTGCAAAGGATTCTCACATTTTTTCAACAAAAATAACAGTGTATATGTAATTTTAATGTTTGAAATTTTAATGAATCGTTAACTAACAACGTCGTTAGTTTTGAACAACTGGGCCCAGGTGTACTGATGATAAAGTAGACAACAAGATCAGTTATCTAAAATTTTCAGGTAATTGGCTTCAAAACTTTTGGTTCTACATGCATATATCATAAGGGAGCAACCATTTGATTTTTATGGGAGGCCTGGAATTAAATATAATTTGAAAAAAAAAAAAAAAAAAAAATCCAAGGCTGAATTTCGGCTGTAAAATATCTAGGACAGGGTGAATTCTCTATTATTAAATGACAGGACTATGCTATGAGTAAAAGAAATATCCAGCAGACCCGAAGACAATATCCAGCCACCCCCACCTCCACCCCCACCCCATAAAAATCAAAAGGTCACTCCCTAAATTAAAGTTAGACACTGAAGATAAAATTAAGGTTGCTGCAAAGCAAAGCACATCTCAAAATCACTTTAAAAGCTATCCATGTTCATGAAAATGTGATTATAATTTCGTTTCATATCTTTCTTATGTGAATTTATTTTACAGCCTATTGGAATGATAACAAGAAAAGACTTGGCCAAATTCCGTGTAGAGTCCAAACGAGGCTTGGTGAAAGTAGAACAGCTAAATATAGAAGACAAATAATCTGTTAAAGAATTTGTTAAACTTCTGCCATTTATAGAGAAGGGTTGGCCTGTCAGTGTGCTTGTCTCCTTAGAAAGCCTGTTTTTGCATGTGCAATGACACAGGTGCAGATCAGCTTTGCAGTAATCAGTCTTTTTTTTTTTCCAGTGTGTACAGGTCTATTGTAAGCCTATGAAGAAAGGTATTGGCTTAAATTCCTACTTAAAATTTCACATTTGCAAAATTTAGGGATTGTACCCTGTGATGTTAGAACCAAGGTTTTGAACAGCGTATGCCCAGAGCAGGCTTTCCTTATAATGCTTGTGAAATTGATAGTGAATAGGCAAGCACTTCTGTTATTGTGGTCTAATGGCAATTTCCAAATTATCTATGCAACTTTGGTTCTTAGAAAGTGTTCGCTAGTAAATGTAATTCAACAATAAGATTAATATGTAGCAATGTAACAGAGTTGGGAATGAGTTTGGCATTGGCTACACAATGATCTCATTGTTGATCAACACAATATGAGCCGCGAGGCGAGAAAACAGATCCACAGGGTTTCGTACCAGGTCCGACACAAACCGGTCTGTGCAGCCACAGAGGATGGCTATAAGCGTGAAATTTCAGATTTAAGGAGAAGAGGAATAGTACTATCCGTGTAACGAAAACAGAGGCGCTGATCAGCTTCGCAGTTACTGCGAAGCTGATCTGCGCCTTTGTTTTCACATAGGCAAAAATCCAGTTTTCTCATGATGCGGCTCATATTCTATAATGTAATACATGTGTGTAATGTTCTTTATATTGTTTTACAACGAAGTCAGTGCCCATAATTGCCTCATTTTACAATATTTTCATTTGCTTGTTTATATGTTTTACTCAGGCAAATATAAGCCCAGAACACCTTTATTTTGCTAAAATATGCCACAGCTATAGCCCCATGCAAAAGAAATGCAGAGAACTTTTAGAAATACATGTATTTAATAGCCTTTGTAATTTAAAAACAAAAATTCTGACAATTTTTGAGGCAAAAACTTTTGTCCATAAAATCAATATTATGTGTGTTCCATATTGTTTAATTTTATGAAGAACTAATGGTGACCTACATTATCTGGCCCCAAGATTATAAACTTTTTTTCATGCTCAGCTCAGTTGAGACTAAAATTTATCCTGCTCATAAATGTTAAAATGCCAACAATTGTTGGCATTTTAACATTTATTAGCAGGATAAATTACAGGCTTTGGTGATCTAAATCTGAATTTTCAATCACTAGAGACTGTTTCAGTATTTATAAACAGTTTAAATTTCATGCTCATCTGAGTTGAGCATGAAAAATGTTTTATAATCTTGGGGCCTGATCATAGTGTAGGCATCACCTTACTAAAAACTGGGGTGAAAACATAGATTTTAGGTTCTCATTTGAAATGCCTCAGTGAGGCGGTTTGAAGGTGTACCCACAATCTATTTTTTTAGCAAAATTAAGAAAAAAATATAGTTGAAAAAATTGCTGTACGTATATTGCATGGATATGTTTTCTAATAATAGGAGTATTTGCTAATTGATAGTAACCATGACTTGTGGGCATCCAATTTGAACCTACATATTACAAGTGGCATTCATGTCTTATTATTTTTGTTTAGTCACATTTTGTATGATTAGTATCTTACAAAATTTGAACCACCAGTACAGAAAGTATTTTTATCATAATTTGTTGATATATTGCTTCATTTTGCTTACTATAACTTTCCATCCATTGTTGCTTTATACAAGCAATTTTGCATCCTGTGATTTACAGTCTGTTGTGTGTTGTTGTAGCATAATATCCCATCATTCCCTTGTTAGAGTGTTATCTTGGTATAATTATGCTAAAAAATCTGGCCCTGAGGTTATAGAATATTTTTGTGCTCAACTCAGCTGAGCTTAAAATTTCTAATGCTCATAAGTAGTGAAATAGCCCAATTATATATTAAAATTTCAAGTTTAGATCACGATATCCTGTAATTTATCCTGCTTATAAATGTTAAAATGCCAACAATTGTTGGCATTTTAACATTTATGAGCGGGATAAATTTTAGTCTCAGCTGAGTTGAGCACGAAAAAAGTTTTATAACCTTGAGGCCTGGTCTTTCGATCAAAGTTGTCTAGTTGATATGTACATATGTATGGACAAATAGACTTGTTCATCATTATCATTCGGGCATGTCCAATTTGAGCCGCATCGTGAGAAAACGGGATTATTGCCTATGCGAAAACAAAGGCGCAGATCAGCTTCGCGGTAACCGCGAAGCTGATCAGCGCCTTTGTTTTCGCTACTCGGATAGTACAATTCCTCTTCTACTTAAATCCGAAATTTCAAGCTTCTAGCTCTTTTCCGAGCTTGTACAGGCCGGTTTGTATCGGACCTGGTCGGAAACCCCGAAGACCGGTTTTCTCGCGTCGAGGCTCATTTTATTTTGGTGGTGTGGGAGAGCAGTGGCTTTGTCCAAGACTCCGGAGCGAGAGATCCTGGGTTTGATACCTTTGCCGTGTAGTGTCCTTGAGCAAAACACTGTAAGGTCACTACATTACTGGTTAATATGTAGGAAGCCATGGCTTTTTTTCCCGTTCTGACAAAATTTGTTGACTGAAACATTTAGCTTAACCAAAACCAAATATTGTTGTGTGTATATTCTATTGTGTCTTAGTGTGAGCTGCATTGTGATTAATATCCAGTCATTGAAGTCTTTCTAAGGCCAGGGAAATTAACTTTTAGATTCTCATTCCACCCGCCGCTGTTCAAAACTGCCCCCTCCCCCCCCCCCCCCCCCCCCCCCCCCCCCCCCCCCCCCCATGATTGCTTGTGTGTCTATTAATGCAAAAATCATATAAAATTTTAAAGAATCTAGGCCTCTTAGACAGTCAAAGTGGGTGCCCAAAAATAAAATCCACCCACCCACCCCAGATTTTTCAAAAGCTTGGATGAGAATCTAATAATTTATTTTCTCTGGCCTAATGGAGAGTAAAGTGTTAATAATACTTTTTAATTTCGCAGTGTTTCTGTTTTAAGAAATCAGAATCCTGGGCCCCGAGGTTACAAAACTTTTTTCATGCTTAACTACGCTGAGCACAGTATTTGAACTACTTATAAATACTTAAACTTGGCAAACTGAATGTAATTTCAGGTTGAGATCACCAAAACCAGTAATTTATCCTGCTAATAAATGTTAAACATTTATGAGCAGGATAAATTTTAGTCCCAGTTGAGTTGAGCATGAAAAAGGTTTTATAACCAGTTCATTGTTAAATTATTGTATAAAATCCTGATGTATATATTGCTTCAATTGTGAAATCATGGTATTTCATTACTGTTATAATTGAGTGATTGTTAAGCTGTTTTTACCTCGATTTATCCATACATTCCATTTCTGAGGTTCAGTAACAGTGCAAATTTTTAACCCCCACCCTAGTGTTTGGCTAGAGATATACTGCATATACATGTTTATGTTCTGTATTAAGACCTTGTTTCATGTTTTATGTATTTTTTTGTGCTTTTTACCCAAAAATTATGTTTCTGTTGTTTTTGTTTGCCTACAACACACTGGTTATCCAGTTACAACCTCCGTGACTGGGAACAACAGACGCAAAATCAATATGAGACTGTACTATTGAAATACCTGTATGGGAACGACTTTTCACTGAGCAGAAAACAATTTTCAACAGATCAGAATGATCTGTGGAAAGTTGTTGCCAGATAGGTACATATGCTCACCGGCAAAAGTTTAGTCAGTGAAAATACATGTAAAATCCCATTGGGACAGTTTAAATCGTTATAGCTTTAAAATCCCCAGACAGTTTAGGATTGAAATTACCGGTCATAAAACTGAGAATAAAACCTAACATTTCCAACAAAAACGATTGAAATATCGCATGTGGTTTTGCCACAGTGCATACACCAATTTTCGTTCTTGTTTTAAATGAAAGGGAGGTAATCTAAAAATAATAAATAATTGACTTGTTATTTCTCGCGACTGTGGCTGAATTTTGAAAAGATTTTTTCGGATTTTTGTCACTGACAACCACCTCTTTCAGAAAGCGCTATTAATCAAAACACCAATTTGATCATTTATCGGGTAATTACAAAAATGATGTATGAAAAAAAGGCCATTAACTCTGTTGAAATTGACAACTGGTGGTTTCTTTCCAGAATTAGAAAGAGACTGACTTTGCAAATTTAATATAGGGGAACATCTAAGGCAAGCGGCTGCGAATTATAGTAATTGGGCTGGTCAAAGTTACTGACTAAACTTTTTCCTCTGAGTATATATTTATCACCTATTGTCACATATTGATTTTTCCATGTTGGTTGTTCTCAGTGGCAGTGGTTGTACTATAGAACTTAAGTTTAATTTCTAATCATAATTTATTTTCTCATGTTTATGCATAAAAGTTAGAATTCCATTTATGCAGTTTATAAACTAGTCAAAGTAAGTGAAGCCCCAGCTGATGCTTTCCCATAGACGTCATGCAAAAAAATTCAAACTGCTTTACTAAACTCTTTTATAGAGCTATAGTTTTCAGCGATTTTCAGTAGAATGCTACACTTTTCTATTATGCCGATGGGCTCACTATTATTCTTGTTGTGAAATGGGCAAAAATCTGGATCTTTCATAGAAAATTTGTTACAATGACTTAGATTGAAAATTTGGTTGATTTTTCAATGTTTTGAAATGAACATTTAAACTTTGGCATTTTAAGATTCTGCCTATGGAGAAAAACTTACACAGGGCTTAAACTTTTTGACCAGTTTATTGATATAACAGCAAATCCTCATAATAAAGCCTTCTTTCGATCAACGCTGATCAAAAGTACTTTCTACGTGTATCAAGTAAGTGTGATATTCTATCAAGTGCTGACATTGTTGTGTTATACGTGTTTTGCCTTCACCATGTAAAGGCCGGGTACTCCTAATTTGAGGTCAGGTAAAATGAGCCTTCGCATGAGAAAACCAACAGTCTGGGTTTCCGACAAGGTCTGACACAAACCGACCTGTACAGTCACAGAAGCAGGCTAGAAGCTCGAAATTTTAGATTTATGAAGAAGAGGGATTGTACTACTGTGTAGCGAAAACAAAGACGCTGATCAGCTGTGCAGTCACTGCACAGCTGATCTGCGTTGTTTTTTGCCTATGCATGTTGTTGGTTTTCTTATGCAGCGGCTCAAATAGAATTCCTGTTACATGGCAACTCTTTTTTCACATTTTATGATTGCTTGTACATAAAAACTACTACATGTATGATAACCTGCTTTTCGTACATGCCAAAACAAAGGGACAGATCAACCACATGATAACTACACTGTATATAGCAGATCAGCCCCTTTATTTTCACTTCACAGTACAATTTGTCTTTTTGCTAATTCTTAAATATGAGGATCATTTTACATAGCATGTAAATTCAGGGTAAATATTTGACTGTGCCATAGTCATTGTACAATATTTTTTTTTATATTTACATTCTGTCTCACAAAAGACCACCAACAAAATTTGGCACTTCCGTCCTTCTTTCCACTGCACAAAGTAAAAAAAGATATATTGTTAGCATAATAGTTTGATGAAAAATCTCCTGCATAAACCTGAACGTTTTGTTACATGTAGCATAATAGGGAAGAATTCACCACTGGAGAAAATTTGCATCAAATTCATTCACCCACGGTGATTTTCGGATGAATGTCAAATGCATGGAAGTCATCCTTTGAAGTGGTAAATTGTTAGTTGATGCATCCGTTTGCTTTCTAACTGTGATAATCCAAAGTTCCAACATTGGAAGAATCTTTTAATTAGGTTCTTTTCTATTTATCTGCTGGGGAGTGCCATGGCGTAGTAGTAGAGCATCAGACTCTTTATGGATAGGTCTTTGGTTCAATCCCCACTGGCAATATCGAGTTGTGTCTATGAGCAAGACACATTAACTACCCAGAGTACTGGGTAATACCCAGGAAGCAATGGATATGTCATGAAATGACTGAAAAATTGTTGACTTGGATATTAAAAAATCAATACAAACAATTTTGTCTGCTGGTATAGAATTTTAAGTGTCCTTGATCTACCAGTATATTTATTTTTCTTTAGTGTTTATTTCATTTTTAAGTGATTGTATACTGTTTCAAATTTCAGTGAAATAGTTTTTTGTTAAGTTTTATCTTGTATAGATCTAGATATATCTAGCCATAATAGAGAAGAAAACCTGGAACCAGTTGTTCAAAAATGTGTTAGCCTAACGTCATCGTTAAGACCTCAACTCATTAAGTAAATGCTGACTACATAAGAAAATGCACTGATATTTTTTGTGGACAAAATGTGAGAATCCTTTGTGTATTTTTGTAATATTCATGTTTGAAATTTTAACGAATCATTAACTAATGACGAATCATTAACTAATGATGTCGTTATTTTGAACAACTGGCCCCTGAATTTAAATGTTGCACTTGATTGTAAATTGTTTAACCATCTTTTTCTGTAAACAGTGTAGAGCTAGTTTGGTTTTGACTTTAGACGGATAAACAGTTGGGTGCATCTATAGATAATTCAGAGATGCATGGTAATAAGGCTGTACCGTTATTCGCATGGACAGGTAAATAATGGTAAATGAAATTAATGGAAACAATGCTGATGCACTAGCATTAAATTTTGGGATAGCGTTTCTCAATGAAATAAGCAAAAAATTTAAAAGTTTGTAGTACATATGTATGTCACACTAGTAAACTTCAAATGCGGATTAGTTGATTTTATTTGTTTATAATGGTTTCCATAAAACTTTTCAGGATCTATAGCTACAGGGTTCCCACACTCCAGCGATAAATTCCCTGACATTTCCCTGACTTTTCCCTGACAAATATCTGATTTTCCCTGACACTTCATCGGCATTTCAACCAATGATTTCCTTCTCATTCAATTGTTTTACTGAACAATTACAACACAAATGCATAATTATAATAGCTATAAAAGAACTGATTTATAGTACTGATGTTTTTGGGTCAACTTATTTGAAGAAACATAACATTTATTATCAAGCTTTTTTGGAATTCCAAAGCAAAAATGACTGTAAATGTAAAAGAACTAATGCAATGTACATTGTCAATGTAACTTACGACTCTCTTACATAGTTTTCAAATGCTCAGCATGACAGATAATGTGCAAACAAATATTATGCCATAAACCAAAACTATTGCAAGTCATTTGTTTCTTTATAGACAAGTTGGGCTAAACATTCAAGTATGTAGTCAGTTTTTCTATCATGTTGGTACGAACAGCTGATTCCTTGGTACATAATCAGGACTAAGTAGAATATCTTAAGGTAATAGCATGAAGGTAATAGATGTCAAGACAGGAATAGAAGACTCAGGGAATGACACATTTAAAGTGCCACATAAAACACCAGGCAAACATACAACACTAGTCGTCACATTAAATATAAGAATGAATAGATGTATGACCAGCAAGATGGTTGGCTTCTATGAAGGAAACAAAGCTGTGGTGTTACGTGCCAGGCGTAACTAGAAGATTAAGGAAACCAACAAGTTGGTTAGCCAGCAACAAGCTTTGTTTAAAATTTAACAAATCTATTTAGAAGTGATTTAACCAGTAATTACATGTGAAACAATCAAAAGCATATATACAATCAAACAAAAATGAATGTACAATACCTTTCAAGATGTTAATTCCCTTAAAGAATGTCTGAATGTCCCTCAGAATTTTTTAACACAAGTCTGTATCAGTTTCTGATCCCAAGAATTAAAGTTTGTTTCAAAATAGCACTATGTCCCAATCCAGAATCGAATATCACAAAGTAATCCAAGAATAAGTTTAAATTCCAGTAAGATAGATTTTGACTTCTTAATAGTAACAGTACCCAAAGATTGTCCTTATGAAAATTTGTAGCCCTTATATAGCACTGAGGAACATTCAGGATTCTTCCAGCAAATTCTATGATATCATATACTAAAAATAACAAGTTGTTTACCAAAATTTAATCTTCTGGAATATTCTAGAGAGGCCATTATCCTTCCACAATATTCTTTTGACATAAAAAAAGATTTTTCTAGAAGATTCTACATCTTTCCAGGTTCTTCCAGATTTTTCCGGACTTTTCTGTCAAAGAACAATTTGAAATTTCTAGAAAATTCTGAAGTAAACAACCTGTTTATGTCCAATATCTGGGACACTAAAAGTAAATAATTGCTAAGGACAACAAGTAAACATCATATGTATAACATCATACTTTCCTGGGCATACTCCCTTGGGAAGTTTACCAGTACTGAATGCACATCTTTCAACAAGTAACTGTCATACATAACACTTCCCCTCTTCAAAGAAAAGAAAGTTTTATAAAATAAAGCTTTCTTTTGCAATACTGGATAATTGTATACAATATGTTTAGCAAAATTTGTGCAAAACTAATCAAATACAACAGCACAAAGCTAGACATCAGCATTGTAGAGGCACTTAAGCTCTGCTTAGGGTGTCTGGAATGATATTATCTCTTCCTCGGATATGTCTGATGTCAAGATTGTGCTCTTGCAACATGAGACTCCACCTGAGTAAACGCTGGTTCTTGTTTTTCATTTTATGTATGAAAGTCAGTGGATTGTGGTCACTGAAGACAACAATTGGTGCATGTGAAGAAGCTAAGTAAACTTCAAAGTGCTGAAGTGCAAGGATTAGAGATAGGCATTCTTTCTCTATGGTAGAGTAATTTCTCTGATGCTTGTTAAACCTTTTGGAAAAATAACAAACAGGATGGTCAACACCATTGTCATCTTCTTGCAACAATACACTGCCTGCACCAACATCACTGGCATCTACAGCCAACTTGAACTCTTTGTCAAAACTTGGTGCTAAGAGAACCGGAGCACTTCTAAGTATGGCCTTGAGCTTATCAAATGACTTCTGGCAGTCATCCGTCCAAACATACTTGGCCTTCTTTCCAAGCAAGTTTGTCAGAGGCTCAGCTATAGCCGAGAAGTTGTTGCAGAATTTCCTGTAATATCCAGCCATACCCAGAAAGCGCATCAGTTGTCTTTTGCTAGTAGGTACAGGAAAATCTGAGATAGCCTCAACTTTAGCTTCTACAGGTTTTACCTGACCTTGACCTACAATGTGTCCAAGAAATGTCAAGTTTGCATGGCAAAATTCACTTTTTGCCAAGTTCACAGTTAGTTTAGCATCACTTAGCCGGTCAAAGAATGTTCTGATTGTCTGCAAGTGTTGTTGCCACTCCTCACTGAAGATAATAGCGTCGTCGATATAGGCTTTACAGCCATCCAGATTGGAAATCAAACTGTTGACCAGCCGCTGAAAAGTCGCAGGCGAGTTCTTCATTCCAAATGGCATGACTTTATACTGGTACAGTCCATCTGGTGTAACAAATGCCGAGATCTCCTTTGCTCTGTCCGTGAGGGGTATCTGCCAAAATCCCTTTAGCAGATCGAACTTTGTAACATACTTGGCATGTCCAATATTATCAATGCAGTCATCGATTCGTGGGATGGGAAAGGTGTCTGTTTTAGTGACAGAATTGACTTTTCGATAGTCTGTGCACATTCTAAATGTCCCGTCTGGCTTTGGTACAAGAATACAAGGAGAACTCCATTCACTTTGGCTGGGTTCAATGAAATCATTGTCCAGCAAATATTGAACTTCTTCCCTGAGATATTGCTGTTTTACAGGGTTCATTCTGTAAGGATGTTGCTTTACCTTCAATAATGTCAACATCATGATAGATTTTGTCAGTTCTGGATGGAATGTCCGGAAATAAGTGCTCATATTCGAGAACTAACTGTTTCAGTTCAAGTCTTTTGTCTGAATCAAGGTGAGACAGTTTCTGATCAAGATTCTGTAGTATGTCAGAATTCTGGAGTTTCGATGACGAGGGATCAGATTTCTCCAAGTTGAAGTCCTCAGAGTCCATTTGATTTTGTTCATGAGGGACAGAATTAACTATATTTACTGATGAAATAACAGAACTATCCCTATCAATATACTTCTTGAGCATATTAATGTGACATAGCTGTTTTTGCTTGCGCCTCCCAGGAGTGTTAACAATGTAATTCAGGTCACTTAACTTTTTATCAACAGTATACGGGCCATAATATCTAGCTTGTAAAGGTCTGCCAGGAATGGGCAAGAGAGCAAGTACCTTGTCTCCAGGTTCAAAATTTCTATCTTTAGCATTTTCATCATAACGAATCTTCATTTTGCTTTGAGTAGATTTGAGATTGGACCGAGCTGCATCACAGGCCTTTGATAGTCTGTTTTTGAAATCAGACACATACTGAAGTAAGTTCAAAGAACTGTCATCATCTGAGAGAAATTTCTCTTTAAGAAGTTTTAACGGTCCACGTACAGTGTGCCCAAAAACAAGCTCAAATGGGCTGAACCCCAGAGACTCTTGTACAGATTCTCTTACAGCAAATAGAAGCAAGTGTATGCCTTCATCCCAATCTTTTTCAGTGTCAAAGCAGTAAGATCTGATCATGTTTTTCAAAGTTTGATGGAATCTTTCTAAGGCACCTTGGCTTTCAGGGTGGTAAGCCGATGACTTGTATTGCTTAATTCCAAGTTCGTACATGACTTGCTGAAAAATTCCTGACATAAAATTTGAGCCCTGACCTGACTGGATAGATTTTGGGAGGCCTACAAATGTGAAGAACTTCACAAGTGCATTAACTATTGTTTTAGCCTTGATATTTCTGAGTGGGATAGCTTCAGGAAAGCGAGTTGAAGCACACATTATGGTCAGAAGATATTCACAACCTTTCTTTGTTTTGGGTAAGGGACCTACACAATCAATAATCACTCTGCTGAAAGGTTCATCAAAGGCAGGAATGGGCTGTAACTGAGCTTTAGGAATAGTCTGATTGGGTTTTCCTACCATCTGACAAGTGTGGCAGGATTTGCAGTGTTGAGATACATCAGATTTTATTCCTGGCCAGTAGAAATGATTAAGGATCTTGTGATAGGTCTTATTTACACCTAAATGGCCTGACATTGGAGTTTCATGGGCCAAGTTTAAGATTTCAGGGCGATAAACCCTAGGGATCACAATTTGGTGGTTAACAGTCCACTCATCTTCTGCTGAGACATCTGGAGGACGCCATTTTCGCATTAATATGCCATTTTTGACATAATAGCAAACAGGGACCTGGGATATTTCTTTTTCATCTAAAGCCCTTTCAAATAAAGGCAAGATCTCAGAATCACTGTGTTGTTCTTTACAAAGCTGTGACCTTGACAGCTGGTCATGACCTTGGTCATTTGAGTTGGAAGGTGAAAGGTCATTTTCTGACCCCGACCTTGGATTGCTAGGGTCAGTCTGAATATCAGACTGACTAGAGGAAAGAGATGTTGAAATCTCTTTATTAAAGGACTGACCTATCAAAGTGTCAATTAAATTTATGTCCTGCATCCCATCATATAATTTGGCTTTCTTAGCCATTGCCCTAGTAACAGCACAAGAAGGGTAAAGGTCAGGAATTTCCTGCTCAATGGGATCAGGCGGTTGATCAACACATGGTGTGCTGGTCAAAAGTGGGTTTACCACAACCTTATCTCCTGCCAAATCATTGCATAACAGCAAGTGAACACCTTTAAAAGGTAGATAAGGTCTAATACCTACAGCCACGGGACCTGTTACTAAGTCAGAGGACAAATAGATATTATGGAGGGGTACGTTAACAAATCCACACTCTACGCCCTGGATAAGGACACTTGTCCCAGAAGAAGACTTCTCGGAAAATGGCAAGGTATCTGCCAAGATAAGGGATTGAGAAGCTCCGGTATCTCGTAAGATTTTGATAGGGGTAGACTGGGCAGAGTCACTGTTAAGTGACACAAAACCATCTGATAAGAATGGTTCATAAATCTCCATAATAGAATCCTCAGAGACTGACTCTTTACAAGTTCTGGTCAGTATAGGGTTTTCTTCCTGGATACAAGACTGTGGTTTAGCCTTTAAGGAGGTGAGACCTGTCGGTTTAGCACTATCTAGGTTTTCTCTTTCTTTCTTTCGTTTCAGTGCCAAACATTCAGAAATAATGTGGCCAGTTTTCTTACAATAATTACAAATTGGCTGGGATAAGGGATTTTGTCCTTTGTTTTCACTAGAAAATTTGGGTTTTGGACTGGAATTGTCAGTTGGATTACTGGGATTGGCTTTGGGACCGGACTGAGGGGAATATGGTTTTGACTGAGGGGTAATTTGCTTTGATTGAGGGTTATATGGTTTCCTAGGATATGGCTTGTTGACAAATGAAGCCTTATGAGTCAAAGCATAATCATCAGCTAAACGTGCTGCTGTTTCCAAGTTTTCAACTTCTCTTTCGTTCAAGAAAGCCTTAACATCAGAATTTATGCACCGTTTGAATTCTTCAACAAGCATGAGCTGCCTTAGCTTTGCATGATCAGAACCTACTTTCTTTGAGGAGCACCATCTATCAAATAGTTGTTCTTTTGCTCTGGCAAATTCAACATGAGTCTGGTCATGATCTTTTCTACAATCCCTAAATTTCTGCCTGTATGCCTCAGGGACCAACTCATAAGCCTTAAGAATAAGTTCCTTTACTGTATCATAATCTGAGCTTTGCTCAAGAGAAAGCCGAGTGTAAATTTCTCGAGCTTTACCAATTACAACACTTTGCAAAAGCAAGGTCCAGTGCTCTCTTGGCCATTTCAAGTTTTCTGCCACCTTCTCAAAATGTAAAAAATATTTGTCAACCTCTTTTTCTTGAAATGGAGGAACGAGACGAATGTGTTTCGTGACATCAAATACCATACTAGTGGCCAAAGGCAAAGATTTTGATTTAGATTTGCCTTGTAACTCAAGCTCTTTCATTTTTAACTCAAATTGTAACTTTTCCTTTTCAATTTCAAGCCGTTCTTTTTCAATTTCAAGCTTTTCTGCTCTTTCTAACTTTTCTCGTTCCATTTCCCTTTGTTTTTCCTTCTCTCGTTCTTCCATTTCTAGTCTTAATTTCTCAAGTTCTAATTTTTCTCTATGCATTCTATCTTCTCGTTCTATAGTTTCTAACCTTATTCTCTCTTCTCGCTCCTCTTTCTCCCTTCTTATTCTCTCCTCTTGATCTAATCTTAATTTTTCTAATGTAATTTGATTTTTTATTTCAATTTCTCTCAGCTGCAAGTCAGTCTGAGTGACTAGAATCTTAGAGGTAGCCGAGGAATCAAAAATTTCCTCGTCAACAAAAAACTGAATCAAAATGTTCTTAATTTCATGTTTTAACATGGAAGTCTTGATATTTGACAACCCATAATGATCAGCTATGTCTAAGAGGTCACTCTTTTTGGCCTTATCTAACAGCTCCTGAGAAGGCGCAGCAATAAAGTCACTTAGTTTGAATGACATGGTTGCTTTTTGCTGGCTTTAGCTATTTAAACAGCAAACAGTGAAGATACTTTAGAATTTTAAATAAATTTGGTGCACAAGAAATTTCAATCCCGGACGAGCCCCCAATTCTGTTACATGCCAGGCGTAACTAGAAGATTAAGGAAACCAACAAGTTGGTTAGCCAGCAACAAGCTTTGTTTAAAATTTAACAAATCTATTTAGAAGTGATTTAACCAGTAATTACATGTGAAACAATCAAAAGCATATATACAATCAAACAAAAATGAATGTACAATACCTTTCAAGATGTTAATTCCCTTAAAGAATGTCTGAATGTCCCTCAGAATTTTTTAACACAAGTCTGTATCAGTTTCTGATCCCAAGAATTAAAGTTTGTTTCAAAATAGCACTATGTCCCAATCCAGAATCGAATATCACAAAGTAATCCAAGAATAAGTTTAAATTCCAGTAAGATAGATTTTGACTTCTTAATAGTAACAGTACCCAAAGATTGTCCTTATGAAAATTTGTAGCCCTTATATAGCACTGAGGAACATTCAGGATTCTTCCAGCAAATTCTATGATATCATATACTAAAAATAACAAGTTGTTTACCAAAATTTAATCTTCTGGAATATTCTAGAGAGGCCATTATCCTTCCACAATATTCTTTTGACATAAAAAAGATTTTTCTAGAAGATTCTACATCTTTCCAGGTTTTTCCAGATTTTTCCGGACTTTTCTGTCAAAGAACAATTTGAAATTTCTAGAAAATTCTGAAGTAAACAACCTGTTTATGTCCAATATCTGGGACACTAAAAGTAAATAATTGCTAAGGACAACAAGTAAACATCATATGTATAACATCATACTTTCCTGGGCATACTCCCTTGGGAAGTTTACCAGTACTGAATGCACATCTTTCAACAAGTAACTGTCATACATAACAGTGGCAATAAATGAGAACAAGTCAAATTATTCATTAAATATAAAGTCAAACCATACAGACCTCTAGAGCTTAAGCCTGACTATAAAATGTTTCCCGTAAAAACAATGTGGTTTAATCAACTTCCTTGATTTTTCCAATGATGCAGAACACATTTCAGAGGACAGCAAAATATGGATCATCATATAAATAACCATGAAGACATGACACAATGACTGGAGCCAAGAACTGAGAATCCCTTAAATAACTAACTTCTCTTAAATAAATAAAAATAATTTAAATGAAAACAAAAAACATTAGAAACTGCCTTAGCCTTTAAAGACCCAATGCAAATTTCCCTAACAATGTTTCAAATTTCCCTGACACATCAAAATTCCCTGACATTTACCTGACTTTTGTGAAATCCCATTTTTCCCTGACACGTGAGAACCCTGAGCTAGTAGCCTGTGAAACTGAGCTGTGTCACGAGAAAACTGGGAATTTCTCATGTGGGAAAACAAAGCTGATCAGCACCTTTGTTTTCGTTACATGGGAAGTAAAATGCCTCTTCTTGACAAATCTTAAATTTCAAGCTTCTGGCTTCTACGATTGTACAACCCAGATTGTGTTGGAGCTGGTCAGAAACCCTGAAGACCCGTTTTCTCATGTTCGTGGCTCACCTAGTAACATGAAACTAGTGGTTGATTTCTGAAACAAATACATACTGATTATGCCATGGAAATGTGAAAAAATATTTTAAAGTGTTATTTCCCAAGCTTCAAGAAAATGTGGCACTTTAAATATCATTGTTGTGCTTCATTGCTGTTATTTGCTATGACTCACTGTCAGGTCAGGCAAATCAAATGTTTTCATGAAATTTATCTTGCTTTCTACGCTTAACCACACTGTTTATGGGCATGCCTCACAGAGGTAGATTACAATTTTGAGTGTTTGCAATAGGTTTTTGTGATTGCTTTGACCGTGTCTTTACTTCTGCTATAGAAAGAACAGAGGTAAACCAGCACTCTCAAAGCAATCACATGATACATAGAGGATATTTGCTTTTTTGAGGTGAATACCAAATAAATTTCATCGAGTGAGTTGAAAACATTAGAATTTTCACGAGTGCGCAGCACAAGTGAAAATTTTGATGTTTTCAACACATGAAATGAAATATATTTGGTATTCACCGAAAAAAGGCAAATGTTCTTTTTATTTTATAAACATAAACTGAAAAAAAAATAGTGCCTCTTCTACAGTGAAGATATAGGCTGATATCAGTCACTAGTGACTTTTGATATCCGTGGGATTTGATATCAGTGAAATTTCATATCAATGAAAATACCAATTTTATCAAGTTTTGATATACGAGGTATAGTCGGAAAGTTCCCGGACTGGTTTATTTCAAAGGATATTTAACATCAAATTACTATGAAGTTTTTCAAATAAGAAATCACATCCATTTTGACCAAGATTTGATAGTCTGTTCCACACATTTAAATACTGCAGTTGCATTTTTATCCCATATGTCGAAGACCTCAGTGGTAAAAGTGACACCTAAAACTTTGAAGGGTTCTTGATTCCAGTCCAAGTTATATTCGCGACATAATTTAATATTTGACTTATTTGTTGAACCTATCCATATTGCTTTTGTCTTTTCAATGTTTAGTTTAAGACCTGACATTAAGTAGAAAGTATTTAATTTTTCCAAAATTTTTCTCAACGATATTTCTGTTCCATCTAAGAATATTTGCGTATCGTCAGCATACTGGCTTAATTTGTATTCTTTATTATTAATGATTATACCTTTAATGTCCTGATCTTTTCTAATCATGTGACTTAAGACTTCAGCGCTTAAAATAAAAATATATGGTGAAATAGGGTCACCTTGTCGGCAGCCTCTTTGTAAACTGAAGTAGTCTGTCATATGGCCATTTTGCAAAATACAAGACTCGGAGCCATGTTGGAATATTTCGATCCAGCACTTAAAAGAAGGTCCAAAATTAAAATAGTCTAGAGTTTTATGAATAAATTTCCACGATACGGAATCAAAAGCTTGCTGAAAATCAATTGACAAAATTAAACCAGGGATTTCTTGCTGTTTTGTCTCAAAAAGTATATCGTATATTAGCCGTATATTAGCCGTATATTTTCGCCGATGAATCTGCCTGAAATGAACCCCTTTTGATCTTGATTTATTATTCTATGTAAAACAGATTTCAGCCGAGCTGCAATAACTGAAGAGGCTAGTTTGTAAATGACGTTAAGAAGAGAAATCGGGCGCCAGTTTTTGAGATAGAAAGGAGATTTGTTTGGTTTTGGAAGGCAAGTTATGATACCCTGTCTTTGAGTTATTGAAAATGAACCAGTTCTGTATCCAAAATTTAGAGTTCAATATAAAGTGTTTAAGATCAGGCCAAAAGAATTTAAAGAATTCTGCAGTAAACCCATCGCTTCCAGGTGTTTTTGAATTTTTCATATTTTTTAATGCCTCTGCAAGCTCAGAATATTTAATGTCCCCCTCAAGTAGATCAGCTTCATTTTCTGTTAATTTTAATGGGTTTTCTCCAATTAATGTTTCTACAGATTCATTTTCAATTATGTTGTTATCTCTGTACAGATTTCTGAAATACGTTTTCTGGCTGTTAAGAATTTCTTCTGTAGACAAAGATTCATGGCCATCACTTTCTATTATTTTTGTTATAACTTTATTAGTGAAATTTCTCTTTTCAAGATTGAAAAAATAACTTGATGGTTTTTCTCCCAAGTCCTCGTATCTGCACCGAGATCTTAACATTACTCCCTCTATAGTGTTTTTTCTTAAATCATGTAATCTTTGCAGAATCTAAATATATCAATATAATTGTCATCATCAATAAATTTTAAAACCTCTCTTCGAGCTGCTGGATTATTTACATGGTGATAGTTTTCGGTGTCTTCATCGGGGTTTAAAACTAAATTCCAATCTCCACAGATTATAACCTTGTTGTTTCCAAAAGTTGATATTTTTTCTCTAAAATTTTTGTAAAATCGGGGTCTGTCATCATTTGGCCCATATATACTTGCAAGTGTTATTATTTCATTCATTATTTTCAATTCTACTATCACAAAATTTCCATCTGGATCTGTCGATATTCGACCAATATCACATGAAAAGTTGTTGTTAATTAATATCATTACTCCTCGGCTTGCGTTGATACCCTCTCTTGCACTTAAGATTATGTTATATCCCCATTCTGATTTTACATAATTATACATGTTTCTGTCAATATGAACATCTTGTAAACAAGCTATATTATACTTTTTTGAACGTAGATAATGGAATAAATCCCACCTTTTTAGCTGACCTGAGCCGAAGGCTCATAGGTGAGCTTATAGTATACCCATGCTCCGGCGTCCGTCCGTCCGTCCGTCCGTCGTCCACAATTTCAAAGATCTTCTTCTCTGAAACCGCTGGGCCGATTGTTCTCATATTACACATACACCATCTACAGGTAGGGGGAAAGAATAATTGTGTTTTTTGTTTTGATCGGATAAGAACTCTGGTTGCTATGGCAACTTATGCTTCCCATAGACTTAAAATGGAAAAAAGTGAAAATTGCCAGTTTTTGCTGTCTTGTTGGAGATATTTGAATTTTGTTTTTGCAGAAATGTTTATTGAGTAGTCCTCTACGTTTCGTGTGACTTTTGTCCTAATCCTTTATTTTGATTGGTTGCAGGGGCCCCATATAGGGCAAAATTTCGAAAAACATTCAAAAATCTTCTTCTCAGAAACTGTCAAGGGGATTAAGCCTGTACTTTGTATATATGTTCCTGACAATGGCCTCTACATAATTTGTGTTTTTTATTCCAGGCGGATAAGAACTCTGGTTGCTATGGCAACTTATGCTTCCCATAGACTTATAATGGAAAAAAGTGAAAATTGCCAGTTTTTGCTGTCTTGTTGGAGATATTTGAATTTTGTTTTTGCAGAAATGTTTATTGAGTAGTCCTCTACGTTTCATGTGACTTTTGTCCTAATCCTTTATTTTGATTGGTTGCCGGGGCCCCATATAGGGCAAAATTTCGAAAAAACATTCAAAAATCTTCTTCTCAGAAACTGTCAAGGGGATTACGCCTGTACTTTGTATACATGTTCCTGACAGTGGCCTCTACATAATTTGTGTTTTTTATTCCAGGCGGATAAGAACTCTGGTTGCTATGGCAACTTAAAGTTTCCATAGACATATAATGGGAAAAGTTGAAATTGACTATTTTTGCGGTCCAATTGCAGATATTTAAATTTTGTTTTTGTAGAAATGTTTATTGAGTAGTGCTCCAAGTTTATTGTTACTTTTGTCCTAATCCTTTATTTTGATTGGTTGTTGGGGCCCCATACAGGGCAAAATTTAGAAAAACATTCAAAATTCTTCTTCTCAGAAACTGTCATAGGGGTGAAGCCTGTACTTTGTACACATGTTCCTGACAGTAGCCTCTACATAATTTGTGTTTTTTATTCCAGTCGGGTAAGAATTCTGGTTGCTATGGTAACTTAGTTTCCATAGACTTATAATGGGAAAAGTGGAAATAAGCTATTTTTTTGAAAACTATTGCAGCTTGAGATCTGAAAAGTGGTAGATGCAAAAAACTAATGGATTAGATGAAGGTATATGATTAATTTAGGTCAAGGTCATCTCTTGACCTTGGCCGGTCTGTCGTCCATACACACTTTTCAAAGATTTTCTTTCTCTGAAACCACTTGGCCAATCAAAGCCAAATTTTATATGAAGCATCTATAGGAAGTGGGAATCAATGTATATATAAATAATCCAGGTCACATGACCAAGATGGCCGCCATGCCCATATATGGTAAAAACCCTTAAAATATCTTTTTCTTTAGAACCGGTGAACCGATTTCAACGAAACTTTGCATGAAGTATGGATGACTCAAGTACTACAATGTATTTATAAATCATGAGCCTGTGGTGACCTTGACCTATTTTATGGCAAGGTCAACATAGGTCGTCAATGCATTTGAATGGGGAAAACTTTTAAAATGTCATTTAAAGTGAAAGTCTTGCAGGAAATGGGCAGTAGGACTGAATATTAATGATTCTGAAAAAAAAATGGACCCCAGGGGCTCATCTGCTTTTAAAATGTTATTTGAAGGGGAAAACCAGCAGGAAATTGGCAAATGGACAGAATATTGATTATTCTGAAAAAAGAAAATGGCCTAAGGGCTTCATCTGCCCCTGCACTGGGGTTAAATACCATAATATTCAAATATGTTTATTGGTATATGAAGCGGATCTCAGGTGAGCGTTTACAGGACCATTGGTCCTCTGGTTTGCATATTCTTGAGGCCTTGACAGTTTTGGGAAAAAATAGTTGTGAAATCAGCCATATTCTTTGTAAGATGTTAACATTGCTATAACCCATGTTGTCTTTAAATGGATGATGAAGTCATACTTAACAACAGAATACATGTACATGTGGAAAATAACAAAAGATGACACATACAACATACAGAAAATATACATATATAACAGACACATGTTAGTTCTTGAAATATTTGCAAAAATCCTTGTATAACAGAGAAAAAATTCTGGATTTTGTTTTTGGAAATATACATTTGAGCGCACTTTCATCTTCGTCTATGAACTTTACCTACTTGCTAATTTATTAGAAATTGAGTAAAATAATGTGTGGCAACCGTGGAGAACTTGTCTTGAAATATGTACTTGCCACTAAAAGCATTTTTTTTTTTTCAATACAGAATAAGCTGAGCATATTAGTAGTTATTACGTTTAAAGATCTGGTATATTTTAGTTTTTTTATTTCAGTTGACAATTCTATACATGTAGTTTGCTTCACAAAAGAAATTCTATACTTCGCTTCAACGTAATTTAACACTGATAGGCAAGATAACAATAATGAAATCACTAGCTTTGGCAAAATTTGTACATCTATTTTTGGCATTACCTAACCCGCCTGGGGAGTTAATTTTAAAAAAAACTTAAATAAATTATTCTATAGCTTCCTATGGAACTCTGGACCTGACAGAATTAAACGTAAAGTTATCGTTAAAGACATGGCAAGAGGAGGGTTAAGAATGATTCAAGTTGATGCTTTTATAACAGCCTTAAAACTAACTTGGTTTAGGAGATATACTCTACAATCTGATTGTTCTTGGAGTTCTCTCTCAAAAATTGATTTTAATAGTTTGTTTTCTAAAGGAGAAAACTATGCAGAATTAAAAGCAAATGAAATATTAAATCCTTTTTGGAAAGATACACTTAAAAGCTGGAAACACTTTTGTAAGCAAGTAGAGGTAGATACTCTTGAAGACATACTGAACAGCCCATTGTGGCTCAATTCACATTTACCACATAGTCAAAACATGTACATAAAAGAATGGTATGATAAAGGCGTTAGGAATATTTCGGATTTGATTGATTCTGGTGGAAATTTTTATCAGTTGGAAGAGTTAAAAACTACATACAATATTAGGGGAACTTTTCTAGACTATCATTCAATTTTACGAAGAATACCAGATGGCTGGAAAAACAAGATGCAACAAAATAGTCTAATTTGTCAGGCTTTAAAACATAATGTAGAAAGGAATTTGTATGTAAAATTATTATGTCAAGACAAAAGAGGAAGCAGGAGATTTTATAATATTCTTATTGGTGATAAAAATCCAACCTCACCAATACAATCATGGGTAAATAGTATAGGAAACATAACGCAAAAAGAATGGAATAATATAAACATTCAAACAAAAAAAATAAAAGAGGTAAAGTTAATAGACTTTCAGTTCAAAATAAATAACCATATAATAGTAACAAAGTCTTTCCTTTTGAAAATAAGTAAGATAGATGATGTTAGATGCTCTTATTGCAACCGAGATACAGAAACGAAACTACATCTCTTTTTCTATTGTAACAAAGTAAAAGAATTTTGGTCAACTCTTCAAAATTGGTTACAAACTGAAGCAAACATAACAGTTGAATTGACAATAAAACATGCTCTATTCCCATGTAAAACAAATAATACTCTGTTAAATCATCTACTCCTATTAGCCAGGTATTTTATATACAAAAGAAAATTTTCATCAGGAAACATTCCTAGATTATGTGAAAACAAAATATCAAAATGAAAAATACATTGCAAAACTTCATAACAATCAAGAGAAATTCAATGCCAAATGGTCAAATATAAGTCATGCCTTGCAAAATAGTTTATAAAAACTTGCCACAAAAACATTAGAAAATCCAACTATTGGCCACAGTACTGTTAATGCAGTTTACAATTGAATCTAAACCCTAAAATAAAACAAAACCAAGTCACAAATGGATGTTGAAGTTGTGCTGAATAGAACAGAATACATAAACATCTCTTCATTAATTCTGTATATGGTATATATACAGTATATTATATGTCAAGGGTAGTATTTATATGCCAATTAAAATGTATAATGTAGGGTTACATATAGACTGAAAATTCATCAAAAGCTTTGAGATGGATGCAAGTTGTTTGAGTGAAGCATACTGATATATATTTCATGTTGTATACACAATTCTCGAATAAATATGAAGAGACTGTAAAAAAAAAAAAAAAAAAAAAAAAAAAAATCACATCCATTTCCTTTATTTTTCGGATAAATTAAGAAAAGAATATGCAAAGATTGTTTTAAAATGTCGATTAACAAACGGCATATACGAGGGTACGGAGCACTTTGAAAAACCGCTAAATCGGGTTTTTTGATGTTTTGAATTGCTGTCAATTCCTTTATAAAATGGCATCACAAAAGCGTGAATTTTTGCATGATGTCACACCAATAGTATTTGATTCAAATGCAAAGAATCAGAGAGATAACATAACAATTACAATTTTGACAGTGTTTTAAACAGACATGGGTGAATTTTCGAGCGTAAAAAAGCCGACGTCCTGGGAACGTACGAAGCAGCGCGCGGTATTCAAGTATGGTAAAAGAGCAGACAAAACCCTACAAACACTTGGAAATTCATGAAACCCAAGGAAAAATGTATAGAAAATGGTGAGGAGTCTTGTGTTCCAATGGGATAGGCTGAGGACACGCGGATATTAATGGCAATCGCAAAAGCGAGAGGCATAGGGAAGAAACGGACAGGATTTGACATAAAAATCAGATTTTTCACAAAAACAACACCATCCGCTCATCGCTTGTAAGATACATTGACGACTTTTGATCTCATAGGATACGTGAGACCATGGCATGCGCCATAAAACCCCGATTTAGCCCCGGTGGATCTTTCCTCGTCTGAAATCTGAGTTTGACGACACGCTCATGTATGAATGTTGTTAACGTGAAAGTAACGTTGTCAACGCCAAAGTGCTCCGTACGTTGTTAGTGTCCATACTTCGAGTCCTAAATTTTCGCTGGTTTGATGAAAAAGCCCCTAAATATATATATTGTTCCTTAGAAAAATGTTTTTCCCACTAGTATTCAAAGTTTTGACCTTCTTCATTGAAAACAAATAACACAACAAGAACAGTCCGGGAACTTTCCGACTGTACCTCGTACATTGGTTTTCACTGTAAAGTATAAAATAAATGTATATCACAGTAACTGCTTCATTAAGTATCAAAATATACACTACGTCACTGTAGGAATCTCTTTGGACAAGTACAGTTAAATGCTTTTCTTAAGGAAGGGAAGGGGAAGAATAGCTGTAGAAATATGCTGACTGGCAAAAGTTTAGTCAGTGAAAATACATGTAAAATCCTATTTGGACAGTTTAAATCGGTATAGCTTCAAAACCCCTTGATAGTTTGGGATTAAAATTACCAGTCATAAAACTGAATTTCCAATGTGGTTTTGCCACAGTGCATACACCAATTTTTGTTCTTGTTTTAAATGAAAGGGAGGTACATTGTAATCTAAAAATATGAATTTTGAAAGGATTTGTTCGGATTTTTATCACTGGCAACAACCTCTATCAGAATGCGCTATCAGTGAAAGCGCCGATTTGATCATTTATCGGGTAATCACAAAAATGATGTTTTACGAAAAATGCTAATAACTCTCGAAATTGACAACTGATTGAGTTTCTTTCCAGATTAAGAAAGAGACTGACTGCAAATTTAATAAAGGGGAACATTTAAGGTTAGCGGCTGGGCATTATAGTAATCGGGCAGATCAAAGTTACTGACTAAACTTTTTCCTCTGAGTATATTTTCATGATCAATTCTTTTATTCAGTTTTACGTCCCTTTCAAGCTTTTTCACTCATATCGAGACGAATCAATCGGTAGGTGGGGCGAAAACCGGAGTACCCGGGGAAAAACCACCTGACACACCCGCAAGCAGAACATGGCTTGTATCACATATGAATTCGTGCCCCGTGCGAGGCGCGAACCCACATCGGTGAGATGATCGAATGATCAAGAGCACTGAAGTCAGCGACCTTAACCACTCGGCCACGGGGGCCGCCACGTTTTTTCATGATCAAGCCTTCATGAAAGATGTATATCTTCAATATGAATCAGAAACGTAAACTCACCCAGTCTGTCGAGTCCACACAGTGACATTATATGAGCCACGTCATGAGAAAACCAACAATGTGGTTTTCGAACAGGTCAGACACAAACAGCTGTACAAGCACAGATGTCCAGAGGCTGGAAATTTGAGATTTAGAAAGTTTGTAGAGGCATTGTACTATCAGAGTATCTAAAACAAAGGCACTGATCAGAATACTGTGAAGCTGATCTGCGCCGGTTTTCGCATATGCAAAATTGGTTTTCTCATGTCACGGCTCATACGTCTGTTCCATTTAGAATATCATTTGCATAAAATTTTGGGATTACAGCAATTTTTTTTTATTCTTTATGATGTGCACCCTTTAGATTTTTTTCGTTTGATCTTCATGTCATGACAAAGTGTTTTTTTATTTTTGTACCTTTTCAATAGCTTATGTAGCGTTTAAGTTTTTTGGGCAGTCAGAATCCAATATTTACAGAAATAAATTCAGAATCAGAATTTCCTGTTTTCATTCCAATTATCCTAGACCTTGATTCTAGCCATTACTTTAATATGGCCAAGCTAGTGTCAATATTAACAGAAGAAAACCTCTATATGGTAAGGACTGAATGCTCATACTCCAGTGTTATAAATAGGTGGGAGTATTGCTATATTTAGTCCACAAAAACAGAATGAGGTGCCCTTGACTGCATACTTTTCAGGGTTTTATGCAGTTTCACTGGTCAACCTATATGTCGATTTGCCATTATTTTCGAAGGTTTATCCTGTTAAAAGCTGATTTACTGGAGACAAAAGTAAATATCTTTTCGGATTTTTCCATGTTAATGCTGTAATGAAAGGCGGGATGACCTTAAATGTGTTTAAGAAACTTTACGAATCGCTGGTTGAGCCCGTCCTCTTCTACAGCTGTGGCGTGTGGGGAATATCAGACTTCAAGGAAATTCAAATGGTACAAAATAAAGCATGTCGATATTTTCTTGGCGGCGGAAAGTGTGCTTCCAATGTTGCCCTAAGAGGAGACATGGGCTGGAATTCTTGTTTCGTAAAAGCAAAAAAAAAAGTTAGAAGTATTTCGTCTATGGCTCAAGCTTAGAAATGTGGACGATAGTCGAATTTTGAAACATATACATAACTGGTCGAAACGAAACGGTAGAAGCTGGGATGCTAGAGTTGTAAAACTTGCTAATGAATTGAATGTGTCAGATTTAATTCAGGATGTGAATTTACCAATGAGATCTACTTTGAATGATTTGAAAGAATTGCTTTCAAATAAAGACTGTGAAAACTGGAATAAACAATTAAACGAATCCGAAAAGTTAAGGACATATAAAACGTATAAGAATACCTTAAATGCTGAGTGGTATTGCTCTTTACCTTTACCCAGGGACCACCGCCGCATTCTTTTCAAATTGCGTTCGTGTAGCCTACCTATTGCGATAGAGACCGGTCGATATACTAGACCAAAGACTGCTTTAAATGAAAGACTGTGTAGATTCTGTAATACTAAATCAGTTGAAAGTGAATCACATTTTCTGTTGGAATGCGAACTGTACTCAGACTTGAGGGATGCCTTATTTGTAAAGGCTAGGGAATTAAATGACAATTTTATGACATTAAACATAAACGAAAAACTATGCTTCTTAATGCAAACTAAATGTATTCAGTTTCAACTCGGTTCTTGTGTTTCAAAGATGTTTTTAAGACGAAAGACATTTTTATGAAATTATATTTTAGACGTAACTTGTAACAATTTGTAATACTATAATGTTATTAATCAAGTAATTTCGTATTGGCCCAGTTACAGGTCCGAGGTCTGCTGTATTGGCCCGAGGCGAAGCCGAGGGCCAATACAGCTGACCGAGGACCTGTAACTGGGCCAATACAAAATTACTTGATTAATGAAAATTTTATTAATTAACTTTTCTATTTGAAGTGTGCTCTTTGACAATTCAGGTGACTAAGACTATTAGACACAAAGATGTACGTGCACAAAAAATTCTATCAACCATTCTATTCTGCTTTTGTGTTTTTTAGCTCTGAAAGCACATACTTTTTCATTTCGATCAGCTCTAAAAGCACCAACCTTTTCTGATTGCACCTATTTTTCAAAGTTTGAACAGCTCTAAAGGCAACACTTGTATAGTTCTATCAGCCCTACATGCAAAACATTTACAGTTCTTTCAGCTCTATAAATGCCAACTTTTTAAGTTTGACCAGCTCTGTAGGTCGGACTAGGTCCCCTTCTCTTTAACCTTGGGTTAATAACCATTTTATATGTGGTACATAACCATTTTATATGTGGGTCTCACCCCCCCCCCCCCCCTCCATCCCCGGGAATGCAGCCCACAGCTTGATGATACGAACGAAATTCGTGATAACGAGTCGACTCTTTGAAGAAGGCCAATGAACATAATAACAATGAATTTCCTGAATAAATAAAAAAAAAAGTTTCAAAAGATGAAACAGTCGCTTTTGAGACTTGGCAAGTCGTAGTAAAATTCCTACTTACCTTATGTTTTCATTCAAGAATGACTAGATCTAGATACAAAATAAAATCGTCGTCTGAATTCCATTTATCCTTTTTATTAGCGATAACTTTTGACGATTATTTCTAATTTTATAAATGCAACTGCTTTTAAAGCACATTAATTTTTACAAATACAACTGCAGTTTATTAGCGTCGATGCGGAGGAAAACATGGCTGCCATTTTCTTATGAAAAAGGAACGTTGAATGACGTCATTTTCATATTGGCCGACTTTTCTCGTATTGGCCCAGTTTTTCTCGTATTGGCCGACTTATTCTGTATTGGCCGAGTTTTTTTATTCGTATGATGCGGGCTGATTTATTCGTACAAATATCAATATTAATGTAGTTAATTAATAAAGTGTCTTATATTAAAGTCGGAAACGGCTGAATATCAATATAATTTTATGTTTTTATGTGTATATGTATGTACATTGATATATGACACTTAAATAAACAACCTACTTACTTACTTACTTACTATTATATCAGTATTATGCCAAGCACCTGGCAAATGATGTAAGCTTTTACCATAATGCATCAGAGTGCTATCGGTCATTTTTGAAAAATTCTAGTGAATTACAGACTTAAGTAATCAAACTTTGATCTGGGGGTAATACTTTGACCATGCTGCTTGAACTCACATGAAGTTTTGTAAACACAGTAAAAGGGGCACCTATTTGTTTTACACATTTTTCTAGTGCCATGCGAAGCAAGTGGTCACATATTTGCATTGAGAGCATAGTTATTTAGGCAGTCTGATCAACAAATGCAGATCTGTGTCAGAGGTTAAGAGGCACGGTCAAAGTATTTTACCAGTGCTTCAGCTAGAATAATTAAGCAGGGCGCATCGCCCTGTTGCCCTTTTCCAGCGCCCTGTTGTGCCCTTTTCACGCAGTTTGCACCCTGCCCTTTATTTTGGTAAAAAGATCATAAAAATTGGACAAAAAATAAGAAAGTTACAGAGTTTTTAAATTTGAGGCTGGAGTCAACAAAAGTGCAGCTCTAGTTGCAGTGTGATTACTGCATGGTTGACTTCCTTAATCTTTTGTTTGTTGTCAATAATTACTCAAAATAATTTTGACACATCTTTGATTATAATTGCCTCAGGTGACACCACTTTCAGTGAAGTGTGAATTAAATATATCAGAGAATTCATTTATGAAAAGAAACAAAACAATGTTTGAGTAGACTGGATAAAAGTCAGATATCATCTGACAGTTTAAGATAAAGACTACCATAAGGTTTTTAGTATATTTCCCTTCAAATGTCCAATAGTCAAGAAAAGCAAAGAAAGAAAAGAAAACAAGTATTTTCCTTGTAAAGAATATTTGGATTAGTTATTTACAGTACAACTAATAAGTGATTATCAGCTTTTGGAATTTAAGCTGTTTCAAAGGAGTGCCATGGTCTAAAAGTGCCCTTTTTGCTAATTGCCGCGCGCTGAAAGTGCCCTTTTCAGCATAAGTCAACCCTGCCCTTTTCAAATCCTAGCT
The DNA here is from genome assembly GCA_964017185.1 of Rugalucina vietnamica. Classification (NCBI taxonomy): domain Eukaryota; kingdom Metazoa; phylum Mollusca; class Bivalvia; order Lucinida; family Lucinidae; genus Rugalucina; species Rugalucina vietnamica. The sequence goes on from OZ024877.1 coordinate 15,557,862, forward strand.
GGAGCACTGTTTACCTATATAGATCTCGGACTATCGTAGTAGACTTAAATCGTAGTAGACTTAGTCACAGGTTTACCTTTAAGCATAATGAATCAAAATGTATTTGACCAATAGAAACGGGTGTCATTCATATTTATTAGAAACGGGTGTCATTCATATTTATAACGGTAAATCTGTGACAAGTCTACTACGATCATCCGGGATCTATACATGGCGTCATTTTCATTTGAGCACAATTCAGTGCATAGTTTTGTAGCATCGTAGTGTAAATTTCAGCATTGTTTCAGGTCATTTTTTTTTTTTTCAAGCACATTTTGGCTGTCATATCCTTATGTTGGGTAGGAGTCCTATACTAGAGGACCATTGGTCCTGTAGCTCACCTGAGAGATTATCACATTGTAAGCTCATCAGATTTGAATTAATTGAGAATCGACCAATGAAAGTCTATGCATGGACACTATTGACCCCTGGGGCATGGCCAAATTTGACCCAGGGGCATGACTGGCACAATTTATAATGGGCACTACCAAACATTGCTACATACAAAATATAGAAGCTCTGGGCCTTTTGGTTTCAGAGAAGTTTTTTTTAGTTTTTCCCATTGTAAGTCTATGGAGACTATCTACCCCCGGGGCGTGGCCAAATTTGACCCCAGGGGCATGGCTGGCATAATTTATGTAGAGGACCATTAGCCATTGCCACATACCAAATATCAAAGCTGTGTGCCCTGTGGTTTCAGAGAAGAAGATTTTTTAATTTTTTCCTATAGCAAGTCTATTGAGACTATCAACCTCCGGGACCTGGCCAAATTTGACCCCAGGGGCATGAATGGCACAATTTATGTAGAGGACCATTAGCCATTGCTACATACCAAATATCAAAGCTGTGGGCCTAGTGGTTTCAGAGAAGATTTTTTTAGTTTTTCCTATTGTAGGTCTATGGAGACTATCGACCCCCGGGGCGTGGCCAAATTTGACCCCGGGGACATGATTGGCACAATTTATGTAGAAGACCATTAGCCATTGCCACATACAAAATATCAAAGCTGCGGGCCCTGTGGTTTCAGAGAAGAAGATTTTTGAATTTTTTTCCCACAGTAAGTCTATGGAGACTATCAACCCCCGGGGCGTGGCCAAATTTGACCCCAGGGGCATGAATGGCATAATTTATGTAGAGGACCATTAGCCATTGCTACATACCAAATATCAAAGCTGTTGGCCTAGTGCTTTCAAAGAAGAAGATTTTTTTAGTTTTTTTCCTATTGTAGGTCTATGGAGACTATCGACCCCCGGGGCGTGGCCAAATTTGCCCCAGGGGCATGATTGGCACAATTTATGTAGAGGACCATTAGCCATTGCCACGTACAAAATATCAAAGCTGTGGGCCCTGTGGTTTCAGAGAAGAAGATTTTTGAATTTTTTTCCCATAGTAAGTCTATGGAGACTATCAACCCCCCGGGCGTGGCCAAATTTGACCCCAGGGGCATGAATGGCACAATTTATGTAGAGGACCATTAGCCATTGCTACATACCAAATATCAAAGCTGTGGGCCTAGTGGTTTCAGAGAAGAAGATTTTTTTAGTTTTTCCAATTGTAAGTCTATGGAGACTATCAACCCCCGGGGCGTGGCCAAATTTGACCCCAGGGGCATGGCTGGCACAATTTATGTAGAGGACCATTAGCCATTGCCACATACCAAATATCAAAGCTGTGGGCCCTGTGGTTTCAGAGAAGAAGATTTTTTAAATTTTTTCCCATAGTAAGTCTATGGAGACTATCAACCCCCCGGGCGTGGCCAAATTTGACCCCAGGGGCATGAATGGCACAATTTATGTAGAGGACCATTAGCCATTGCTACATACCAAATATCAAAGCTGTGGGCCTAGTGGTTTCAGAGAAGAAGATTTTTTTAGTTTTTCCAATTGTAAGTCTATGGAGACTATCAACCCCCGGGGCGTGGCCAAATTTGACCCCAGGGGCATGGCTGGCACAATTTATGTAGAGGACCATTAGCCATTGCCACATACCAAATATCAAAGCTGTGGGCCCTGTGGTTTCAGAGAAGAAGATTTTTTAAATTTTTTCCCATAGTAAGTCTATGGAGACTATCGACCCCCGGGGCGTGGCCAAATTTGACCCCAGGGGCATGAATGGCACAATTTATGTAGAGGACCATTAGCCATTGCTACATACCAAATATCAAAGCTGTGGGCCTAGTGGTTTCAGAGAAGAAGATTTTTTTAGTTTTTCCCATTGTAAGTCTATGGGACCTATCTGTTGCCATGGAAACCACAATTTTGATACAATCTGCTCCAAAACCTAATGCCATCAATCCCCCAACCCAATTATGGTTCACATTAAATTTGATCAAGATCGGCCTACTAGCTTCAGAAATATTCTTCTTTGAAATTGTGGACGGACGACGACGACGACGGATGCCTGCCTATCCTATAAGCTCACCTGTGAGCCTTCGGCTCAGGTGAGCTAAAAATGGAGCCTTCCCGACTAACCATAGCTGTTGACTGGGACGCTAAGCAACAACATTTAAATCGCCATCAAACTTTTTGAAATACCTAAAACCCACAAAAGGGTATAGGTTGACCAGTGTTATGTTCTGTAGTGACTGCTCAAACCTCGCAGAAGCTGACCTTGTTACTTGGACAGAAAACACTTAAAACTATATAGGCCAGTCCAATGTGACAAAAAATTGTGAATACAAACTGAACCTTTAATGATAAACACTATTTTCCAACGACTGTAGCACTTAAATGACATCTTTTTTAGCTCACCTGAGCCGAAGGCTCACAGGTGAGCTTATAGTATACCCATGCTACGGCGTCCGTCCGTTGTTCACAATTTCAAAGATCTTCTCCTCTGAAACCGCTTGGCCAATCAAAGCCAAACTTCATGTGGAGCATCCTTAGGAAGGGGGAACGAAAGTTTATATAAATGGTCCAGGTCACATATCCAAGATGGCCGCCATGGCTATAAATAGCAAAACCTTTAAAAATCTTCTTCTCCAGAACCAGTGGGCCGATTTCCACGAAACTTCGTACGTAGCATCGGGGACGCAGGCCCATCATAGTTTATATAAATCATGACCCTAGGATGACCTTGACCTATTTTACAGCAAGGTCAACTTAGGTTGCCAATGCATTTGAATGGGAAAAATGGTAAAATGCTATTTAATGGGTAAAACTTACTGGGAATAGGCAAATGGACAGAAGATTAATGTTAATGGAAAATTTTAGCCCCTGGGGGGTTGTCTGCCCCTGCCCCGGGGCTATATACATGTATATGACCATAATATTCAAACATCATCTTCTCTGAAACCGCTAGGCCAATCAAAGCCAAACTTCATGTGGAGCATCCTTGGGAAGAGTGAATGAAAGTTTATATAAATGGTCAAGGTCACATGACCAAGATGGCCGCCAGGGCTATAAATAGCAAAAACATTTCAAAATCATAGGCCTTCTGGTTCTGAAGAAGATTTTTAAACTTGGTGTGAAGCATCTGGGAATGGAGCTCTACAAAGTTTATATAAATCATGACCCTGGGATGACCTTGACCTATTTTAGGGCAAGGTCAACTTAGGTCTCCCATGCATTGGAATGGGAAAAAATAGGAAAATGTAATTAAATGGCAGAAAACTTGCTAGAAATGAGCAAATGGACAGAAGATTTATGTTTAAGAAAATATTTTGGGCCCAGGGGGTTGTCTACCCCTGCCCCGGGGCTATATACATGTATATGACCATAATATTGAAACATCTCTGAAATCGCTAAGCCAATCAAAGCCAAACTTTTTGTGGAGCATCCTTAGGAAGAGGGAATGAAAGTTGATATAAATGGTCAAGGTCACATGACCAAGATGGCCGCCATGGCTATAAATAGCAAAAATGTTTAAAAATCTTCTTCTTCAGAACCAGAAGGCCTATGATTTTGAAACTTGGTATTAAGCATCTCGGAATGGAGCTCTACAAAGTATATATAAATCATGACCCTGGGATGACCTTGACCTATTTTACGGCAAGGTCAACTTAGGTCGCCCATGCATTTGAATGGGAAAAAATAGGAAAATGTCATATAATGGCAGAAAACTTGCTAGGAATGAGCAAATGGGCAAAAGATTTATGCTTATGAAAATATTTTAGGCCCAGTGGTTGTCTGCCCCTGCCCCGGAGCTATATACATTTAGATGACCATAATATTCAAACAGCTTTTTCTCAGAAACTGCTTAGCCAATCAAAGCCAAACTTTATGTGGAGCATCCTTAGGAAGAGGAAATGAAAGTTTATATAAATAGTCAAGTTCACATGACCAAGATGGCCGCCATGGCTATAAATAGCAAAAAAATTTAAAAATCTTTTTCTTCAGAACCAGAAGGCCTATGATTTTGAAACTTGGCATGAAGCATTAAGGAACGGAGGTCTACAAAATTTGTATAAATCATGACACTGGGATGACCTTGACCTATTTCACAGCAAGGTCAACTTAGATCGCCCATGCATTTGAATGGAGAAAATTGTTAAAATGTCTTTTAAAAGGACAAAACTTGCAGTTAATTGGCAAATGGACTGAATTTTTATGATTTGAAAAAGACATTGACTTCAGGAGTTATTCTGACCCTGCCCTAGGGTTATATACATGCATTGTACCATTCTAGTCTAACAAGTTCATGTATATATCTCAGGTCTCAGGTGAGCGTTTACAGGACCATTGGTCCTCTGGTTTAAATATTTTGTCATTCAAAACTACATGGCATGGTCCAACTTTTAGAGTTTTTGTAATGTTCAAGGTACAAATTAAAGACAAATCAGATGTTTTCTAAATTTATTACTATTTCATTTGAATCCAATCTTCAATATAAAACTGATGGCTTAAACAATTTATTCCGTAGTGTTAACGTAATGGGAAGTAAACTGAACAGCTATTGTTTTTCTGATCAATGCCTAACACCAATAGCCCCCAATTTTCAACACAAAATTTAAAGTTCATTTCACAAATTTTCCCAAATGCCCCAAAACAATCAGCATCAAGAGCTTTAGATTCAAGATTTAATATTGCAAAAATACACATATAAATTATATACAAATACTTAATAGAGCACTTCAATGCATGCACATTACCAGTATTTGAACCGCGACTCGAGAAAACCGGTCTTCGGGGTTTCCGACCAGGTCCGACACAAACCGGCCTGTACAAGCTCAGAAAAGAGCTAGAAGCTTGAAGTTTCGGATATAAGTAGAAGAGGAAATGTACTATCCGTGTAGCGAAAACAAAGGCGCTGATCAGCTTCGCGGTTACCGCGAAGCTGATCTGCGCCTTTGTTTTCGCATAGGCAAAAATCCGGTTTTCTCACGATGCGGCTCATTTGTCACACCAGTTATCCAGACACAACCAATGCAGAGAAAATCAATATAATGTCGTAGGATTCAAAAACCTACCTGGAAACAATTGATCCATGCAAGTTAATCCGTTTCAGATATTTGTTCATAACGATATTGTCCTTTGTTTTTGTTCTACGACTTGTTGGTTGTCTCTGCAAAACCAGAACACAGAATGAGCAATGTGAACACAGCTGGTGAGCTATATCTTAAGAAAACCTATTCAAACTCCTGTTGAGTAAAAACTTCAGTTATAAATAATTTACCAAGCATAATGTATCCAAGAATTTTCTCTTAATCCAACGTAGGTGTGTCCAAAATTGTACTTATATTCTTACACCATTGCACCCTAAATTATCCACCTACAGTGCATGGCAAATGGACAACATTCAAATCTAAAACTCGATTCTTTTCATTCAAGCAGACGTTTTAGAAAAATTCAAATCTCCTTTCCCACACCAAGGTGTCCTTCTAAGCGCAGAGTCGGATAACTTTGTTGGTAACAATCAGGAAGTCTTCATCTTGTAGTTCCTTCAGAGCATCCTCAAACATCTCCTTGGCAACAGGCTATAAATAAAATTTTATTGTCATACTCGTAGGTAACTACCGCTTAGAACCAGAAATTAAGTCTATGTTTCAAACAGTGCCAGTGCAGACCTGCATATTCTGAAGAACGAGTTTGCATTTGTCCATTATACTCTGACAATGGCTTACCCTCTCATATAAAGCATCTACACTGTATGAGGTATTACCTTTCTTGATTTTTAACTTTCTGGAAAACCGAGACTTCATATGAGAAAACCAACAATATAGGTTTCTAACAGGTCCGAAACACACAGCCTGTGCAGCAAAAGAAGCGGGCTAGAAGCTTTAAGTTTCAAATTAAACAAGAAGAGGGACAGTTCTCTCTGTAACAATGAGCTAGGCTTTTGCAACAGCTAATTCCAATCTTCTCTCACCTTCCAGCAATTTCAATATTCATTCCCTTTCTGAATATTCACACCAAACTTACCAAATCTGATCGCTCCCTAAGCTCTTCAAAGATTTTCTGTGACTTCAGTGTTGCCACTTTCCCCTTCTCCTGAATCAATTTCTTCAAAGCCTGTGTCACCTCAGCCTTTCGTTTTCTAGCCGCCCCGCTGATCCCGGTCGTCAAGATGCTGATATCGATCTTGCCTGTTGCAGGATCAACTGCGGCCTGCTTCAAGGCTTCTTTGTATAATCTAAAGAAAGGAATGATATAAGATAGTCATACAAAATCTGACCGTTGTGCATCCATAAAAAGATGGTTAGAGCCTTGAAACTATGTGTCATCTGTATGAACCCAGTCAAAAACTTTTCAGTTATGTACAAGAAACCTCCTCCTTCTATGGGTAATGTGTCTTTTGAAATTTGGGATTTAAGAAGAGGGATTTTACTATCCAATGTAGCAAAAACAAAGGAGTTATCAGCTGCAGTTCCTGCAATGCTGATATGCATCATTGTTTTCGCAATCTGATCTTCTTTTGATGCGGATCAGGGGTCTGTGAATATTTTGATAAAACAAGTGTACCCCCTCATACCTCAATTTTACATAGCAAAACTGGAGTTTACACAGGCATATCTATTTTTTTGAATCCAAAACATAGATAGTGGGTACTTGTTAGAACCACCTCGGCGAGGCGGTTCTTACGTGTACCCACAATCAATGTTTTGAGCAAAATTATTAAAAATATCAAAACTTTTCCAATGAAATTTTCAACCTTTAATGCTGAAAAATTTTCCTGTATATTGAATGGCCAATTTTTCGTACCGCCAACATTACCTCATAGCCTCCTCTACATCTGCCACCTCCACCGTGTCACTCAGCCTCATTCTGGCGTGGGCCTCGGCCAATCGGATCAGAGATTCCAGCTGCCGGGGGTAGGCTGAAACCTGACCCCGCCCACTTCCAATCTTCCTCATGTTGACATATTCTTGAATAAAGGCCTGGCCGGCAGCCTCGCTGATCTTGGGGTTTACCAGGCTCTTGGCGTAGGCGATGTAGTCTCGCAAGATGTTCATGTCCTACATGTGGGGAAAATTGATGGAAATTAATGATTTTCTTTGATGCCAACAATTTCTTAAAATCTAGTTTAGATTGAACAGGACACTTCAAAATTGACTTTCTGACAGCTGAATTTTGCTTGTTCTTTTTTGCTGCTTTTTTCCATATTAAACTTGCAGTCATGACAGATTTTCAGATATCAAAGCCAAAGCCTCCAAGCCAGTTTACCAGTGTTTTGTGTCAAATTCTGACTAATTTGCTCCATTTTGAGACAATAAAAGAGAAACTTCATTGATTCTCACTAAAAACGCAAAACACACAAATGACATGAACCATACGCAGAACAATCTTCTGCACTACATGTATGTTAATGAACATCGTCTTTTATGAGAAGAAACATCTTTCTTTTTTCTGGCTGAACACCCCAGTCAACAATTTTTCAGTATGTTGGGTCTGAGCAACCACCTCCAGGATGTTAAACCAGTTCTATGGGGAGCTTCTCGCTTTAGGACACTATATGGTGGATTGGATATCAAGCCGAGACCTCTCCTTAAGGAGTTCTGTAGAGAAACAGATATGAAAATTGTTGATTTTCTCATGACGCAGTTCATACGAGCCGCGTCGTGAGAAAATGGGATTATAGCCTATGCGAAAACAAAGGCGCAGATCAGCTTCGCAGTAACTGCGAAGCTGATCAGCGCCTTTGTTTTCGCTACACGGATAGTACAATTCCTCTTCTACTTATATCCAAAGTTTCAAGCCTCTAGCCTGTTTCTGTGACTGTACAGCCTGGTTTGTGTCGGACCTGGTCGGAAACCCCGAAGACCGGTTTTCTCGTGTCGCGGCTATGTCAATATCATTGAGAAAATCCAGCTGTGAAAAATAAGTTGGTTTACAGTAGACATACCAGATTTTCCTCTTCCCTCTGTTCTTTGCCGTGGAAGTACAGGGAAACCAGGTGGTTGGCTAGGCGACGGTCATACAGCTCATCTTGGGGGTCCAGTATCAAAAAGATAAGGTCAAATCTGAAGCAATATTTGTTTTGTGTTAGCTTTGTGGTTTAATTGCCATGTCAACAATTTTTCAGTCCTCAAAAACATGAATCGAGCTCAAACCAATGATTTCCCGAGTGTCTAAGCTCTTCCATTAGCTTACTGTCTAAGCTTCCCGAAACAAGTAATATAAATTGCAAACATTGTAAAAGCAGAACCTACATCATTTTAAGAATTTTTTTTTTTTTTTTAAACTTTTCTAAGCATCTTATTTTCTAACAAAGCTTGTCTAAGGTTTTATTTTACCTTAAAAGCAATGCATGATGCAGTTGGATATTTTCTGAGATGGTTCTATTAGAATAGTAAAATGTGCAGCTTTCTGAGCCAGTACAAAGACCGTCCCTACCTTGACAGCAGTGTATGTGGCAGCTGGATATTTTCTGTGATAGTTCTGTTCTTATTCCACTGTGATTCGACAGGATTGGCCGCTGCCAATATTGAAGTTCTAGCATTTAAAGAACAGATAATTCCAGCTTTGGCAATGGACAAGGTTTGCTGTTCCTGAAAATCACACAAAAAAGACACCATTTCATATAAATTGAAAAGAAACTATTAACCAAATGCCGTCAGTCAGTCAAAATATACACTCACATCACAGTATTATTTAAAACAATTTGGGTTTGCGACCATGTACGACACAAATCAGCCCTTAAAATCATAGAAGACTAGAGATTTGAAATTTTGGATTTAAGAGAAGATGGATTGCTGCTATAATTTGCACTATCCTTGTATAGAAAGCAAAGGCGCTGATCAGCTGTGCAAATTATTGATCTGTGTCTTTGTTTTCGCATATGCAGATTTGTTTTTCTGGTGCAGCGGCTCATTTGTTAGCTTGTTACATAACTGGCCGGGCAGTGCACTTCTGCAAATTGTGAGTAAATCTATCCTTCAATAACATCACAGTAATTTGAAAGTAGGAAATGCAACATTTTTACCAACATTTTATCTTACCATGACTTCATGTAGCACAGATCTAGTGCTGTCGTTCATCTTGTCGAACTCATCAATACAACATACACCATTGTCACTCAACACCAAGGCACCACTATTAAAGTCAAAAACAAAATAAGCCGTCCCATGGAAAAACCAACAATCAGCATGTGCGAAAACAAAGGCGCTGATCAGCTGTGCAGTAACTGCACAGCTGATCAGCGCCTTTGTTTTCGCTATACAGATAGTGCAACCCCTCTTTTCCTTACATTTGAAATTCCAACCTTCTAGCCTTTTTTCTGTGACTGCAAAGGCTGGTTTGTGTCAGACCTACTAATCAGAAACCCAAATTGTTGGTTTTCTCATCTAAAGGCCCAAATGTTATTACATGCAAGTAGATTTACACTGTCCTTACATACACCATCTTTCAGAAACTGCATTTTTGGTAAATCACCCTTCTACATCTGACCCCAAGGTTATAAAACTTCTTTCATGCTCAGCTCAGCTGAGACTAAATTTATCCTGCTCATAAATGTTAAAATGCCAACAACCGGGCATTTTAACATTTATTAGCAGGATAAATTACAGGCTTTGACTATCTGAAGCTGAAATTTCAATTTATTTGGGCTATTTCAGCATTTATCAGCAGTTAAAATTTTATGCTCAACTCAACATGCTCAGCTGAGCTGAGCATGAAAAAAAGTTTTATAACCTTGGGACCTGGAGTCAAATAAGATCCCGTCACCCTTTTGCATTCCAAAACTTTTTCATTTTGTGGCTATTCTAAATTTGTTCCATTTGAGCCGCCTCGTGGGAAAACCAACAATGTGGTTTCCGACCAAGTCCGACACAAACCAACCTGTACAGTCACAGAAAAGAACTAGAAGCTTGAAATTTCGGATTTAAGTAGAAGAGGAATTGTACTATCCGAGTAGCGAAAACAAAGGCGCTGATCAGCTTCGCGGTTACCGCGAAGCTGATCTGCGCCTTTGTTTTCGCCTATGCAGATTGTTGGTTTTCCCATGAGGTGGCTCATTTGTCAAAGATATTCAAACTTACGTCTGGAGTACCAGTTGTCTGGTGTCTGGGTCCTTGGTGACGTACGCCGTCAGACCGACGGCACTGGATCCCTTCCCGGAGGTATACTGCCCGCGGGGAACCAGGTTATGTACATACTGTAGCAGCTGGGACTTACTGGTACCCGGGTCACCACATAGCAATATATTCAACTCAGATCTGCAACAGTGGATGTTCTGTATTTTATATCTCCCACGTATAAAGCTGTCAAGTTAATCTACTTGATTTGGCAAGGTATCTACAAGATTTAGCAAGTTAATTCGCAAGATTTGTCAAGTTAATCATCAAGATTTGACAAGTTGATCTGCAAGATTTGGCAAGTTAATCTGCAAGATTTGGCAAGTAAATCTGAAAGATTTGGCAAGGTATCTGCAAGATTTATGATATTTTAAAAGTAGTCCTTTACACATTTTTCCCACTTCTTTATGACGAAAAATCTATAAAAATGTGTGTTTTACTCACCTAAATTTTCCTCTCCCAGCATGTGTGAAATCTTTTCTACTGCCTCCAAACAGCTGTAGCAGAATTCCTTTCTTAATATCATCATTCTCATATATACTTGGGGCTGAAAACAGACACGTGAATAGGTAATAATGACGGAATGAAGGAATCACGGACAGGCTGAAAACAGTATACCCCACTAAAACTCTGTTTTGCGGGGGGTACAATCACAATTCTAATGTGCAACCAGGTATGAGCTGTGACGTTAGAAAAGCAGTCTTTGGGGTTTCCGTTTGGGTCTGACACACAATGGCTTGTGTAGCTCAAAGCTTGAAATTTCGGATTAAGGAAGAAGAGGAACTGTACTATCCGTGAAGCGAAAACAACGGTGCTGATCAGCTGAGCAATTACTGCACATAGGCAAAATCTCGTCTTCTCATAATTCTGCTCATATCAAGATTTTGATATCTAATTCAATGTTTGAATATTTATCTGTTTGCTGGTTTGTGTATCATGATTCTGCTCATATCAAGATTTTGATATCTAATTCAATGTTTGAATATTTATCTGTTTGCTGGTTTGTGTATTCAAGATGCTTTGTGATTAGTATTGTCAAAATCATGCATTGCAGAATAAGTCTACTACATAACAATGAATCAATTTATCTACTTTTAGAGCCATTTTGAATATACATGACAATCCGTTATAAATATGAATTGCTTTTACAGGTTTATTTTTTTAGGTTATGTTTCCAAGGTTTTGTTGTTGTTTTTTCATCCTATTTTACATGTACAAAAAGTAATAGAAGTTTTATCTCTTTTTTTTTTATCTCAAGTATATTTACCTATAGCTCTGGCAAGTCTTTCATAAATATCTGATTCTTTTGATAGGTTCTGTATCAATTCTATTCTTTCCTCAGGAAGACGGGCTGTTTTCCTGAAATAACAAGTTACTTCAATCATGAAAAAGATGTTTTTATAAGTCTAAAAAGATGTTTTGTACTCTTATTCAGACTTACATGTACAGCTTAGAGCAAGCAACTTGTACATGTAAGTCTGAATAAGAGTTTTCCTTTATCTGATCAGGATTTCACTGCATGTATTAAATTTGCCTTTCATATGAACAGAATACAGTCAAATCTAACGTCTTTTTTCAGATATATACAGACGTTAACAGCAATATTATTTTACATGCATCAGAAAAACTTATCTCCTTGAACCCCAATTTTACACAGTAAAACTGGAGTGTGAAGGGGAATACCTATTATTCTTATTTTTGATCCAAAACATAGATTGTGGGTACGTGATGAGGCGGTTCTAACGTATACCCACAATCAATGATTTAAGCAACAATATGGAAAACATAAGTTTTCGTCTAATATTTTTCATTTTCAAAGCCAAAAACATTCTCTGTATTATGCATAGGTGAGTTTCCGTAATAAAAGATCCGCAACGCGAGAAAACCAGTCTTCAGGGTTTCCGACCAGGTCTGACACAAACTGACATGTAATCACAAAAGAAGGCTAGAAGCTTGGAATTTCGGATTTGAGAAGAAGAGGACTCAGAGTATCTGAGAAGTGAAAACAAAGGCACTGATCAGCTGTGCAGTTACTGCACAGCTGATCTGCGCCTTTGTTTTTTCGCAAAGGCAAAAGTTCGCTTTTCTCATGACGTGGCTCAAATCCTCTTACACATTCTCATCATCCTCCACTTCATGTAGACGCTTGGTATCCATCTTCCTGAAGTGGACCACGTCGATGTGTGTCTTGTACACCGATTTGACGTTTCTCTGTCGGGGGTTGACCCGCAGTGGCGTGGCTCTGTAGATGCCTGTTATTGAGACTCTATCACCAGCCTGGACCTTGTCTACGAGGTCGCTGTGGGCGTACAGGATCACTGTGTGGGGGGTCTGGCCAGGGGGCATGTCCTCTGGAAACACATTTACACAATTTGTACATTGATAGACTGATAGCATTACTTCAAGATAGACATTTTATTATAAACTAGAAAAAGTGCCTTGAGAGGCACGTATACCCCCAGCTGGTAGCCACCAAGCCCCCTTCCCTACCCCGGTTGGTAGCCAGCCCCCATCCCTACCCCCTACCTAAACAACCCGGCACATGCTCACCCCTGACATTGAACCTCACATTACCAATAAAAGACAGTACCCTTATCAAGTACATTTTAGAAATAAGCAGCGAAAAGGACTTTGCATACAAACATGGGGAAGTGTAGTTTTAGAATGACATATCTATTTTAGAGCGGTATACAGAGCTGACGTGTATACCCAATCTAGGACATAAGCACGGACATTGTGGGTCAGGTCCTCAGTCCTAGATTGAAATGAAAGTAGAATGTCATTCTTAAAAAAAAAAAAAAAAAAGTCCTAGATCTTGACCTCAGGTCCCACCCCCACCCCCACCCCCATGCATGGACCCTTGGGTCTAGCCCTTATGTGGTACCTATGTTGTGTTGTAAGCATGAACATTTTCTGACACATGGTTGTCAAGATACATGTATAGACATACAGAATATTAATTTTGGTAACTATTCTATCTTATTAATGTGTCCTAGATTTTGACCTCCAGCCCCAACCCTGGAGTTTGGTGCCATGGAATTTAATTCAACCCTAAAGGGTATCTGTGATCCAAACAGGAATACATTCCTATAAGTATTTGTTAAGATATGAACTTAGAGATGAAAAAACACTATGTAAATAGCACATTTTCAAGGTGACCTAGATTTTGACCTCTAGCCCCACCCCCTGGCATGGACCCAGAGTCCGAACACACAGAAACAAAGCAAACCATATATGGTACCTATGGTTAAAATATGAATGGTTTCTGATCATTTGTTCATGAGATATACCCCACCAGAGAAACTTAAACAAAAACTTTGATCCAAATTAAAGGTGACCTAGATTTTGACCTCTAGCCCCACCCCCTGGCATGGACCCAGGGTCCGAACATACAGAAACAAAGCAAACCCTATAGGGTACCTATGGTTAAAATATGAATGGTTTTTGATCATTGGTTCATGAGATATACTTTAACAAAAACTTTGACATAAATTCCACGAACGTTCCAGAATAACGAACGAACGAACGAACGAACGAACATACGAATGGACGAACGGAAAAGCGAAAACTATATACCCGTCGGCATAAATGCCGGGGGTATAATTACCCTGATTAATGCCACTATAGCAGTAGCAATGCAAGGAAGAGTCTAAGCTTCTTGTCTTTAGAAAAAGTCAAATAATTTTAAGCCAGAAAAATAAGTGACATTTTGATGCCAAGAGCTTTTGACAGTAAATTGTTATCTAATTCAGTGCTACCCTGCTATAAATAATCTATCTAGTTAAAGTCTACTTTGTGATGTCAGACAGACTTATACATACACTGGTATTAATATTCTTCATAAAGAGCTTTAAAATGATTAGTATATTATACCTGGAGATTCCTGTAATTTGATACTCTGCTTGTCACTGAACTGTGACCTATTGTGTACCAGAGCGAAACTGTGGTTGGTGTTACAGTTGGTACACAGTGTAGGCTCCGTGATCCTGCCCCTCTCGATCTCCACGCTGGTTGTGTTCTGACACACGTAGCACTTGAAGAAGGCCTCTCGCATCTCGGGTATCAGGGGAGATAATCTGATCACCATGCCACTGATAGTGATTAACTGATCAATATCTAGGAACAAGAAAACAGTGTATTAGCAAGACAAAAATTATAAAATAAAATTTTTATAATGATAATCAGATTATGTCCATATTTTGAACGTTTTATCAGCTGTGTTTTGTGTTGAAACTTGGAGTTTATTTTCAAGCAATATCATAGGAAACCTGTGTTGTTGTTTTTTAACAGATCTGAAACTATGAAGGCTATGTAATCACAGTTTTTGTTATGTGGTTTAACATCACAACTTTTTTAGTCATGACAGAACAGTAACCTAAAATTTTGAGTTAAAGAGACATAATATAAAACTCTGTGGCAAAAATCATGCTGCTGCTATGACCGCATTAACTTTAAACAACAGAGCTTCGAATAAATTTCTTTTAATATAATCTAAGCCAAGTGGGAATCATTATAGGATACCATTGTTGAAATTTAGAATTATTTTAGTTCTACCTTCTGGATTCAGTGATCTCATATTCCTCGTCTTCTCAGCATTATACGGTCTGATCTGAACCTGGTGTTCCAGCACTGCCGCTGGATATCTGTCGAAGAACAGTTCGTTGATCGCCATGTCAAACGTAGGTATCACTTCCTGTGGGTAGTTGATCAGCTGGCGATACAGATCAGCATCAAACTCTCTCAGATGCTCGCAGTTGATGTTTAGGAAAGGCTCTCCTATGGCGTTTATCTGCGAAAAAAAAAAGTTAAATGTATATCAATTGTTAAGATCGTGTTGACGCAGCACATGCGAACTGTAAGGGAGGTAATGTTCCAGAGATTTTCAAAACTCAAAATAATAATTTAATTGCCAGGGATTTCCCTTGTTTTAATTTGGGGGACCATTGCCCCACTACTGGCAGCTTCTAGGGGACAATCTGACACTATTGTTGGGAATTTGGGGGACATTTACTTCAGAGAAATACTTGAGAATTTTTTGGGACATCATTGTCCCCTCTTTGGGCAGTTTTGGGGGCCATTCGATACCAAAAGGAGTCAAACAGCACATTTTTTTTTTTTTTTGCAACAAGGAAGACCCTGCATGCCTATTACAACTTACTTCCACAGCTGCACAGCTAATTCACGGCTTTTTCTCATATTCAAAATGCCATTTTTCTCATGAGGTGGCTCATTTCCTATCCAACAGCTGAAATTTCAAACCTCTAACCATGTTTTGTGAGGGTTCAGACTTTAAGTCAGGTCTGACACAAACCAGCCTGTACAGTCACAGAAGCAGGCTAGAAGCTTGAAATTTCGGATTTAAGAAGAAGGATTGCAGTTCACGAGTAGCGAAAACAAAGGCGCTGATCAGCTTTGCAGTTACTGCACAGCTGATCTGTGCCTTTGTTTTCGCATATGCGGATTTTTTGTTTTCGGACTTTTCCCATGCCGAAGCTCAAATAGTATTTACCTCCTCCAATCTCTGTAGGTAGTAAGGTTGGTTAATATCCATGCCTTCAAAATGTTCATCTTCAGCGACATTTTTGTCTTCATACTTCAGGATAAACCTTCGGAACTTTTCCTTACAGTGGCTGACGACGACATCGGTTCCCCAGATCACGAGCTGGGGACCAGCGTTCGGATCGCTGGTGACTTCACTGGTGATTCTGGTGGGTTCCTGAAAATATGAACAAAATTATAATTCAGAGCCCTAGTTAATTTTTTAAGCAGGTGGGTATTTAAGCATCATCTTTTTCTAACTAAGGGGTAAAACAAAATTCTAGGAATTGATAAGTAAGATTTTAAGCATGGAATTTTCACTAAGGGGGTAAAAACATAAACTCCATTTGCGAAACACTTTCTAAGCAGAGACAGCCATAATATATATTTCATAAGCCACTTTGTCAGACTTCACAGAAGAGGAGTATTTGATAATCATTACGAAAACTTGCCTATGCAATAAGAGATTTTTTGAGCTTTAAAAATTGAAAATTTTCAGCTGAAAAATTTTGATATTTTTCTTATTTTTGCTCAAAATACACGTTAGAACCGCCTCGGCGAGGCGGTTCTAACGAGTACCCACAATCTATGTTTTGGAGCAAAAATAAGAAAAATAGGTATACCCATGCATACCCCAGTTTTGCTATATAAAAGTGGGGTTCAAGGTGGTATGTTTTCACGGACATGTTTTCCTGATGTTTGCTTAATTCATCATCAAAACCTATGTTATGTGTGCTCATATAAGAACAGCATGCCCACTCCCATATTAGCTGAGGATATAGGTAACCTTTGTGTCCCAATTTTGGGGGCACAGGCCAAATTTTAAAGGTACACCATCAGGGATCTCAATAGGAGTTTTAAAACAGCAGTCTGGAACTCCTGACTAAGAAAAGGTAGGAGTCATAGACACAATTTATGAGTCCCACTATAGAAACTCAATTACCAGCCCTTACTTTAACCTGATGGTATATAATGACTTGCTATCAGTTGTAGAATCAGTTAGATTAAACATCCATGTACTTAGTTGTGTGGTTAGGTACATGAATGCTTGAGTGCAGCAATTCTGTGTGGGTTGGAGGGTCTAACCTACTGTCTAGACCAAACTGAGAAATGTGTGTAATGCACTTCAAAATAAGTTCCAATTATAGCCATAGCCTTTCTTTGACATCTGTCTAGTATATAATGTTAGGTGAATAGTTACTGAATATCATTTATTTTCAAATGTTAAGTTGTGAGTTTGGGGTCAATAAGAGGTGACCCCCTTCAAAGGAGGGATTTCCTAAGTAATGTAAAGTCATTATTCTTGATTACTGTTCATAACACCAACCCAAAACGACTTTGGAACACTTTTGAAAATTTATGATTTAGAAGCAAGTGATCCAAAAATTAATTACACCAGTAGAAAATATTCTGTTTACTTTGCTATGCACGTTACATCAACCTAACTCGATCGATCAATGTTTATTTTTAGCTGTAGTAAATTTTATATTGGCTGCGACACAGGTAAGATATTTTTAGATGCGTAGTTTCCCAGTATCCCGCACGACCTTGAAATAAATATGTCAATATGTCAATAGGCTTCCGTAACCCTGTTTATAAATTGTCATATAACCATGATGAAAATAAGATTACTTTTTGATTTGATTTCGAGTTTAACGTCCCACCAACAGCTTAGGTCATATGGAGACGGGACGTCGGTTTATAGTTGGAGAAGCCCGGGATCGAACTTTATTCTGGACCCTGGTATTTAAAGGAAACACAGACCCAAATGCGACCATTGACACGCCTTGTTTCCTAACTCGCATTCAAATAGTAAGAATATACCAGTGGTATTTTGTCCGCAAAGGTGCTTTGTTTAACTGAGCACATACAAAAGCATCAGGAAAACGTGGCCGTTCTCGGCGAGGCGGTTCTAATGTATACCTACAATGTATGAAACACAAAACATGACTTTTAGGGTTTACAAAGCATCGGTTTTTTCCTCTACGAAGTGTATAGGTCGTATGCTGACCTCCGCGGCGTTCTTGTCTTTGTATAGCACCTGATTGTCAGTTTAGTTTTTCCCATCTCGGGTTGTTGGAGGGGGAATTTATTCTGATTTAGCTGTTTCCTGATCATTACCTCTTAATAATATGATATTCAAACTGATATTTGAAAACGGACGTGAACATCCCGACATTACAACAAAGCAAATATTCATTAACTGATAAAATCAACTGGACACAGGGTGCGTGGGGTTTAAACCAATTATGTATTTAGAAGTCATGATACAATGTTGATGATGAAATTCCGTTTATGTTGCCTACTTAGATGTCAGACTGACATTTGAAGGACAAATAAAGGTTTGGCATAGGAGGAGCATAGAGTAAAAGTTCAATACCAAGGAATGATTTCAAGCGCTTTCAATGTTAGTTTTCATTTGAGTTAGCTGCAGGCGAGTTAATGAAGGCTTGCTCAATGACACAACACGTCGCTGCATTTGGGGGTCTCGATACGGAGTCCGATGCTCTTCCCCCAGATCACCCTACGACACTGTTTCACTACGCAAAACGTCTGTCAAGTTCTATGTGGTTTTACACGACAGCTGGGTTAAAATTTACACTGTTTCTAGTCTATGTCTTCGTTTAACACAGCCGTTAACACAACAAATCGTTCGGTCAATTCGATTAGCTTTGGGGTTTAATGTCAGACAAATCTTCATGTTGTCTTACGGAAGTTCAGTTCCCCTCTTTCTAATACCATCAAGTATTTGAAAATAAAATCTGAAACGGCGAGAAGTTGTCTACGGAAAAGCCTCATGTGCAATATGGTGTTCAGAAGCTGGGAGAGTCCATCACGAAAACATGTCCGCGTTAACCTTTTATATGGGATATGCAGGGCTATACCTAGTTTTCTTATTTTTGCTCCAAAACATAGATTGTGGGTCTCGCCGAGGCGGTTCTAACGTGGTTCGACATTCGATGTTTTTAGCAAAAATATTTAAAATCTGTATAACGTATGGGCAAGTTTTCGTAATGTGACACAGTTACTATATACTTATGTTGTTGGTGTGCATGAGCAAATGAGCCAACTAGCGGATGTCCTGACGGCAGAAATGTGCTAATATATGAGCCGCCTCATGGGAAAACCAACAATCCGCATAGGCGAAAACAAAGACGCAGATCAGCTTCGCGCGGTAACCGCGAAGCTGATCAGCGCCTTTGTTTTCGCTGCTCGGATAGTACAATTCTTCTTCTACTCAAGTTAAATCCAAAATTTCAAGCTTCTGGCTATTTTCTGTGCTTGTACAGGCTGGTTAGTGTCAGACCTGTTCGAAAACCACATTGTTGGTTTTCCCACGAGGCGGCTCAATTATAACCACCAAGTAACAACTATGACTTTTATGTTTGGACAACGATGGCTGATCACACATGCTAAATATCTGATTACATTGTAAACGAAGCAAACTCAAGGTCATCGATCCAAAAATACTTCGTTGTCACTCTCTGGCTAAAAATAAATATAAGCGCGTATAGTATCAAGGTAAATTTAAGGTCGATCAATAGTTAAACGACGATATCGAGGGTATATTGAAAGTAAACAGAATTATTTCCTCAGGCTTAAGAAATAGATCAGCTCTAGCAGTGAATTGTTGAGTAATAATTCACTGTTTGGAGGTCAGTTGTAAAGAAGATCAAATCACGAGCGCGTAGCGCGAGTCATTTATCTTTTTACAACTGACCCACAAACAGTGAATTATTACTCAACAATTCACGCACTTGAGCTGTTCTATTTCGATTCTAACACACAATAAACGGAATAAATGTTGCTGAAACCGTCGATACCGTTCAGCTTTCCGCCATTGCATTGCAGATATCCCGCCAAATATTTGACTGTTATGCTGGTATTTACACACACTTATTACGTTTGTTGTGCGCTAAAACGACGTTTCACAGTCTAACGCTGCTTTGTGGGATAGCTGACGTCACAAATGCCGCAAAGTAACGTCACGCTTATTCGCCCAGTAAAATGGCTGCACAATATAACACGTTTTTTACCATGGCTATATAGGCAAGGTGTGTTAGAATCAGTTTAAATCACGAACTTTTAAGTCGCGAAAACTAATGACATTTTAAAATATTGATCCAAAAGTATACAAAATTTTGCTCTTTTTATATGTTTATGTAATTCAATTGATTTCGTAATGAAAATCACCAGGTTTTCAAAAGATTTAATGACCTACTCAGTAAATCGTTATTGTTGCATTACAGCTGACCGATCAACCATAACTTGTTTACATATAGACCTTGACATAGTCACGTGATGAAAGCACATTGTTTGATAAATTGCCGAAGGCGTAAAAAATTATGGCATGTCTAATTGGATTATGACAACATTGGTAATTTGGTAATCCATTTCTTGATATGGGATAATTGATTCACTGTTATCTATGCGGGGGTCATACACGTAGAAACATTTGACTTTGACTTGAGGAAAACCGAAATAGGTAGCGAACGTCCAGATCTCACCTGTAACCGAACAAAACAAGCGCGCCCAAAATTCGATGCAAGCACTTCTCTGACAAACATGGCAACCGATTTCCATTGTAAACAAAGTACTCATGCGAAACAGTCATGTTTGCGTATCTCGGAGAATGCACGCATAAATAGTACGCAAGATTTTTGATTTAGCAGCGTATCGTCGATCATGCATGCGTAAAATATTTGAGCCTGTGCGTGAGAAAACCAACAATTTGATGTTCCGACCAGGTCTGACACAAACCAGCCTGTACAGTCACAGCTGGAAATTTTGGATTTAGAAAGTAGAGGAATTGTTCTATCCCTGTAGCGAAAACAAAGGCGCCGATCAGCTTCGCAGCACTGCGAAGCTGACCTGTGTCTTCGTTTTTGCCTATGCAGATTGTTGCTTTTCCCATGCGGCGGCTCATTTTGTTGTGACAGTTCATGTATATTTCCAACAAAAAATCAAATGACAAATGTCAGGCAAATCAAATGTTAAGCCCATCTATGCTTTCTGCTGGAAGTTGTCGATCTGTAACAATTTTTTTTTTTAACATTTCATTTAATCAAGAAATAAAGTTTCAAACATTGTGTTGGGTAGAATGTAAGGCCAAAATTAAAAATGAGCCACCGCATGAGAAAACCAACAATTTGTATAGGCGAAAACAAAGCCGCAGATCAGCTGTGCAGTTACTGCACAGCTGATCAGCGCTTTTGTTTTCACCACATGGATAATACAATTCCTCTTCTACTTATATCGAAAGTTTAAAGCTTCTAGCTATATTCTGTGACTGTACAGCCTGGTTTGTGTCGGACCTGGTCATAAACCCAAATTGTTGGTTTTCTCATGCATAGGCTCAAATTATATTTGTTTCCCCTTACCCAACTGACCCTAAAAAACTGCCCCTACCCAAAAAAATTTTATTGCAATTTTTCATTCAAGTTTATTTTTTTTTGTTAATTACAGAGAGGCAAAAATTTATGTTTTAGATTTACATTGTCTGATAATGCTTTCAATGATAGCCTTGTCTAGGTAAGTATTATTTCTGCAATTAAGTTTTAGGCCAAAAAAAAAAAAATGCTTGTTTCCGGTAACGTCTCCAAATTTTTTTGGGTCGGTAGGTAGGAAAACTTTTTTTTTTTTATTCATTTTTTTTTTTTTCAATTTTGATTGGTGAATCGCCACCAAGTGGCTCTAGGATATTCCCCCATTTGCCTTTGTTTACAAGAACCACATGGCCCTTTCTTACTAGCCACGAATACGAAAAGGCATCTCTTGATACACGTGCAGATGACATGGCATGCACAACAATGACTGAAATGTGAGGCCAACGGCAATCGGTTGCGGTTATAAAGCTGATCTGGTTTTGCTATAGCTGGTAAAACGATTTCTCTTGATGCAGAGGGCACAATAGCTTCAAACATGATATACTATTCAACATGTCTTGTGGGGACCGTACTCAGTATCATAATATAGAACAAGTGATAATTGTCATTTTGAGTAATAACAAGGCGACACAATTCATCGTCAGCGAGTGTGAATGACACCCATTGTTTTCTTACGATAGGCAAAAAAAGAGTTGTAAAAAACAAGCGAAGCGATATCCATCCCGAACGGCGGATCGTAGTAGACTTTCTTCACAGATTTACCGTTATAAATATGAATGACAGCCTGTTCAAATAAATTCATAGGTATAACGGTAAACATGTGGCGTAAGTCTACTACGATCGTCCGGAATATACAACACTCCCTCGAGATAATCGTCAGACCGCATTTAGGAGATCGTAACAACGTTGTCTAACCTGTACGTAAATGTCATTAAATTCCTCCTAATCAGATAATCACCACTCATTATTCATGCACGCCAGACAATACGGACGTGTGTACGCGACTCCTGTTTAATCCAATTATTTGTACAGTAAAGAAATCAATTATCACTTGACCACGTGTTGATGAAAACATAAACACAGACAAAGAAGTTCACCTGTCAATCAAATCTGCGGCCTGCATTCAACACGAGCGCTCATTGGCCAATCGATTTTCCTCAAAGTACAAGACTGAACGCACGTATTTAGTTTTCAACGCGGCACGATCAAACGTCACAACAGCGGTGTTAAGTGTTAATTACTGTAGAAACAGTGTACATCGCTCATTTCACCCAGTGAAATATATTGGACAAAAACGGTACCGACTTTACTATAAAAACTGCCAATTTCAGTCGCAGATCATGTGCAAATACTTTATTTGGGTCCGCTTTATTTGAGCAGCTTGATACGTTATAATGGTATCTCAATATTTTGGACTGTAATAATCGGCGACACTAAAACATAAAGTAACGTCACGTAACGTGCGTTTTTTGCATTGACAAATGACAGCCATACGCCGAAAATCTAGAATGCATGCGACCATCAACTTCTTCAAAAATCAGGTGCGCCCACTAATGGTTTAGAGAATTTGTGTGTCTGATCTTACGGCTTGGAAACTCATACGTGCGTGAAGTCATGGATCGACCTTGAAAAAATAGATGGTCCAATGAGCGCTTATGTTGAATGCAGGCCGCGCCTACTATCGGCTCTCTGCAGATTTAATTGACAGTTTAACTACGCGTCTATTTTCATCAGCGTGTGTCTATTGTAATTTAATTGAACTAAACAGACCGATATCCAGTCCATGTATTCTTTGGGAAATAGGAATAAAAGGATGATTAAGAAAATGCGGGCGTAAAGGTATGACAACTTTGTTAAATGATCTCGTTTACGGTCAGCTGATAATCCAATGCGGAAATGGCTTTTTTCACTGACCTATCTTAAGAAAACAATGGGTGTCATTCACGCTCGCCGGCAATAAACTTCAGGTTACCCGGTGGGCATCCTACCATAAAACTTAGCTTGGCCGACATCGTTTCAACCCAGTCGCAATTGCAATTATTTCTAACACTGTTTTGGCTGGCAATTATGGAGGAGAACATTGTTACTTTTTGCCGAAATGAAGGCCCCAACTGTTAGCGGACAGCATAATCGATTGTCGCCGATCAAGACAACTTTTTTCAATTTTCGATTTCACTCGCTTCGTTACAACACTAATGGAAAGGGCGATAATTCGCGTTAAAAGCCGGTATTCGCCGGAATCGGTGGTGGGTACCGGAAATTGTACGTTACCGTATTTTTGTGATAGCAGACAGGGCGAAAAAAAAGTTACAGTCGGGTCAGTTTCGGGAGGGTCGGTCGGGTTACCGGAAACAATAACTTTTTTTTTTTGGCCTTAGCTATATTAGAACAACTAAAAACAACTTTCAATCTGTATAAAACCTGAGAAAATAAAATAACATTCCGACCGACCGACCCACACCTGAGAAACAGGGTCGGGTAAGGTGAAACAAAAATATTTCTAAGGTTGGCCTTATCTATTAAAAGGACATTAATTGTCTCATGAACTTGTTGGAAAATAGCCCAACAGAGGCAGTTTACATCCATTCTTTCATCCATAATTAGAAGTGAACGATTGTACTGTACTGTAACTATTAATGGTCTGTGAATTCAAAACATTTGGCTAGAAATGCTATAAATACTCACACTTGGCTCTGAGCCCCCAATGGTCACCTGCCTCATCTTGCGGTCACTGCGGATGTCTGGTCTGTGTCTGATTGGGGTCTCCCCCACCCCCGGAGTCCTGGGGCCACCCACCCTGGAGCTTGGTGTGCCATAGTTAAGGGGTGAACTTAGGTCAATCTCACTGGTTGGAGGTGCTATAAAAGGTAAAAAATTCATGTTATGATAAAATTTGCTCTAAGCATATGGAAAAAATGCTTTAATCTGTTGCATTATTATGCACAACTTCATTTTTACTGCACAGATACCCTTAAATCCTAAATTCACAATATCAATTGATTTTCTCTACAGCCCAGTTTGTGTCTCACCTGGTTGGAACACCCACAAAGGCTGAAAGCCATGTTTAGACTTGTCTACGTTAGCCATTTTCCTGATCAATTTGGGACCCAGACGCTCAGGTTATAAAACTTCAGTGTCCCAGGTGAAAACAAACCTGTCTTTTAACCCGAAAGAATTTTTAGATATTAGCTACTGCAAACTTATAATCCCCAAAACAATTTTCAGACATTATACCTACCCCCAGCTCTAGACTGTGGTGGGCTAGAGAACAAGGACTGCTCCCCGTCAGGTTGTTGTTGGGCAGGAGCAGCTGGGGATGATGGTAGGGGGGCAAGGTCACCCCCCGGGGAGCTGTCTACCCTCCTCTCCTTGGCTGGGGGTGAAGAGGCCTCTTCAGTTCTCTGGCGAGCTTTTCTAGCACTTCTCCTTGCTGTAAATGTCATGATACTGCATTATATGTTATAACTATTTTTTTTCACATTATGCTGTCAAATCTTCCTAAATTTTACATAAAACCAATCAGTACACAGGGATTTTTTTTCGAGTGTCTCAGGGGCCGAAATAAGGCCCCATTCCCAATGAAATTTAGGTGACTTTTTCCCCCAATTTGGAGAAAAAATTCCCAATCACAGCTGAAAATAATTTACTGAAGTTCAAATCATTATGAAACTCAAGTTATGCTGTTTGAAATACTGTTTAAATTTTATTTTATGCTATTACACCTCAACCTCTTTATAACACTATTGTTGGGGTCTATGACAATTTGCGTGTTAGCTATCCATAACGAGAGTAAAATATATAGATATATAGCAAAATTAGACCATTTGGGGTCCATGAATGGTCCGTGTTATATCCAAAACCGTGCTGTAAAGAACTGTGTTATAAAGAGGTCCAGGTGTATTTACTGATTCTAAATGTATAAGCTTAATTAACTGTCAATTTGGAAATATTATCAACTTTGACCATTCTGAAACTTTACCAAATTCAGGGTTTACGTCGCTAATTTTCCCAATCAGAAAGGCCATAGGGCCCCTTCCCAAAATTGCCAAAAAAACCTGGTAGAAGGCCCTTCAGTTTTTAAGCTTTTAGTCATCACCTAAAACTCTATTTAAAATAATCTTCATGTGCTGACTCAATCAATATATGATCATCACTTACTCAGGTGTATCTACTTATGTTTTCTTTCTACTGTAATAAACTGTTCAGACAGAAACCCCAGGTTAAACTATTAACACCCAAAACTGTCCTAACAGCCCAAACAGGATCATCACTGTTTGAGATCTGTAGACACATTCTGTATCAGGTCAGAGAAACTCATGAAACCACAGAATTATGTCGAAGGACAGAAGTTCTGTCGTTTGACAGATCTATCTGCTGTTCGACAGATAGATGCCGTTTCAAAAGTTGTTTTCATGAGAAAAACATGCAAATCAACAAAACACATTGAGATACATGTTGAAATCATTTATTTGCAATGGAAGCTGTCGTTAAGTGAAGATCAGAAGTGCCTAGATTAGTGCATTTTCTGCGGAAGTCCAGATGCAATCACCTTCTTCATGTGAAAATTGTGATAAAATATCAAGGTATCTGCTGTTTCACAGATAGGTACAATCTGTCAAACAACAGAATATCTGTCCTTTGACATAATTATGTTGTTTTGTGAGTTTCTAAGAGCTGTGTATTTTAGGAAGCATTTGATATTGATCTGTTTGTAAAGCTACACTGTCTGAGCAAAAATCAATAGTGGTCACCAAAAGGTGCACCTTTCCCACTTTCTGCACATCAGGTCGAGGGTATCATTATGATTTATGCACTGGTCATTTGTAACCATGGCCCCCAGGCCCGGGGAATAGCAGGGTCTTTTAGGCTTTTGGTCAAGCAAATCCACACAAATTTAGGCCCTACCCTGCAGGGACTGCTCATTGGCAAAACCACTGCTGTTTTCCACTGCAGCCTGCTTTCTTTTCCTTCATGGCCCTTTTTACATATATAAAGCAAACTCCGAGTATTTACCCCAAACTGCCATGGCAATACTATGGTCAAAGCCCCGCTCAATTCCACAGATATCTCCCACCCTCCCCCGGGCCTGGGGGCCGTGGTTATAAATGCCTAATGCATTAGTAAACTTATTTAAAAACAAAAGAAAAGCAATTACGTGTCGTGGCAGATGATGCTTCAGATGATGGCTCTTCTTCAGTGCGCCCTCTCTTACTACGACGTGGGGTCACTGGGGATGACATAGCTCCGGATCCTGTGTGGAAGATATGTATCAAAGCTTGACAAATCAATTCAAAATGGTAAACAAGTCAATAGGGCATGTTGGGATGACGTCATACAGGTAAGTTTGTTCATTCGGCGGAGGTACATGACTCGGTGTTTATCGCTATGCCATACCAAATTTGGAGCGCAAAATATGGAATCAAAATGAATTTTTTCCATCAAAGCATTGCATATTCTATTAGATTTCCGGATATAATTTATTCCAACGTAAGGAATGCGTAATATTTTGGTCAAATTATGGTTTTATTAGCGTCTGAAAGTAGTTAACGCATAGCGATAATGACCGAGGTTACCACCTCCACCGAATGAAGAAAATAGCGGGAAAGGTGACCGATATTGATTTTATTTCACGGAAGAGTACCTTGCCGACATGCCCTATGGTAAACAAGATAAGGGTAGACAAGCTGTAGACGAAAAGTTTGAAAGATAAAAAAAAAAACATATTTTCATTCAAATACATCATTTTACATAACAAAATGCATTTAAAATTAATAATAATAACTTGTTTTTAGCTTCGACCGTTTGTTTACCTTTTTTCTGTATCACGTGTTAATGTTTGGCGGGAAAAAGTGCGCGCCGTATGTTTGCTATCAGTATGATTATCGTGTTAATGAATCTGGGTCATCTCGACTCACATCCGCCTTGGCTAGAGACATCTCGGTTGAGGAGCGTATTTTTTTAACCGGGACACTTCAGGCCGGTTTAGCAAAACCTCTTATACTTCTTGAAATCTTTTTTAAGACACAAAATGAAAAAAAAATCAACAAAGCACCACCAGAGCTATTTTCAACGATTAACGACTTCAATCATTATCAGTGGTTATGTCGTGCTTCCATGACATGGGCGATTTGCGTTAAACAAGTCAGGATCAACATTGTCCATGTTAAACTACATGCATATACGTGTAATTTTACTGCTGTGCGCTTCTATTTCTTAGACACTAGTTTTTTTTTTTTTTTTTTTTTTTTTTGTTTTTGTTTTTTTTTTTTTTTTTTTTTTGATAAGCCATGCTAATCACAAGACTTCAATCTACAGCTGTAAAAGGGCAACCGGTCATATAAAATTTAATGAAAGTTTAATGCTTCAACATATTTTTAGTGTAGTGCTAGTTACAGTGTTATCTCAAATCTGTGTTTTGTCATGGGCATACATATAAATATATTTCCGCAGGTTCGGTTATTTTTGACCATCAGGATAACATGTCCGTGTAACGAATACCCCCTTACACCCCACGTTCATATAGCAAAACTGGGGTTTACACGGGTACACATATTTTTCTTATATATATTCAAAACATAGATTGTGTGTACTCGTAAGAACCGCCTCTAATGTGTACCCACGATCAATGTTTTAAGCAAATATATTAAAGTAACAAACTTTTTCCAATGGAATTTTCAATTTTTAGTTTTTACAGCTAAAAATCGCTGTATATGAATGGACAAGTTTTGTAATGCTGAATGCATTATGAATTAAAACTGAACAAGAAGAAAGGCAAGACGTCCAGTCTATTTAGATCTTCTATGATTAAAGTACAATTTTAGTGTTTTATGCGACCAATATACAAATATATCAGCAATTTTAGGACATATATGGATTAACCTCCGTATTCCTAATACTAGCCTTGCCCAAGGCTTAGAAATAAAGAAAAATGCCTTTCGTAATTTTCATTTTTTTTAAATATCTGCGGCTAGTCTAGTCTATAGATGGGGCTCGATTTGTAAAACTCAGCCAAGACGATTGAAGAAAAATTCATTGATAGACTAGCTTAGAGACTCGAGAAATTTCAATATAGAGAAAATAATAAAAACATATGACATTAATATGTTTTACAGACTAGTAGCTAGTCTATCCTAATACGGATTGTAAAATTAAAGCCACCTATTGCCCACCTAGTAAGAGACGTTTCAATCCGCCCCATTTCTGTGTGTTGAAGATTATTTTAAGATACACATGCATGATTACTTTGATTTATATTCAACAACGAATGCACTGAAGAACTTTAAAACGTTACATGTACGCGTTTCTCAGAAATTCTGGCATCACTCGTGCAGTATTCTAATCGCTACAAGGAAAAATCGACGCTGATCAGCCATGAAACACCAATGTGCGTCGAATGCATCCTTGATTTTCACACCGACCCTGCTAGGATAAACGTCGTCGCAAATTTCATAATGATCCACAGTTTTCAATGATGCTACCTCCGTCGAGAGATAAACGTCGTCACAGAATTTCATAATCTGGGGTACGGCAGGTGCTTCGTCTTTTTTTTCCTCCAAATGGCAGCCATATTACGTTGAAATATCCAATCTACAAATAAATTTTGTAACACATTCAGACGACATAATATGAACATCCACTCCTTTTCGCTAAATTAGAGTCCTGCTCTCCAGACACAAGCCTTTTTTCTCATTTTAGGGTAAGTTGATTTAGCGAAAAGGACTCATTTCTGCTATTTGAAGTCATTTTCGCGAAAATGACTCCATTTGTGCAATTTTAGGGTAACCCTACGCCGGGTGGGGGAAGAGTCGTCATCTACACAACAATTTGGTAGTTTGGATATCTTCTACTGAAAGCCACAATGCTAAAAACTGAAATTTTAGAGTCCCGACATTGTTGTGTCAAAGGTTTTTGGCCGCAACTTCATTTCTCACTTGTTTTTAAAATCTCGTATATCCAAAGGCGGTCCGTATATGTAGAACTCAAAAGATATATGCATGTAAACCACAAGCAAACAACAATCGAAGGTTGCGTCAGGCTCTTGTCAAGAACAAAAAAAGTGTCGCCATTGTATTGCATTGTAAAGAGTTTGCCAATTTAACCCACGAGTATGGGCAAACCTTCACATATACCATACATGTATCCTGCAGATATATGCATGGATTGCTTGTATGATAGCCGATTATACGCAAAATAGTGAAAATTTTAAAAATTGAAATTGCGGTTATTGACGTTATAGAACAAGAGTTAGTTGTGAGTATATCATTACATCAGGAAAACATGCCCATGTAATGTATACCCCCTTAAACCCCACTTTTATATAGAAAAACTGGGGTATGTAGGGGTATACCTATTTTTCTTATTTTTGCTCCAAAACATAGATTGTGGGTACTCGTTAGAACCGCCTCGCCGAGGCGGTTCTAACGTGTACCCACAATCTATGTTTTGAGCAAAAATAAGAAAAATATCAAAATTTTTCAGCTGAAAATTAGCAATTTTTAAAGCTCAAAAATTCTCTGTATATTGCATGGGCATGTTTTCGTTATGATGAAACGCACATAATGTAATTTGGTAAGAGGCCAACAAAATCACAACTCATTATATGAATCGGTCAGGAGTTAGTTGCAGGAGTTTAACCAAGTGCTGTTTTTCTTTTACCGTTGCGTGCACAAGTATCTGCTGAAAATAAATATACATTGTATAGCTGAAGTGTCTGTAGTTAATGCCCACTTAAACGATTTACCTGTTAAGTTTTCTGTTTGTGTCAATGAAGGCCAAGACAAACTTCCTACGATGTATTGGTTACCTAAGCTTCACAAAAGACCATACAAAGCTAGATTTATTGCAAATTCTAGCTCTTGTACTACCAATAAACTTTCTAAATTATTAACTTCCTGTCTTACTGCTATCAAATCTCATTTTATAAGATACTGTGAGACAGTGTATGAAACTTCAAATAAAAATGGTTTTGGTCAATAAAAAATTCTGGTGAGGTGCTCAGTAAATTGAAGTGTAGAGGATTCCATGCGACAAGCTTGTCCACGTATGATTTTTCTACTCTGTAAACAACATTACCATATAATCTAATAAAAAGGTACAAGTAGGCAAAGATCAGGAAAAGGCGCAATCAGATAAAGATTCCCACTCCAAAAACCGAGGTGGGAAAAAACCAAACTAACAATCAGGTACTTATACCATGAAACATATCGTAAGCCGAATGAGCAGCTATTTTCCCAATAGGTGGCCACTCAGTTACCTTAACTTAACTTAAAATATGAAAACATACATAAGGCGCCAACAGCACAAAAAATTTTAAACACCGAGACATAAAACAAAAAGAACCACTACAGAAGTATCGACTTGGAACGATCAGTAACACAAAGTTACTGGCGGGCTTAAACCGGTTTTACAGGTACCTAACCTCACCCTCAGCTTCTGCAGTGGTTCACAACATTTAGTTAGTTCTTCGGTCCTCGTGGTGAATCTCTAACTAGTCAATGAATCATCAAGAACAAACAAATAAATCATGATAAACATCCTGATGAATCAAAAACCAGGACTCACAGATTGAGTAAGCTGCCCGACGATGGAGATACCTGGGCGCCGAATAACCTACTAACTCCGGAGCAAAAGAAAAACACCAGTTGGACCCCGGTGGGCCAAGCAACAGACAAGAAGCTCCGGCCCCAACCAACTAAAATGAATAGCTTTAAGTCGGGGCCATCATAGAGTCTGACGCCCGACCCACCGGCGTGCAATTAAAGAAGGCAGCATAGTTATCAACCATGATTGGGTTAAAAACTAAGCATGCAGACTGTCGCATAACATTCAAGTTATAACCTATACGTCTGTAACGTGTTATGATTTTTCCGAACTGAAGAGAAAAATCATTTATTCCTTTAAGTTTCTTTAATTTGTAAACTAAGTCACCATAAAATTCAGGTTCCGAAAGGCCCTCACTTAAAAGTGTCTTTAACCCAACATTATATTTGGAAATCAATTCATAGTGTCTACGATAAAATTTAGAAAAGGTTTTTCGAAGTTTATGATACCGATAGCCTGGAGAAGTTTTGCCGTTAAACATTTATTTCGAGCGTTGAAGTCTGTAACATGATTGCAGACTCTAGCAAACCTAATAAGTTGCGAAATGTATACACCATAAGAAGCACGACGAGGAACGTCACCATCCAAAAAAGGAAAATTTACTGGATTTGATAGAGTGGACCTTCAAAAGGGCATTAAAAAACTATGGTTCACTTTATTTGGCATGTAATGACAGAAATGCTTTTTTCACTTCCTCTGACCAAAGTCGGTATACACTTTGGTCATGTCAGAATGTGTGCGACGCCTTGTCCTATCTCCTTGATAATATTTATATTAGATTTGGGACCAAGTTATACAGACAAATTGTTGGAATTCCGATGGGTACAAATTGCGCACCTCTCGTAGCTGATTTATTTTTATACTGCTACGAAAGAGATTTCATGGATTCTCTTAACCATGATAATCAAGCTGATGTTATCGAGGCTTTTAATTCCACATCTATGTACCTCGATGACCTTTTGAGCATTGACAACCCTTATTTTGAAGGTATGGTCAATCAAATTTATCCACCTGAACTTCAGTTGAACAAAGCCAATATCTCAGATATCGAAGCCCCCTTTTTAGATCGCAAATGGATTTGTTTCTTCTAAAATTTATGATAAGCGCGATGACTTTGATTTTGATATAGTAAATTTTCCTTTTTCGGATGGTGACGTTCCTCGTCGTGCTTCTTATGGTGTTTACATTTCGCAACTTATTAGGTTTGCTAGAGTCTGCAATCATGTTACAGACTTCAACGTTCGAAATAAATGTTTAACGGCCAAACTTCTCCAACAGGGCTATCGGTATCATAAACTTCGAAAAACCTTTTCTAAATTTTATCGTAGACACTATGAATTGATTTCCAAATATAATGTTGGATTAAAAACGCGGCCTTTCGGAACCTGAATTTTATGGTGACTTAGTTTACAAATTTAAGAAACTTATAGGAATTAATGATTTTTCTTTTCAGTTCAGAAAAATCATAACACGTTACAGACGTATAGGTTATAACTTGAATGTTATGCGACAGTCTGCATGCTTAGTTTTTAACCCAATCATGGTTGATAACTACGCTGCCTTCTTTAATTGCACGCCGGTTGGTCGGGCGTCAGACTCTATGATGGCCCCAACTTAAAGCTATTCATTTTAGTTGGTTGGGGCATTTCAAGAATTTACATCTGTGTAGTCTAAATCAAAGACTCAAATTCCCGAAGGGGCCAAATAATCAAAATACTGTTAAGAAGATGATTCTTAACATATAAAAATTTGAAATACTTCATATATTCACTGATCCCAAAGGATCAAAAGAAAAATATAATCTGCACTATGGATGATGTACGGGGAGACTTTTTAGGGCCGCCACACGGCACAACACCAGCTGCAGTAATAGCAAATAAAAATAATTGTTAGATCCTTTGGAAGTAGTAAAAATACAAAGCTAGAAGATGGGCCATATTGTACAATTTCGGGTAATGAACCTTCGTCAGTGACCCTTTATAAAACTGGCAGCGAAAGCCAGACATTTTGCTGCAATTTCAAGAATTTACATCTGTGTAGTCTAAATCAAAGACTCAAATTCCCAAAGGGGCCAAATAATCAAAATACTGTTAAGAAGATGATTCTTAACATATAAAAATTTGAAATACTTCATATATTCACTGATCCCAAAGGATCAAAAGAAAAATATAATCTGCACTATGGATGATGTACGGGGAGACTTAAAACCGGTTAATTTAAGCCCGCTAGTATTTTTGTGTTACTGATCGTTCCAAGGCCATACTTCTGTGGTGGTTCTTTTTGTTTTATGTCTTGGTAATTAAGATTTTTTGTGCTGTTGGCGCCTTATGTATGGTTTCATATTTTTAGTTAAGTTTAGGTAGCTGAGTGGCCACCTATTGGGAAAATAGCTGCTCATTCGGCTTACGATCTTTTTTCATAGTATAAGTACCTGATTGTTAATTTAGTTTTTTTCCCACCTCGGTTTTTGGAATGGGATTCTTTTTTCTGATTGCTCCTTTTCCTGATCTTTGCCTACTTGTACATTTTTACGGCTACGATAGCACGAAAATGCATTTTAAGCAGTGCATCTCCCTAGCGACAGAAACGAACATTTAAATATCGCATAGTATGTGAATGGTAAAACATAATGAAGTTGCAGATAGGACGTACACACGTCGACCTAGTACCATCACCGAACCTTCTTGTAATGCAGTGTCATATTAAGATGCTACAGGCATTACTTAACACTATCTTTAATTACTATGACGACACGGCATGAAGTTTCGCGCATTCACTTGACTCAAGTTGAGGGTGGGTACAGTGCGACAATGCTCTAGAGAGGGCACTGCACTTAACAGAAGAAGAAGTGTATTAAAAAGGACTGAGGGAGTTATATGAAACCATCATATATCTTAATATTAACATAAGATGTTGGTAACTGGTTTCATCACACAATATTGTGCCTTCAGTTCCTCAGTGGTCAATTTTTCACATTTCTATATAAAAATCTTTGATTAGAAGATTACTGCGGGCGATAACCAAAATGCCCATGTGATAATCTCATCTCTAATTATAAAGAAGGTTAAGGAGGATCGTGCACTGTGGGGATCTAGGGTTGGTCACACAAGTTCATCTAGCATATCACCGACGCTACTGGTGTCCCCCATCTCCTGCAGGTCCACCTGGCTGCATCTCCACATAAGCAGTCTGAGTTTCATTATAGAGATGCCAAATAAGAGCTGCATACTCAAGTTGAGGTCGAACCAATGTTTTGTATACAACTTATTTTGTGTGTGTGTGTGTGTGTGTGTGTGTGTGTGTGTGTGTGTGTGTGTGTGTGTCATTTCCGAAGTACAAATGATAAACAATGCAGTGAGACAAATTAAAGTCTGTTTCGTAGTGTGTGATAATGGTTTTTCGCAGATATTTTACAACTGTTCAAATGTAGAAGAAATATTTTCTCGGCACAATTAAGCATCTAGTTTGTCGCAAAAGGTGCTGCAAAAAGTTTGAAAATCGGTTGACAAATAAAAAAAGTTCCGGTCAAAAACATTTTTGAATAGGGATTTCCTGTTCAAAAATCTCATGGAAGGGAGGTAAATATTTTCCCGCAAAAATTTTAAATTCCAACTATTTAATTATGATTGCTCAAAATTATCATAAATTGACACAAATGACATGCCTGAGACAAAATCTTCATGATCAGGTAAAAATTTTCGAAAAATATGCATTTTCAGCCTTGATGGCCTAATTTTTCCCCCCATCCGAACCCCCTGGTGAAATAATGTCATTTGGCGTGTCACCAGTAAACTATTCTGATTCTGATGGCCTTGAACAGAACAAAATTTTCTGCGAAAAACCATTATCAGAGGCAAGTTTTTAGACAGTAACTTTCTATCACGAAGTCAAAGTAGCGAAAAGACTTTGTATCTTTCTGCACGCATAACTAACCAATAGTTGGTTTACGACAATTACATCATTCTCATTAGACGCTCCTGAATTTGTGAAGGTCAAGCGCTCACGTAACTTTCGACCAATTTCCGATAAAAACACATGCGTGCTGTCAAAAATTCACAAGAACCCAATGATTTTACTTTTGTGAGCAAAAATGAATGGCATCAGAAGTAGATTGAATAAAAATGCATGTCGTTCTCTTCAGCGAAATGTTTATGATGCTTTGAAATCGTTGACAAGGCACCAAAATGTTGCAAGGTGCTTCTCAAGCGAGACAAATGAATCTGGTGAAGGTGACAAGCAAAATGATGTCTATATCCCTAGACGAATTAAACGTCGGATGGCCGAAAAGAACCTAAATATAGAAGATTTTGAAATCAGGCCTGTTTATACTGATAAATCATCTCAGAGAACACTTACGGATTCAATAGTTGACACAGAAATTAATGCAGATTTCCCATCAGATTTAGACATGACGTCCCAGATAAATAAAAATGTGGATCGGGTTAGAATGCAACGTCCAGAAGTAAATCCAAGAGAGACATCAGTTTTGTTGTTTCCAGGCCAGGGAAGTCAAATTGTAGGAATGGGCAAGAAGCTGTTGCCTTATCCTGGTGTGAAAGAGCTATATCTAAAAGCAAATGAAATTTTAGGATATGATATACTTAGTGTGTGCCTAAATGGACCAAAGAATGAGCTGGACAAAACTGTTCACTGTCAGCCAGCTCTGTATGTGACATCATTAGCAGCTATTGAACGCTTGAAAGAAGATTATCCAGAGGTTAACTTACTTTATTTTTTTTTATTCTTCTTGGGTCTTTTGAAGTTTTTGTCCGCAAAATGTTTATTTTCGTGAAATTACATGAAAAACCCAGAAATTGTTACACTTAATTTCAACTGGCTTTGACATTATTCTGTCAGGATTATATACGAAATTTCTGCATTTTGTTAGGTCAAGTGCAGAAAAAATTTTACAGAAACATATGTTGACAAACCAATAGAAATTGATTATTCTAGAGAGTTCAGTACTTCTTTTTCAACAGGTATAACAAAGAAAACATTTTCCCATACACACGCTTTAGTAACTGCATTTCTTCATCATTATTTAAGACAGATTGTAACCGTTAAATTAAATACATTTATACATGCATTACGAAAACATGCCCATGTAATATACAGAGATTTTTTAAGTTGTTAAAATTGAAAAATTTCACCAGATTTTTTTTGATATTTTTCTTATTTTTGCTCAAAACATAGATTGTGGGTACACGTTAGAACCGCCTCGTCGAGGCGGTTCTAACGAGTACCCACAATCTTTATTTCCTTGCAAAAATAAGAAAAATAGGTGTACCCCCGCATACCCCAATCTTACTTTATAAAAGTGGGGTTCAAGGGGGTATACATTACACGGACATGTTTTCATGATGTATCTGTTTATTTGGATCGTCATGATATCCTATGATATTGAGGTCATGGCATGCACATATGAACGTGATTCATTTGCTTGAAGCAGTCCAATGTTATGCATCCAAGGCCTGATTTTCAAGGATTTCTGAATGATTGTGAACTAAGCCAAACACATTAACGACGGCCCAAAAAAGTGAGGAGTTAAAGTGACCAATAAATGTTATAATTGCACTCCCTAATTTCAATACTTTCAGGCTCACGAGAGATGCACTACAGCAGTGGGGTTTAGTTTAGGAGAGATAACTGCTCTGGCATACAGTGGTGCTATTTCGTTTGAAGATGGTAAGAAGTAAGCACATTGTTGAATGTCTTAGATTCTTAGTACTTAAATTTAGCTTTCATAGATAAAAAGTATACCATTACTGGGTATGTCAGGCGTATTTTCACAGGCCTCTGCTTTTTTCCATCAACTAAATTACTTGTCTGAAAGTGAGTGAAATCGCATTGAATGGGTCATTAATCTTTGAGTGCCCTTGCTGGGCCCAAAATTGGTCAGTTAAGTCTTGTATCTTGTATTGTAACCTGAATATTGTTAATTTGTAGCATGAAATTGCCTGGTCAATGTCAATCTGAGCCATAGGGGAATTGGTGATCTTTTTGCATAGTTAGACATTTGACAGGTTGCCATCTGGCATCTGGGGTGGAATTCTGTCCATTTTCTTTTTCTTTACTTTAAGCATTCTTGAAAATTAGACCTGACATTAACACAATTCACATCTAAATCATATCTATTTGGCAGGTTTGAAGTTGGTCAAAGTGAGAGCCAATGCCATGCAGAAAGCGTCAGAAGCAATACCCAGTGGTATGATGTCAGTGTTCAGTGATCACAGGACTAAGCTTGGGCAGGCCCTTCTCACAGCAAGAGAATACTGCCAGACTAAACTCGGCATGGAAGATCCTATCTGTCATGTGGCCAACTATTTGTGCACAGAGGTTAAAGTTGTCGCAGGACATGAAGAGGTATTGTAAGCTTTTTGTGACTTTCTTTAACTCAGATAACCTATATGGTGTAGTGATTAAGCCTCTGACCATATAAACCAAGCTTCTCCAGACTTTTTGATGAGACTTTAGACTCATGTCTACACTGCCTCCTTATTCTTTCATTTGTTGTGTACATGATATCACTGCTTCATTTGTAACAAAAATCTGAACAGTATTTTGTATTTTGAGCAATGTAAATACTAATATGAGCCACCTCATGAGAAAACCAACAGTCTGCATATGCGAAAACAAAGGCACAGATCAGCTTCGCAGTAACTGCAAAGCTGATCAGGGCCTTTGCTTTCGCTACACGGATAGTACAATTCCTCTACTTTCTAAATCCAAAATTTCCAGTCTCTAGCCATCTTCTGTGCTTGTACAGCCCTGTTTGTGTCGGACCTGTTCTAAAACTACATTGTTGGTTTTCCCATGAGGCGGCTCATATATAATGAGTAATGGATAAACAAATGTAAAATGAGTTGTTCATTGACTTTGATTGTTTTATATAGGCCTTACAGTTTCTGGAGCAGTATGGTAAAGAATTTGGTATTCGAGGAACAAAGAGACTCCCAGTTTCTGGTGCATTTCATACTCCACTGATGTTAGCAGAGGATTCCAGGAGGAAAATAAAAACAGCATTGTTGAAAATGGAAATCAAAACACCCCCATCTGTACGGGTATACTCCAACACCACTGGGGAAAGGTAAAGACATTACGAAAACTTGCCCATGCAATAAGCAGAGATTTTTTTAGCTTCAAAAATTGAAAATTTTCAGCTGAAAAATTTTGATATTTTTCTTATTTTTGCTCAAAACATAGATTGTGGGTACACGTTAGAACCGCCTCACCGAGGCGCCGGTGAGGCGGTTCTAACGAGTACCCACAATCTATGTTTTGGAGCAAAAATAAGAAAAATAGGTATACCCCTGCATACCCCTGTTTTACTATATAAAAGTGGGGTTCAGGGGGGTACACTACACATGGACATGTTTTCGTGATGAAATTATTGATTGTGTTGGGGTATCATGTCAAGTCATTTATGACTTCCATATCATGATACATGTACATGTATAAATATTGTGAATTTATCATACCTTGCAATTGATTGTTCACTCTAAAACTAATCTGATAGTCAAGGGGTTTTACTGTGTAGTCAAGATAGGACATGCATTTTGTTAAATTCTGTGGGCCAGATTTAAGGAAACACTGTTTCATATAAAATGTGACTTTTGCCAGTATTCTATTATGTCAAGTACATATACAGAAAGAAGGGAAAAATGCAATCATCTTGATGCAAGCTCAACAATTATTCTTAAAGTCAGTTAACTTAAAGAAAAACAAGGAAAACAAAAATCCAGAGACCATAATGAGCCATGTTCAACTTTCCAACCAGGTCTGACACAAACCGACCTGTAAAATAAAAAAAGAAGGCTAAAAACTTGGAGTTTCTGATTTAAGAAGAAGATGGATTGTACTATACGCAAAGTGAAAACAAAGGCTTTGATCAGCTGTCTAGATCAGC
Organism: Rugalucina vietnamica; assembly: GCA_964017185.1. Taxonomy (NCBI): domain Eukaryota; kingdom Metazoa; phylum Mollusca; class Bivalvia; order Lucinida; family Lucinidae; genus Rugalucina; species Rugalucina vietnamica. The sequence continues at coordinate 15,596,782 of OZ024877.1, forward strand.
TGTGCAGTTACTGCACAGCTGATTTGCGCCTTTGTTTTCGCAGAGACAAAAATCCTGTCCTCTCATATGATATCACCTCTAATACAAGTAGTTTGCTTCTTTTCTTGCAGATACTCCAATCCTGAACACATTCGCAAACTTCTGGGTCAACAGTATTGTAAGCCAGTTAAATGGGAGCAGATCATTCAGGGTCTCTATTGGCGCATGCCAGGCGTGGAATTCCCTGATACTTATGAAGTTGGGCCAAAACGAGAACTTGGAATATTGTTGAAAAGAACTAATTTGAAGGCATACAAATATTACAGACATGTAGAGGTGTGATAAGGTTTTCAGCGTATTCTACAGGTGCCCTGGCTCTTTTAACCTGTGAGAGATAGATGGGCTGTTTGTGCCTCCTGGCAAAGCCATCGGGAAAAACATGTCCATGCAGTGTATACCCCCTTAAACCCCATTTTTATATGGTAAAACTGGTGTATACAGGGGTATACCTATTTTGCTTATTTTTGCTTCAAAACAGAGATTGTGGGTACTCGTTAGAACCGCCTCGGCGAGGCGGTTCTAACGTGAACCCACAATCTATGTTTTGAGCAAAAATAAGAAAATTATCAAAAAATTTTTCAATGAAATTTTCAATTTTTACAAATGAAAAAAATCTCTATATATTGCATGGGCGTGTTTATTTTGATATACATGTGCCCTGTCTCTTGTAGGATGTGAGAAACAGATGGGCTACTTGTGCCTACAGGCAAAGCTTTGTACCAACAGACTGACCAAATTTCAGGTTGATCGCTCAGAAGATCTGAGCATGCCTAGGAAAAGTGGTTTAGTCAAACAATCTTAGTTGATTACTTTGATGGCTATATTCAAAGCGCTCTAGGGATATCCTGACATCCCCAATGTTGGGCAGAAGTATTACAGTGTGGATGCTATTGACTGGGATATTTAGCAACAAACCAGTATGACCCTTCGAATGAGAAAGCCATCAATATGTGTTTCGACCAGGTGCATGATCCGTGCATCACAAACAGGTTTAAAAGGTTAGAAGCTTGAAAGTTCGGATTTAAGAAGAAGAGGGATTGTACTATCCATGAAACGAAAACAAAGGCGTTGATCAGCTGTGCAGTGACTGCCTAGCTATCTGCGTCTTTGTTTTCGCCTATGCATAATGTTGGTTTTCTTATGCGGCGGCTCTCATGTCGTGTGGAAGTGAATGAACCCAAAAAACGTGTTTTCTCATGACCTTGTTCTTTTAGGCAGTCAACTCAGCTGAGCTTGAAATTTCAAATACTCATGTTTACTGAAAATTAATCACAACAGCCAGTCATTTATCTTTCTAATAAATGTTAGATTATCAGCAATACTTTTAAACATCTATGAGCAGGATAAATTTCATGCTAAACTGAGTTGAGAATGAAAAAGTGTTTTATGAGAATGAAAAAGAGTTTTATACTCTAAAAGATTTTCTTTTTTTTCTATATATACTGCAGCACCCTCTTGCAAGGATTATATGCAGGTATATAGATTATGTTGGGACTTTTAATTGCATTGCTTCAATGGGTGGTCCTCCTTTTAGTTTATAATCTCAGTGTCAGGTAAGAGTGTTACTGGAAGAAGGGTCTGGCTTGGGTCTTGTCATGTTATACGGGCTGTGCAGTGAGAAAATCGGTCTACGGTGTTTCCGATCAGGTCTGACAACAATCAATCTGTACAGGCACAGAAGCAGGCTAGAAGCTTGAAATTTAGGAAGAAGAGAAATTGTACTATCTGTCTAGAGAAAACAAATACACTGATCAGCTGTGCAGTTCACAGCTGATCTGCTCCTTTATTTTTGCATAGGCAAAAATCTGGTTTTCTCATGACGCGGCTCATGTGTCTGATTGTGTTGCCTGTGGATTGTGGTGGCCCAGCTCAACATTTGAAAACATTCATACCCCATTTCAGAGGAGTTGTGTACTTAAGTAGAACACACTCCCCGCTGTATTGGTTAATGATTGAAAATTATTGACTGGGACATTAAATCACAATACAAACAAACAAGGCTGCTATTAAAAAGAGACTAGTCATTGTCTTACAACCTCTAGTGTTGGTCCTTCCTGGTCAATCTGTTTTCAATTGGGACTGTGACATGAGAAAACTGGTCTTTGGGGTTTCCAACCAAGTCTGACACAAGCCAGTCTGTACAGTTACAGAACAAAACAAGAGAATTTGAACTGTTTGTGTAGTGAAAACAATGGCGCTGATGCACAGCTGATCTGTGTCTTTGGTTTTACATAGGCAGAATCTTGTTTTCTCGTGACTTGGCATCTTTATTTTAGTTAAGTTGGTATCAGGACCTGAGTAATTTCACCAGAAGAGCATTTGTCGGTTAGTGGTGAAAGAAATGTCAACTAAGCACTGGTAAACTCTCCGTGGAAGATTTGACCAAGAACTGTGTTTAATAGGATAACTGATTGCCCTGTCATGGCTGTAACTGCTGGTCATGGACATTTGGCATTAAACCAAATATTAAAACATGACTATTTGCTACACCATCTACATCTTTAGGATGCTAAACATTCTAGCCCAAGTCCGAAATATGAGGTTTTGAAAAGAAAAGCCTTCCAATTTAGCTGTTTCAATTTGGATGGACTTTCCTCTCAATTTCCTTTTTCTTTAAAACTTGGAAGGCTATACCATCTATGTTCGTTGCATGTTTTGGATGGTAAAAACCTTCCATGATAGCCTTTTTGATGGAAAATGGTGCACACGCCCTTGGTTTAAAGGTTCAAATTATGAGCATTATTTTAATGCATAACATAGATGATAGACATAGCAGTTAACTCATTTTTTCTGCTTGGAAAACAAATGAGCATATAGGTAACCATCAATGAACAGAATTTGTTAATTAATCCATCCAAATTATAACTATGAAATGGAAGATTTTTCTTCTAAAAAGTCAGATTTTTCCATCCTGGACTAGACTGCTTAATAGCATGATCTCTGTCTTATTGCTGTTGAAACGGGTGGACACAGGAGCATGTAAGCTCACCTGGTGAGCCTTTGGCTCAGGTGAGCTCAAAACCAAATACTTTTCTTTTGTCCATTGACTGTACTTCCTGAATCTCAGGTGAGCGATTGTTGCCATTTGAGCTACTTGTCTATCATATTTAAAGTGATTTTTTTCTCGAATATTTTGAGCTAGTGTGCTGAAGGATCGCCGGTACGTGACACAACCGTATTTATTTAAAGCAGATTAGCAAGAACAAAATGAAAACAATTTATTCCTATAACACCAAAGAGAAGTCAATCACGACACAACAAACATTTCCTCACAGTCCTTGTTAGCTTGCTATATGGCTGGTTTTCACATACACTATAGAAGTACCAAAGACATGAACCATCATAGAATTCCATATCATTATAATACCGGCCCATATAGACACAGTGTTGATTGCCACTGTAGTTATCTGGTTGTCCTGCTCTCCAAAATTCCTTTGCTGTGTTCATACACAAATGTCCCCGGATTCTGGCCCTTGCTATGCGCCCCAGTCCAAAAATCAACATAGTGATAATATTTGCTTTGTTCAGTGATGAATTCAAGTTCTGCTTTGGTTGATATCTCGATCATATAGCTCTTCTTTTTCCTACAGTTAGTTAAAGCGTACGCCCATGTCTTTACTTCTCCCTCAAACAGGTAACAGTGCCTGCCATAATACTTCCTGCCATCATCACATTTTTGTTGGTACATGTTGGTTGTCATTTCCGCCTGTGTTGTTATTGCTTCTTTTGTCGATGCTGGTCCTGGTGTTGCTTCTGGTGTTGTTATTGTTGTTGCTGTTCTCGCGGTCGCACCTGTCACTTTCGCTGTAGTTAATGTCTCTTTCGGTGCTATACATGTAGCTTTTACCTAGGTTAGCTCAATTTGCAGTTGAAACACAATGTTTTTCAGTTCCTGATTTTCTGTTTCAAGTTCACTATGAATTGCACTGATCTCGTTAATAATCTTCTTCACCTCCTCAAACATTGCCCCTGGTTCACTCCGTACTGTGTTATTGAGACTCGAGAAGGAGCTCCGTGCCCAGCACATGCATAGAACGAAAGACAAAGTCCAGAACGACACCATTTTCATTTTTGCATGGTCAAAGTATATAAAATGTCCCGTGTCTGATAGTCTTTTATGCAAATTACATAATGGGTTTGCTGAAATTGCAAATGTCAGTTGATTAAAGCATAGAATATGTATCATGATAAAACTCTGTCTTATGGCAAGCCGTTTTACTATTTATTGGGGGTATAAGATATCAAATTTGTATAAAAGATATCTTATATATTAAATAAGATATATATTAAATAAGATATCTTATATATATATATGATCTCTAATATATTAATTTAGATATCTGGTATATTATTTAAGATATCTAAATTGCTATGATACCCGAATTATTACATTTGATATCTAAATTACTACAACATATAAGATGTCTGATTTATCATATAAGATATCTATTATAATAATTAAGATATATGCTATATATCTCATAAAATAATTAATAAATCTTAAAAAGTATATAAGATATCTTATATGCCCATTTATGTAAGATATCTAATTTACTATATCAGATATCTTATATTCTTAATAAGATATCTGAACTATTATATTAGATAGCTCATATGGTATATGAGATATCTGATATGTTGTATTAAAAAAGATATCTTATATAGTATATAAGAAGTCTGATTTAACAATTCAGATATCTTATATAGTATGTTAGATATCTACATAGATAAATCAGATATCTTATATACCTAACTATATAACATATCTAATATAGTATTAAATTATCGGCATAAACTTGACTTTTCCCTAACTTGCTGATTTTCTAATATAACAAAATAGACTATGTCTTGAAAAGATGGTAGGCCAGACATTGTCCTTCATCAGCTATTTTCAAGGGGAGAAACTATTATTTGCCAGTTTTTTAAACGTATTTAAGGTATCTAATATGTTAAATAAGATGATATATTGACATAAATAAGATATCTTATTAATTAAAAAGATATCTTATATATTATATTAGATATATTTTTTGTTAATAGATATCTGATATACCAATTAAGATCTTATTTACCAAAATAAATAAGATATTATCTTAATTATTAAATAAGATATCTTATATCCTATATAAGATATCTGATATGCTATTTTAGATATCATATGTTATATGAGGTATCTGATAAAATTGTAATTAAGATATCTTAAAAATCAAATATCTTATAAACTATATCAGATATCTGATATATTAAATAAGATATCTTATATCCTATATAAGATATCTTATATGGTATCTTGATTACAAAATTAAATGATATATCTTTAATAATATATAAGTTCATATATAATTATAAATATATCAGATATCTTATATAGTATATAAGATAATTTATTTAATATATCAGATATCTACATTTCCTAATAAATAGTAAAACGACTTGCCATACAGTTTCTGCTATACCATCATCAAGGATCTAGATCTAGGGGTGCATTGATTGTGATCGTCCCTTGTACTCTTTGTGGGGTTAGTGTACGAGGCACCGACTCTTTTATTCATGCAGAACTATATATTTTTTACGGGAAGCACCATTTTGGTCACATATTATTCAAGTTACATGAATGTATTTCTAGCTCATTATCATATAATAGCTATTAAGACCACCAGCCTACCCTTTTGATAATTCAATCGTAATTGCTCTTTCGCGATGCCATTGTATATCATACAAAAGGTCAATGCCAATTGGGCTATATCTACAGATTCCAAATACCAACGCTACAGTACATTGAATCTATATTGAGGGGAAGGTTGAACTTGGACACATCATTGGTCAAGTAACCAAATGGCAACGATCGCTCACCTGAGAGTCAACAAGTACAGTCACTGGACAAAGTGTTTTTTGCTGTTTTGTTGTTTTTTTCTTTACCATATATGGGTATGACGGCCATCTTGGTCATGTTTCAGGTCTATGGCTGCAGTAGTTTCCATAGTATCATTGGTCCTGTAAACGCTTACCTGAGACCTAGTTGTCACTTTTTCCCATGTTTCCATGTTTGCCTATGTTTCCAAAATTGACCTTGACCTAAATTAATCAAATACCTTCATCTACTCTATTAGTTGTTTGCATCTACCACTTTTCAAGTCTCAGGCTGCAATAGTTTTCAAAAGATCCATAGTTTTCACCTTTTCCCCATGTTTCTGAAATGAAATTGACCTTGCCGTAAAATATGTCAAGGTCATCCTAGGGTCATCATTTATCAAACTATGATGGGCTGGAGTCCCAAATGCTACATACCAAGTTTCATGAAAATCGGTCTGCCGGTTCTGGAGAAGAACATATTTGAGTCGTTTTTAGCTCGACTGCACGAAGTGCATAGAGCTATTGCAGTCACCCTGGTCGTCCACGTTCCCGTTCCCGTTCCCGTTCCCGTGCGCGTTCCGGTGCGTGTGCGCGTGCGCGTCACACTTGCGTTAAAGTTTTCTAGAAGTCCATATCTTGACAACCACTCATCAGAAAGCATTCATACTTGGACCATAGATACCCTGTAGGGTTAGCTTTCATTCCATGGCATTGGGCCCCTGGGTCCAGGCCAGGGGGTGGGGCTGGAGGTTAAAATCTAGAACACCTTCAAAAATGGCAATTCTTGTGTTAAAGTTTTCTAGAAGTCCATATCTTGACAACCACTCATCAGCAAGCATTGATACTTGGGCCATTGACACCCTGTAGGGTCGGCTTTCATTCCATGGCATCAGATCCCTGGGTCCATGCCAGGGGGTGGGGCTAGAGGTTAAAATCTAGAACACCTTTAATAATAATGGCTTTTCTGTGATATAGTATTCTAGAAGTCTATATCTTGAAAACTTTTTATCAGAGGGCTTTCATACTTGGACCATAGGTACCCTGTAGGGTTGAGTTTCATTTCATGGCATCAGGTCTCTCGGTCCATGCCTGGGGGGTGGGGCTGGAGGCTAAAAACTAGAACACTGTAAAAAATAGATGTATTGCTGTGTAACTTTTACAAGGGGTCCATATCTTGACAACAACTTATCATAAAGCAATCATACTTCATACACTTTAGGTTCCATGACATCGGACCTCTGGGTCGGAGTCAGGGGGACGGGGCTAGAGGTCAAAATCTAGAACTCCCCGAATTTTTTTTCTTTTTATTTCTTAATAGAAACAACTTAGGAAGATGGTTGGTCATTCATCTTTTGACTTTGTGACACTGACTTGTGTGTCATGACGGTAAGGGTCGGTTGACCTACTTTCCATGGTTCAGTGATTTTGCCTTATATCTTGATACTCAATTAGTATATTTTCTTACTTCTTTCAGATTATGAGTGAGTACGACCAGGCCTTTGACCCCAATATACTTATAGGTCACTGTGACCTAATTTCACGGTTCAGTGATTTTGCCTTATATCTTGACACTCAATTAGTATATTTTCATACTTTTTTCAGATTATGAGTGAGTATGACCAGACCTTTGACTCCAATATACTTATAGGTCACTGTGACCTAATTTCATGGTTCAGTGATTTTGCCTTATATCTCGGTTCTCAAATGGTTTATGAACAAACTTCTTTCAAAGTATGTTTGCGTATGACAAGACCTTTGACCCTGAATTAGTCCTAGGTCACTGTGACCTAATTTCACGGTTCAGTGATTTTGCCTTATATCTTGACACTCAATTAGTATATTTTCATACTTTCTTCAGATTATGAGTGAGTATGACCAGACCTTTGACCCCAATATACTTATAGGTCACTGTGGCCTAATTTCACGGTTCAGTGATTTTGCCTTATATCTCGGTACTCAAATGGTTTATGAACAAACTTCTTTCAAAGTATGCTTGTGTATGACAAGACCTTTGACCCTGAGGTAGTCCTAGGTCACTGTGACCTAATTTCACGGTTCAGTGATTTTGCCTTACATGTTGACACTCAATTAGAATATTTTCATACTTTTTTTCAGATTATGAGTGAGTATGACGAGACCTTTGACCCCAATATACTTATAGGTCACTATGACCTAATTTCACGGTTCAGTGACTTTGCCTTATATCTTGGCACTCAAGTAGTTTATGAACAAACTTCTTTGACACTATGTTTGCGTATGACAAGACCTTTGACCCTAAAGTAGTCCTAGGTCAATATGACCTTATTTCACGGTTCAGTGATTTTCCTTTATATCTCGGCACTCAATTGGTATATGAACATACTTCTTTCACGATATGTATGAGTATGACAAGACCTTTGACCGTAAAGTATTCCTGGATCACTGTGACCTACTTTCATGGTTCAGTGATTTTGCCTTATATCTCGACACTCAGTTGGTATTTTTTCATACTTCTTTCTGATTATGAATGAGTATGACCAGACCTTTAACCCAAACATACTTATAGGTCACTATGACGTAATTTCATGGTTCAGTGATTTTGCTTTATATCTCAACACTGAATGGGTATATGATCATATTTCTTTCACATTATGAGTAAGTATCACTAGACCTTTGAGGCTTTGACCCTGAAATACTTATAGATCAGTGTGACCTTATTTCACGGTTCAGTGATTTTGCCTTGTGTCTTGGCACTCAGTTGGTATATGAACACACTCCTTTCACAATATGAGTGAGACCTTTAAATCTTAGGTAGTTATAGTTAACTTTCATGGTTCAGTGATATCTTATCGCATCAAGGCAAAAAGATGTATGAGCATAATGCTTTGGGTTACGGTCGGGTTTGGCCTTATGTTTGACAAAGGTCAGAAGCAGTCGAGCACGCTGTCCTGCGACAGCTCTTATTACTATATATGGACCTGGCGGCCATCTTGGTCATGCGACCTGGTTTTTGCGATCAAACTTTCGTTCCCCCTACCCATGGATGCTCCACATAAAATTTCATTTTGATTGGCCAAGCGGTTTCAGAGAAGAAGGTCTTTGGAAAGTGTGTATGGATGACAGACAGGCTAAGGTCAAGAGATGACCTTGACCTAAATTAATCACATACCTTCATTAACTCCATTAGTTGTTTTGCATCTACCGCTTTTCAGGTCTCAGACTGCAATAGTTTTAAAAAAATCCGTAGTTTTCACTTTTCCCATGTAAAAGCCTGTTTCCAAAATTGTCCTTGCCGTAAAATAGGTCAAGGTCATCCTAGGGTCATCATTTTATCAAACTATGATGGGCTAGAGTCCCAAATGCTACATACCAAGTTTCGTGAAAATCGGCCTGCCGGTTCTGGAGAAGAAGATTTTTGAGTTTTTTTACCATATATGGGCATGGCGGCCATCTTGGTCATGTGACCTGGATTTTGCGATCAAACTTTGGTTGCCCCTACCAATGGATGCTCCACATAAAATTTCATTTTGATTGGCCAAGCGGTTTGGACCTCCCGAACGAGATGCAGTTGTATCTCTAATATTTTGTCTTCTGACTTCAGCTTTTTTGCGGGCGTTCTATCAACGAAGTCACTGCAAATGGGTGTCGTTTCGGCGCACAAATATGTACTAAAGATCGCGATTTTATGATTGTTTACGTCTAAAATAACGGTTAATTTTATAACGCCTAACATGACGTTGTTACCGTTTTTTCTTTTATCATTTCAATGGCTGTGTACTCAGCAATAGGTCACTAAACATATAAATCTTGCACATGGTCTAAAAGCTGGTTTCAATATCTTTATTTTGATGCATTTTGCATACCGCTGCTTCAAAAAATGTCGACATGGCATATTTTTTTTTTTTTTTTTTTTTTTTTTTAGCACACTAGAAATTCAAACATGCATGATACAAGCATTCATACAATTTCACTATATATGAACAATCTCGTCGAGTATTAGAACGGTCCTGTCAAATATCCAATCCAATTTATAACACGGCCACCAATCCAGCTCTTTATAGCAAAATGCAATGATAATAAATTCATTTGCGGTACTTCCCACTATGCAGCTGCGGAGTTCGAAACGTGTAAGCGACTTCGTGTTCTCTAATTTTATTATCAATTTCTCCTTTTTGAAGACATCTTTCAAAAATCGGAGAATGACATGATGTGGGTAATTTATTTAGCTTTTTCCACCTCCAGCCGATCTGCTGAAAACATAGCACGTGGTTTGGAATCTCTTTTGAAGTGAGTGCAACACATGCGTTTTTAGGTTGTATGTTAGATTTTCAACACAAACACACTGAATAACTTCGTTTTCCAACTTATGCAATGCGTCCATTTTATTTGGAAGATCTTATTTTGACTACTGCTGATGAAGATTTGTGGCCATAAACGTCATTTGCACGCCTCTGATTTGAAAATAATCGATATGCTATGAAGCGGTGTGATAAGCGATGAAGAAAGGAGACTAGCTATGAAGAAAACTTGTTATACTATGAGCTAGAGCCGCCCAGTTGATTGTACTATAATGAAATGCACTGGTAAGCCTGGTATTGTCAAGTTTAATAGCCTCCTCAGCTATGAAATAAAGAAGTTTCTTACTTACTTAGCTTATTCGGCAACTAAGAAAAGCTGATAAATGTCTTTCTTGTTTTGAAATAGTATGGAAAAAGTAAGTATTCACTTTTCCTAGCTCATTATCAATCACTCTGGCTTACATCGGGTCATTTAATCAGTTGTTGGATTTTAAATCCGAGACCGGTGCACTCTTTTTAAACTTTTTTTTTATAATGTAACCATGCTGGTTACGGTATGAACCCTGATATTTCCATGTACAAGAAGAAGTAACTGATTATTTTCAGTAAAGCATAGCTCTTTTTCGTTCCTCCAATAAGAAGCGAACTACATATATACAGTAAATAAATATAAGTAAGCATACATATCGAAAAAATACCTGCAATACATATATACATACTGTAAGACAAATTATGTTCTTGTAAAGGAAGAATCATGCTTTTTCAAAACAAGAAAGACATTTACCAGATTTGCTTAGTTGCTGTCGAAGCTGAGGATGCTATTAAATACGCCTCTTGATGATACAGTGCTGATTAGCGTATTCCGTTAAAGTAAAATCAACTGGACTGCTCATCCTCCAAGTATAACAAGTTTTCTTCATAGCTAGACCCCTTTCTTCATCGCTTATCACGCCGCTTCATAGCATATCGATTATTTTCAAATCAGAGTCATACAAATGACGTTTACAGTAACAAATATTCATCATTAGTCAAAATAAAATCTTCCAAATAAAATGGACGCATTGCATTGCATAGCAGATCGGCTGGAGATGAAAGACGCTAGATAAATTACCCACATCATGTCATTCTCCGATTTTTGAAAGATGTCTTAAAAAAGGAGTAATTGATAATAAAACAAGAGAACACGAAGTCGCTTACACGTTTCGAACCCCGCAGCTGCATAGTGGGAAGTACCGCAAATTATTTATTATCATTGCATTTTGCTATGAAAGAGCGTGTATAACGTCACAATATTGGTGTTTATTATTTCTCACACACGAAAAACCAATCCCAATCGCACTGGCTTTCATATAATTTCAGATCTCCGACAAACCGGCTCATTATCACGCAGTGTTCGTTGCCCCAATCGTCGTCCGGTTGCCCCTCCCTCCAGAATTGATCCGGGACCTGCTGGTTACTGTGTTGGTACACAAATGTTCCCGTTACATTCCTATCAGTTGCCCCTGTCCAGAACCAAGTGAATGATCTGTCTTGTAGTCGTTCACCAAGAAACTCTACCTCCGCACTCGTTGTTACCTCAACCAAATAGCTATTCCTATTCTGGCAGTAAGTTAAAGCTTCATCCCCTGGTTTCCCTTTCATAACAACAAGATAACAATGTCCATTGAAGCTTGTCCAGCCATCAACGCACGTATGCCGAAATGATGTTGCTTTTTTTCAAATGCTCTTTGCTTTGGTTGATAACTTTTAGTATTAAAACGCCGTACAAAAGCGCCACGAGTCTCGCACATAAAGAAGACGATCGTTAAGAATGTCCATAACAATATCATGCTGATTTTCGCCATCTTTATCCAATACTAAATTTGTCAAAGTTTTGTCAGCTTTGGTTTGCTTCGAACAGTGAGTAAGCCCACGGCAGGTTTCCCTGCAATTTGTGAAAAGCAAATAATATGCGAAAAGCAAATAATAGACTGTTTTAATTCCATGAGAGCTACAGCATGATAAAGCACACATCCCGCCCATGTGATCAGTTGCATCAGAGCATTACCAGTTCATGCAGTTTGTCCACTAATTCTTATTGTAAATATCTCATTTTGAGGTTTGAAAAGCTTAAAAGTATTTTTGAGATCGTTTGTTGCCTTGTACAATCTTGGCTGTCATTTCTATTTTTTGTTGTTTTTGATAATATGCGGTTCATACCGGTAATGTATACATGTAATTTCCCCATAAATACAGGTTCTCTTAAATCTATAATCAAGCAATTTGCTACTGACCTTCATCAGTCTGCGTTATTCCTGTTTGAAAAACGACTCATGCGGCCGTACGAGAAATTACCAACGAGCAGTCCCCGTAGGGTGTTGCTTTTAGCGGGTATTTGCCGGACCAAAAGTCAGTCCCCGCTATTCCCTGGGGGTGGGGTCCATGGCTACAAATGACTATTGCATTAGGTTTACTTGTACTTTAACCTGCCAGCACCAGTCATTGGTATCCCCGGGCTTTGAAACTGAAAAGTTAAACGCCCCGCTATTCTCCGGCCCAAGAGAGGCCGTGAATACGAACGTCTGGTGCATACTATTAAGAGTTTAGCAGAGCCCCGGGTTTCGGACATCGGTACTACTCGGATGGAAACCGGAATACTTGGACGACAGCGACTTGCTATTCTAGTTGAATCACCCCCGTGTACATGGGCTCGTTCGACATTAGAGCAATGGTAATACTATAGTAAACTCCATGTCATACAAAATGTGTAGTTAGCACGCAACATTTGAAAATCTTGTTTCTATTGTTAATTCAAGATGTCGTCAGAAAAGCTCTAATTTCACGGTGACGTAGGTGTAGGCCTACATGATGAATGAGGCTTTAAGATGAGCTTATCATCCTGTTTTCATCCCAGTGTTAATCATGAGAACAAGTAACTCGTCTTCTCGTAGATAATATTATGCGCAGTATGATCACCGTCCTTGTTGATCGGTTCAGTTAATTTCCTTATGGGTGTTTTATATGATTACATGTATATATGATTACATGTAACATCACAATTGTTTAAAACTTCGTCGAAATTCGATGGTTAAGCATCTCACCCGACAACGTTCTTTTGTGCTGGATGTATTTTATATTTTCAATCGCATTCAGAAGATTTCATTTCAAACTGTGAAATAATAAGCAAATTGTCTTAGAATGTCTTCGGGACCATATAGTTTCGAAACTGGTGCTATAAAGACTTTCCATGCCGTAGACTATGTAGTATTTGCCGGAATCATGAGTATTTCGGCAGTGATCGGACTGTTTTTCGCCGTTAAAGATCGAAAGAACACAACTACGGACGAGTACCTACTGGCAGGCCGTCGAATGCACCCCGTGCCCGTGGCGATGTCTCTTCTATCCAGCTTTATTTCGTCGGTAACGATCTTGGGTACGCCCGCGGAGGTTTATGTGCATAATACGATGTTCTGGTGGGTGGCGGCGGGATTCGTTATAACAGTCCTGGGGGCGGGGCATATTTTCATACCAGTGTTTTACAGGCTTGGAATCACCAGTATCTTTCAGGCAAGAGTGTGTTTCTTGTAAAAACTAAATACAAAAATAGTATCAATCCATCATGAGATACCAAAATGGCACCATACATTAACACTTTAGCGCATGAACACCCATAGTTTTCAGTTTAATTGAGCCATCGCATGCGAAAACAAACAATTTGCACAGGCGTAAACAAAGCCGCAGATCAGCTGTGCAGTCATGATCAGCACCTTCGCTGCAGGGATAGTACAATCCTTCTTCTTAAATCCGAAATTTCAAGCTTCTAGCTTGCTTCTGTGATTGTACAGACCGGTTTGTGTCAGACCTGGACGGAACCCAAATTCGGTTGGCTTTCTCACGGCGCTCAGGCTCAATTATCTTTATCACTTCAATGGCCATAACTTCTTTACGCGTTCTTGAAGGCCTAAAACAGGTATATTGGGTTAAGGAAATCGGAGAACAGGTCACCACTACGCTATCCAGATCCCTGATTCCAGTTTTCATTAGTTATTTTACAGTTGCTATTTTGTAGCGTTGTGTACCATCATTGAAAAGACATTTCATCATCGCCCCAGTTGGCATTCGAAATTCAGAACGCATACAGAACGCGTTTAGTGGCATCAATAAATAAAACAAAAATCCCGAACCGGGAACCCCTGGTCGTGACCCCCCCCCCCTCTCTCGTGTTTTCAACAACTCCGGAATTTTAGAAAGATGCCATATCATTTATTCAGCATCATCAATGACAATCAGGCAATAAAACAAACAACATATTAACTATTAAATGTAGTCATCCTGTCGATTTACGTAATTGTCTTTTAAAATCGGCTTGTATGATATCCATATTCTTCTAGCACGCGAGGTTGGTGAACAACCACGTGACAGACAGATTAACATGTAACATTAGTGTTGCCAAATTATTAAGTTAACCGGGGTGCAAATTTAATTAAACCACACACGTCAACTCAACGGCTAATTCGGCCAATTAGGGTTGAAACATTTTTTTTATAACAACACAAATTTTATTATTTTGTTTCAGTATACAGAGATGAGGTTTGGAAGGGTTACCCGAATAATATCAACTCTGATTTACCTGACTTGGACGGTAACTTTCACTTTTTTTTCAAAACCTATAATTAGTCTAAGTGGAAAATACCTGTTGGCGTGGCTACATGCACGTTGTCATTGAACACACATATCATACCATTTGAATTATTTCCCATTTATTGTTTGAGGTCTGTTATTTCTAGTTTTTTATGTTTGCTTATCCACCTTACAGGCAATCTATGTTGCTGCTGTTCTGTACACACCATCGCTTGCTCTAAATGCTGGTAAGTGATTTACAAAAAGAATATAACAGATGTGCCCTTAAAGACAATACTGGGATATAAAAGGCCACACAGGTATACCTGAGTCTTTCTTTCTCTGACTGCTGAAGTGTTAACATCAATACAAGCTATTTGACTGGTTGTCTCCGTGACTAATAAAATCATTGACAGGTATTATCTCATCCGGCTGTTTATTGCAACAAATTATGACACATGATCAGTTTTATGACCACTAAAGTTTATCAGCTACCTGTGTGCTCTAGGACTGGCTACCTGTTTATCTTCAAGCTGGAAACCAGACCCTCCATCATAAAAACCCTGTCCTTAAAGGGGCACATTTGATGCCACCCGGCGGGCGTTTTATTACCTGGGATTTACCTGTTGAAGCCTAGGTTACATTTGCCCCGATCATCGTACGATTTTTCGGTCTGCGATTTTCTCTACGATTTTTAGACATCGTAGGAGATCGTGGGCTACGACGTATGTGTTAACAATTCATACGGGCATCGTGCGATTTTTTGATCTGCCATTTGTCGACGTTCTCATACAAAAACGCAAGGCGATCGTACGGCAGTCGTATGTCTCCGCAGATAGCACGTAGATATCGTACGGATCCCGTGCGTTGTCCGTACGGTGTCCCTATACGTTTTGATACAAAACGCAAGGAGGCCGCACGGTAGTCGTAGGGTATCCGCAGACTGTTAGTGGGTATCGTACGGAGTCCCTTGGACTTCTGACCGATGCCTTGGTTACATTTGGCCTACGATTAGCTTGCGATGATCGTACGATGCCATTTTTTGCATTTTCGTGCGGCCTCCGCAGGGTGACCTTACGATGTCCCTACGATTCTACGACTTCCTACGATCTCCGTAGCCTCTACGATCTTGTAATAGTCTGCACTATTACAAATTTTAAAATCGTAAGACCGTAGACCGTAGACACGTCGTAGGGCATCATACGGGCACCGTACGGATACCCTGCGGTCACCGCACGATTTTTTTATGATAATTTGGGAACAAAAATTGTACAGTGATCGTAGGGAGGCCGCAAGGGGTCATGCCTAGTAGGTTACATTTGCCCCGATCATTGTACGATTTTTCGGTCCGCGATTTCCCTACGATTTTTTAAAAATCGAATGTGATCATGGGCTACGACGTAGGTGTTTACAATTCATACGGGCATCGTTCGATTTCTTGTTCTAGCTTTCTTCGATGTCCTGAGTCGGAACTGTTTGGAGATCGTAGGGAAATCAAAGGGTCTCCGCACACATTAAGTTGAAATCGTACGGAGCCCGTGCGATGGCCGTGAGGAGTCCTTACAATTTCTTGCGGTCTCCCTACGATAGCCGTACGATGTTAGGTGTCCGTACGATTTTAATAAACTTGTGATATAACCGTACGGATGCCGCACGATCACCCTAAAGGTCTACGATTATCTTATTATTTTAGCCCCCAAATTAGCATAAAACCGTGCGGTGACCGCACGATCATCGCAGGGTTTCCGTAAGGCGCCCGTACGATGATGCTACCAACGACGTGTCTACGGGCTACGGAAAATTTGTAAAAGTGCAGACTACTACAAAATCGTAGAGGCTACGGAGATCGTAGGAAGCCGTAGGAAGTCGTAGGAAGCCGTAGAGTCGTAGGGGCATCGTAGGGTCACCCTGCGGAGACCGCACGAAAATGCAAAAAATGGCATCGTACGATCATCGCAAGTTAATCGTAGGGCAAATGTAACCTAGGCTTGAGATCTAAGTAGGTGTGGCTTAACTACTACCCCAGGGATTATAAGCCAATTGGAATACCTGTAATATTCAATCTGCTGATAAGAGCTGTCAATAATTCCACAGGTAACTTTTCTCCATGAAGTAATATCCAATCAGAATTGATTATTGCTAGTGTTGTATATTGGAGAGCTCAGAGAGGTGTCTAAACAAAAACTGAGATAAGGCCCCTAATTCAGCCTTTTATAGTCCAGGTGCCCCTTTAAGAATCAGTAAATCATTCAAAGGGAGAAGGTGCGACAAATCGTACAATTTCGGGTTATGAACCCTCCCTCATTAGTAAAATTGTGTTGCTATTTGTATGAATCTTGTCGGTCTGTATATATGGAATCACATTTCAGCTGACCGACCCTCTGCAAAACTTCTGTATTCAAAGCCTTCGAATTATGAATATATCAGAGATTTTTATAATATTCAAATAGATCAAAATATCCAAAGAGTATTTATACAACCAAACTCTTTCCGTTTAATGATTAAAACAATGATTTATGTGTAAATTTTATTGAAACGAACATTTGAAGTTAATTATGAGAAGTTGGGTTCTTCTATGAGATAACTATGAGATTCGTGTAACTATACCTTGTATTCTTTTTTCTTTTGCAGTCACCGGACTGTCACTTTGGGGTTCCATTGCAGCTGTGAGTGCAGTGTGTATATTCTACACTTCGTTGGTGAGTGCAATTGTTTTATTTTGGGAATAATGTAGACTGTTTTGTGAATTCCGTGACATTTGTCTGACAATAATTCCCTAACGGAATTTCATTTTTTACCATAGCATCGACAATTTGAACTTAATTCAACATACAGTACACTTCTATATGTCATCTTGTTTTTGACCAATTTGATGTGATGTCGATAAATTCACTCATTAGTTGGACATGACTGGTAATTCTTTAGTGAATTTCCGGACAATTCCCTAGAATTTACCATCAATTCCACATTTCACTGACAGTTTTCGAAGTTCCCTTAGAACGCACTGATTTTGAAACAATACTAACCTTGACTTTTCCCTGACTTATGACAACCCTATCTTTAATATATCGATGGAGAAAGGATTTTCTTCTGGAAGGTATTGTATAAGAAACCAGGAGATCTATTCCATTACGAAAACTTGTCCATGCAATTTATACAGAGATTTTTTTCAGTTGTAAAAAACGAACATTTCATCAGAAAAATAGCTATACTCCACTTTTTCTACATAAAAGTGGCGTTCAAAGGGGTAATCATTGCCGGAACATGTTTTCCTGATTCAAACAAAACCTTCACTTTCCAACAGGTAATCGAAAAAGAAACTACTAGATGTAAATTTAATCAAGATTGACATCTTACATCGGAAAGTGTTGCCAACGGCTTTAGGAATCTAATATACGGCATCCTATTCCCTCAAAAGTATTACTATGTTACTTTCTGATGATAGGGAGGATCCAAGGCAGTTCTGGTTGGAAACACTATACAGCTGTTAACAGTGTATGCTGGCATGCTGACAATTCTGATAACTGGCAGTTCAGTGGTAGGCGGGTTTGATAAAGCTTGGACGACTGCGAATGACAAAGGACGAATAGTCTTTGACGAGTAAGAAAGAACAAAATGAAAACTTTTTAAATGACTATTTGATCATGTCGAAATATCAATACGAAAGTATGCTACAGTGCCATTGGAATAATCCATACTTGTATCTACTATTATTTAGATTATTAACTGCTCCGATTATATAGTTGAACATTAATTAAAGTAACATTGCTTGTAGTGAATGTGATTAAACCACACACACACACACACACACACACACACACACACACAAATAATAATAAAATAAATTCAACAGGATGCAACTGCAATGAAATTGACTGCCAATAGCTGCTAAATGCTAATGATATTATCAAGTCTCTTATGTACGGCCATTTGGATTGGTTAATTCTGCCCTTATATTTGATAAGCTAATTGCTACATTGATTGCAAGAATAAACAACGTCGATAATAAAATATGTAATATTTTTAAGTACTGATTTAAAAAGGTATTCAAATTAATGAAACTCAGCTGTATATATATATATATATATAAAGCAACATCACCTCACAACTGTAGGATGAAGGAAGTACATATTTCTCATCACTCCGTCACCAGCTTTGCTCTTATTTACGTGACTTTTGTTTTTAAGATACACAGTGATGATCATTTTTCTTATAGCTCTTCACGGTACTTATTGATATGCGATCATCACAAACATAAATGAAAGCTCAATATATGGGGCCAGTGAGAAAACCAGCAATTTGGGTACCAACCAGGTCCGACACAAACCGCCTGAGTCACAGAAGAAAGCTAGAAGCTTGAAACTTTGCATAAAAGTAGAAGAGGAATCGTACTATCCGTGTAGCGAAAACAAAGGCGCTGATCAGCTGCGCAGTGACTTTTCGCATATGCAAGTTGTTGTTTTCCCATGCAGCGGCTCATATAATATTTACTTAGGCCAATGGCTTGGCGATCTATAGCAAAACTCTTGACTGTCGTTATAAAGTTAATTCTATATCATAGAGTTAATATCATTTCTTAAGCCCATATCTCGACGAGGTTCTATTTATTTCTACAGAACAAATCCCGATCCACGAACGCGCCACTCAGTGTGGACCATCATGTTTGGAGGTGGGTTCTTCTGGTGTGCTATATTTGGAGCTAACCAAACTCAAGTTCAACGTGCTTTGTCTGTTAGTTCCTTAAAACGAGCAAAGATGTAGGTATCGAGGCGGTGCCTGCTTTTCGTTTATAGACTAATACGAAATGCAAGTCTAGATATATATGCAAAAACGCATGGTTTAAAGAAAGTCAAATATATTTTGTTTGTACAATTTCTGTTTGCTATTTGATATTTAAACTGCGCAGCTGATCTGCGCCTTTGTTTTCACGACACGGATAGTACAATTCCTCTTCTTTTCGAATAAAAAAATTTCAGCCTCTAGGCATCTTCTTTGCTTGTACAGCGCGGTTAATGTCGGGCCTGTTCGTAAACAGCATTGTTGATTTTCTCATCAAGTGGTTCATTTTTTCCAGGGCTATCTGGTTAAACCTGCCAGGAATGGCTGCAATCACATCCCTGACATGCCTAGTTGGAGTCGTTATCTACGCTTTCTATTCCAAATGTGACCCAGTTAAATTTGGCTTGATTAGCAAACCTGATCAGGTATGACATGATTGTGTCATGAATCATATTTGAGTCATTGTTCACTTTCCAAGACGCTAACATACTTTCAAAGAATAATTAAACATCAAATTGAAAAGCTTAAAATGTTACAGTGCCTCAATGATCAAATTGCCATGTAATTTCGAATTTCCAGTTTCGCCAGGAAATCTTCCAGTATGTATGGCATTTGGATTTCATTGTCTGTGATACCTTTTGTTTTATTAAACATGACATAATTCCAATGTCTTTTAAACGATTTCTTTCCAGCTTCTTCCTTTGTTCATGATGGATCTGTTCGGAGACTATCGGGGCCTACCAGGGGTGTTACTCGCATCCATCTTTAGTAGCAGTCTCAGGTAATGGTAATGACGTTGTTCAAAAGCTTCTACGAATTTAAACGTAATTGTATTTTCATTGTTGAGAAAGTCACATCGAACAACAAAATTGATCTTTTTTTTGTGTGTTAACTTTAAGTATTAAATTTCGGATGGAATTTTCACGAGGAATCAAAGGCAAATTACTGATCTTACACTTTGTATAAATGCAACGCATACAAATTTTACCCATCCCACCATGAGGTATTGGCGCCAAATAAATTCAAATTTTGTGAATTAGAGAATGCTTTGTTTTCCCACAACAAGTGTCATTCTAAGTACACTTTTGTACCATTTCTTTCATTAGATTTAACAAATACAAAGAAAGTAAATAATAACCCTTCTCTTTTAGCACAATATCATCAGGTCTGAATGCTTCTGCGACGGTTCTGCTGGAAGACTTTGTAAAACCGTTCTGTTGTGAAAAGATCTCTCACGGCAGGGCCACACTGTTGGCTAAAATATTTGGTAAATCTTATATATTCGCTAAAACAATAAAACGTTGGTTAATGGTTCTATGACCGCCATTAGTAGTATACATTTGTTTTGTTTTGAGATCCCAATCAACACATTTTCAGTCATGTCGGGACAGAGCCATCGCTTCTCGGGTATTAGCCAGTGCTTTGGGGAGTTGATGTGCCATGCTCAAGGACATAGCGCGGTGCCACGAGTGGGGATCGAACCGAGCGCCTACATCAGTAAATTATGTAATAGATACAATAAAATCATAAAATGTTTTGATTAGCAATATATATAGTTCATTACCATTGATATAATTTTATGCAGTGTTTTCTCTTTCAGTTGTTATGTTTGGTCTTCTGGCTCTTTTGGTTGCCTTTGCTGTCTCTCAACTTAGTACCATGATATTGCAGGCAGGTTTTCTAAACATATTCTCATCCCAAAGTAAGGCTACAACACATTCTCTTCTACAGGACGTATGCTGTTTTATTACCATTAAAATATGCTGGTTTCGACGAGATACTAAGCGCCATAAAAATCTGAGGCATCCGTGCCCGCATTTCTAGCAAACACTTTATCGCTTAAAGCATTTTGTTGGGGATGTTTCATATTATCTTTATATCATCATTTCTTTTTTTTTATTTTCTAAAATATGGTATTTGTTTTCAGTTAACATACACGATATTCAGTATTCTAGCTGGGCCTCTCCTTGGTTTGTTCACGTTGGGCATGTTATTTCCGTGGGCCAACAAATGGGTAAGAATGTTTATAATATATCAATCACAATCACAATATTTCTTAAAGACCTGTATTCCTGTCCATTGAGGCTCAGTAGCTGATCACTGATCAGGGACAGGCCACTAGAAATCCGTGTCTGACAATGACTCTGAATACAGATAGGGGCCCCAAATAGAAAAAAATATTGATTGAAGAGAGAGGTAGTTTTACTGCATAAGTTTTCAGGGACCTTAAAACCAATAGACAGTGGTACCACATGTACCCGTATTATTATATAGTGGCCTCTTTATTACCCACAGGCAGAGATGAGATAATCACCTCATTACGTAAGACTGTCCTTTGATATCTGGTTCACATTGTACCAACATGGGTCATAAATCCAATAAACAGTAGTACCAGTTAAGCTCTCCTTTCCTTTTAAAAATGTGCTTGTTTATTTTTGAAAATACGTGTACAATGAATATAATTAAAATGTGCAGATGTAATATTAAATTTTGCTGTTTTCTTTCTTGGCACTTTTGGTTTAAGCATTTTATTTGCATTATGAACGCATGCAACTTCCATTAACATCAACATTCACTAACAAACAAAATGGGATGTCAGACAATAATAATGATAAGACAAATTTTAAATCGGAGAATATAAACGAAAGCAACAGCTTATTGTGTTTCTCAACCCTCTATTCTTGATACTTTTAAGAAATATATTCAGTGGTATCATCCACTCCTTACAGGGTGCCACTTCTGGTATAATCACCAGTTTAACATTACTATCATGGATTGGAATAGGATCATTTCTAACTGAAACGAAAACGGCTGTACAGTCAGTCGTCAGTACGGTCGGATGTAACTGGAACGTTTCGAGCCCGGACACAACTCCTTTTACTGAATCTTTCGAAGATATTTTAGTATCAACAGTACCAACAAATGATCAGTATTCGTAAGTAGGTGTTTGCCAGTACTGCATAATATAAGTAGATCTATGGTGCTTCGTTTTGTAACTATCTTGCATGTCATAATTCTTGGGATGGGAAAAAACAATGAAACTGACTTCACAAGTTTTGGCTTGCCAGGATGCTTATAAAAATTAAAGATTATTTATTTAATTATTCATTTATTCATTTTTATACAATAAATAGAACTAAAGTACAAGTAAGCATTTCCTTTTGATGTATTTTTTTCCAGCTGGGTGGATCAGCTATACAGTATATCGTACCTTTTATATACTCCATTCGGCACTGTGACCACAGTTCTTGTTGGAATTGTAGTCAGTGTTTTGACTGGTAAGTCGCTTAAGGCCATTGACTTCGACTAGTCAAACATTTGCCATATTCACGTTCAAATAAAACTAAGAAACGGAGAAAACACAGGAAAATTCTAGCCCGAACCCATGATTGAAAGTAACTAAAATATCAAAAACGGCTGACACAGAGAGAAAAATCTGGCCATTTGAGTGAGCAGCTCTTTCCCAAAAAGGTAACCTCTCAACTACCTAGTTTATTAGTGCTTTGTTTTAAAAAGAAGCACAATGTGTTATTTTATAAGTCCTTCAACAGTATGTGTAAACAAAAGCTTACATTCTACGAAGTTGCTCGTTACGAAACTCATATATAATGTTTGATGTTTTGATCTTTTACAAACATGGTCAAATTTGATTAACAGGCCCGACAGATCCGAGGACGATAAACCCAAAGCTCATTTGTCCATTCTTTGACATATTTTGTCCATATCTACCAGAAAGAATTAGAAAATCATTGAGATTTGGCGTCCCACATGGAGAGGTATTATTTGTATTATATAGATAGATTTTCTATTCATTCTATTTCCTTACACCGTTTGTTCTACTTAAAATAAATGAAACAAAATAAAAAACCCAGTCAATTGCCCAATGCTTTAATCTACATTAGTGATATGATTTTCTAAACGTTGGAAAGAAACCCAACTCAATAGAACTACTTTGCAAACACCTCCACTTATAAACTTAAGAAACCCAGATACAAAAACAAGAACCAAACAACCCTAAAATGCGAAAAAACCTTGCAGCTGATAGTTGATGAGAAGCAATATACAACTTCAGATTTGTAGAAGTAAAGTATTCTAAACCGTTAGATCTTCCTTATAGCTCTGTCACACATTCACGTATCAGCGGCGTATCGCTCACGTATCTATGAAAATGTCGATACGCCGAGGTCTGAACCGTATTATGCTCGGGAGACGTATGTACCACGTACGTGTGACGTTCCTGCAACGTTCCCGTGGCGTATACGTGACGTATCTGTATTCGTATGGAATTTCACTTTCGTATGTACGGCGTATCAATGCGTATGTGATACGTACGTGTGACGTATGTATGGCGTATGAAGTGTACGCGTGACGTATCTACGGCGTATGTACTGCTGCGGCGTATCTGTTCTGTACCAATTGCTTTTTAATACCTATGAGAACAAACGGTTGTGTTCACTTTGCTCATGCAATTCGCACATTATAGTTATCAAATATGAGCCGCCGCATGGAAAAAACCAACAATCTGCATAGGCAAAAACAAAGGCGCCGATCAGCTTCGCATTAACTGCGGAGCTGATCATGCCTTTGTTTTTTCTACATGGATAGTACAATTCCTCTACTTTCTAAATCCAAAATTTCCAGCCTCTTACCATCTTCTGAGACTGTACAGGCCGGTTTGTGTCAGACCTGATCGGAACCCAAATTGTTGGTTTCTCACGCACAGGCTCATAAAAGAGGTCGAAGATGCCACCGGAGAAATCTAGATAATCTAGATTAACACCGAAAAAACCGAGGTGGTGGTGGGGGAACATCTTCAAGCTCTCCATCCTGGTCGTAAGACCACATGAACAAAGACGGAGGCTACACCAAGTGTAGCCATGAAAGAACCCTGCACGACACCCCGAACCGTGAGAAACATTTGATCCATGACTTCGGAAAAACGAAAACATACATGTAGAAGCATTAAGATTCTCTTGGAACGCCACAAAATATTCCTAATACTCCTAATACGTCACACATACTCCACAGTAGCGAAACGAACGTAGCACATACGTAGCACATACGCCATTGATACGCGAGACTACGCCACACGTACGTCGCTGATACGCCGTAGATACGAAAAGACATTCGAGGATACGCCATACATACGTCACACATACGTAGCAGATACGAAAGGTACGCTGTACATACGCCACGGTTACGTGGCATTTTAACCGCTACGTACGTGTGGCGTATCAGGAGTATGAGCTACGTATCTACGACGTACCTGCCACGTTGCTTTCGTATGTACCACGTATGTGTGACGTATGTACGGCGTATCGGGCCTGCTACGTACGTGCTACGAATTTTAAGTGCACACATAAAAAAACGTAGCACCTCGGCGTATGAGGAGTATGAGCTACGTATCGAAGAGTATGAGCTACGTATGCCCACGTATCTACGACGTACGTGTGACGTACCTTTCGTATCTCGATACGCCGTAGATACGTGAGTCGATACGCGAATGTGTGACAGCCCTATTAGTGTTTTTATGTATATATTCTCATTTTAAAGTCTATGCTTTTCAGGAAATTGAAGATGAAACAACGGAAGTGGAAATAAATGTTCACACCAGTGTAAATAATCATATCATTGACAACCATATTGTGAAAAGGGGAATATTTACCGTAGAAAACACTTATTTATAGATACATGTAAGATGACCAATGGCATTAATTCTCAGGTGTTTGGTTTAAATTTTAAGGTTTTTAATTGTGTTTCATGTGATTAGAATGAACCGTTTTCAGACAACACCGAGGTCACGTTTTCCACAATGGTCACTGAACAAATAGATTCAGAGATTTTCATTCCAGTTAAGCTTGTATTTTGTCCGTCTCTGGAAAGAGTAGAAAACCATTATATTCTTTCTAAAACCGCCTGTCCATAGCTTAACAAACTATGGATATTATGACAAAATAGCCCCAATATCGTCAACCCCAATATCGTAGCATACAGAAAGTATGCGTTTCCCAGTGTAAACACTTTGCTGAGGGGCTTCCAAATATTGGCGAATATTCTGTACAGCATATGTAGTGGCTACAGATCCAACGAAAATAGAGGTTGTCAAAGTTTTTACGAAGCAAAATAACTTTAATGAGGTCCAATCAGTTATGGAGCTCTCAGTTACTACAGGCGGTAGACTACTTCACCAAGTGGGCGGAAGCATTCCCAATGGCCAACACAGGCACAAGAAAAGTAGTGGATATTATTGTAAGAGAAGTCGTATCATATCAAGGTCTTGTGTGCCGACCATCATTCATTCTGTCAGTGATCTTGCAAGCCATTACGAAAACTTGCCCATGCAATATACAGAGATTTTTGAAGTTGTAAAAAATGAAAATTTTCATTAGATTTTTTTTTTATATTTTTCTTATTTTTGCTTAAAACATAGATTGTGGTACACGTTAGAACCGCCTCGGCGAGGCGGTTCTAACGAGTACCCACAATCTATGGTTTAGAGCAAAAATAAGAAAAATAAGTATACCCC
The DNA here is from genome assembly GCA_964017185.1 of Rugalucina vietnamica. NCBI lineage: Eukaryota > Metazoa > Mollusca > Bivalvia > Lucinida > Lucinidae > Rugalucina > Rugalucina vietnamica. The sequence continues at coordinate 15,622,855 of OZ024877.1, forward strand.
TGCAAAGCCCAGTTTTACTATATAAAAGTGGGGTTTTGTGGGGTATTTATCGCACGGACATGTTTTCCTGATGCATCTCTTGAGAGCCATCTCTTCTCGCTAATGTGTAAGGTGCTAGAAGACCATATTACACGAAGTCAGATCCCAGATAGCAATGATACGTTGGGCCCACGTTGGTAATTGGTAGAAATGTGGGCGTGGATTTGTCAACATTGGACCCACAACGGTCCAACGTGATATGCCTATCTAATCTGCCTATGAAATTTATTAAATAACGTTGATATATAACAAATATCTCGTGTTTCTCTATTCATGCTGACATATTGTGTTAGTAACCGCATTTTTATAGACTTTTACTCTTCCTGGCCTGAGTACATTACATCGAACAAACGTCGCAGTCACGTTGGAAGCAGAACATAACTATATGAAAACTTATGCAAGAAAAAAACTAGGGTTTAATTCTGAAACACAGTAAAGATTTATTGAAATGATCCAATAAGAAAGTGGGGCCATTTTAATTCGATGCGTTTGTAAGGTTGGTTACAACTTACACGTGGGTTTTCCGACGCTTTGCCCACATTACAATTCAAGATAACGTAATAATTGTAAATATTAATGAAGATAAGCAACAATGACAAAAGCTAAAAACAAAAACAGTATATTTTATATTTCTCAAAAGTCTCCACGTACATCATACATGGTGCAAATACCAGTATTTGTATCGACTGTCGTGTTGAAATGTACAAATTAATAGTAATTCACTTTGGCTCCAGTCCATGTTACCAAATCTGCAGGGCCACTGACATGACTTACGTTTAAGTTTTTTCTTCGTTTTACAAAACTATTCAAAGTTCTCTTCAGAAAGCTTGAAGGGGAATGGCTGATATTGTGCTTAAATGTTAAAATGTTGCTTTTTACTCCAGTCCGACAAGGACTCTGTTTCCTCCTAACTCTATGGTAAATGTGATTATAAATGACATGAAAAATATAGGCCTTCATAACGTTTCTTTTAAGGGTAAATACAATAATATAAGATAAACAGATTTTTTTTTTTAATTTATTCACACGGATCAAAAACTCCAAGCAAGGCAAATATAGACCTCACATACAGACCTCATGTAACATCCATTCCAAATGTACATAAGTTATGTATAAACGTACTTCTTGTATTTTCCAAAACGAAGCAAGGCATTTCATTTTTTAGATGAGAATTAAAACGGACTCAAAACTCGCCACCTGAAAGAAAACCTCTTAAAGACCTATTTTCATGTACATTGAGGGTCTTTAGATAAGGGACAGGGCATTAGAAAGCCTAGTGCCCTGACAATGACTTAGAATACAGGTAGGGGCCAAAACAAGAAAAATCAATATTGATTGCAAAGGGAGGCAGTTTAATTGCACGGGTTATCAGGGACCATAAAATCAATAAACAGTGGAACTACAGGTGTCATCCTTTAGGGACCTCTTTATGACCCCCTGCAGTGATGTGATAATCTCATTCTGACAGTCCTTTGATCTCTGGACCATATTGCACCATTAGGGGTCCTTAACCGAATTAACAGTGGCACCAATAATAGCTCTTTCAGAAGTAAGCCTTTAAGAATAATCGAATGGTCATTCTAAACAAACCGTCCCGCGTGCATAACATTTAGGATAACGAATAATTGTCAGCAATACCCAGCCATTTTAACTTTTAATTCCATAATCGAGTTGTTCAACATACATAACTTCCATCAGTGCCAACGTGACGATGAAAGTTCATTTTCTTTCGCCAAGCTTTTCATATGCATAAGCGGCTTGTAGAACGGACATCTCATCAAAGTGTTTTCCAATTATCATCATCCCCACTGGTAGCCCCTCAGAGTAACCTGCGTTGATTGAGAGGGCGGGGTGACCCGTGGAATTAAAGGGGCTGGTATTTACCAGCATTCCCAGTGACTTTTTCATACGTTCTGCAAGAGAATCAAATGTGAGTTCAGTATAATTAAGAAGCCAGTGGTGTAGATTTTCATCCTATTCAGGAGAACCTTCAAAATCTTTATCTTTATTATTTGTTCAATTGGAAACCAAGACAAAAAATCCATTTCGTGAAAAGTAAATTCGCATCGAAAACAAAACACTTTTTTTTTTCATTTCGTTTTCAACATTTGACAACCAGAATATTTTGGAATGCTCGGCGCTTTATACAAATTGTGCGATACTGCAGAAAACAAGACTAACAGACCATCAATATACTGCCTACCTTTAACGGAGTCGTTTTTCACCGGCAGTTTTGGAGCTATAAATGGCAGCGTTGGCATAATTAGGACATCATATTTGGCTAGCACCTCGTCATACGCCCGGGTCAGAAGTATGGTCAAGTTTTGGCATTTTCCATAGAATTTATTTCCATAATTCTTCGAAATATATTCGCCAAACAGGTACAGGTACTTCATTGTCTAAAACATAAAATGCAAAAGGAGGGTTCAGATGGTGATGTCAGTCTTCACGCTTTTAATTTACTTTACACATTACCCACCCCTTTTCCTATTAATATGCTGACTGCTCTTAAAGAATCTGTCTTATTTTTATTTATCTATATCATCTGCGGAACATGAGGTAATATAGACTCAATGTGTTAACTTGAACAACATTTTCCTGATGAAATAAACTGAATTTAAAGTGGATCCTTTAATGGTATTTTTACTACCGTCATGTTTTTTTTTTTCCTTAAAAAGAGACATCGTTCAATTTAGAGTCCTTTTTAATCGTTTTAGCAATTTGGAGTAAAATTAAAGAAAATGTACACAAATTAAACAAAACTTACATCGGGAAAGTCCTTGACCTTTGATTTCAATCCGCGACATATGGATTTTTGCATGGATTCTACGTACAACCCCTTCCAGTGGTAGCCGTTGCCTGTAAAATGAGAAATATTTAGATCTATTTGTAATATTTCTTTAAAACGTTATATAATACGTATATTTTAATTCGCAAATAATATATACGAATTAAGAACTTTAAAGATTGTCTTAACAGAATTTTGCATGTTTGGCCCCTTTGGGAATATAAGTCTTTGATTTAGACTATACTGGTGAAAATTCTTGAAATTGCAGCAATCATGAATGTCTGGATTTCGCTGCCAATTTTGTAAAGAGTCACTGATGAAGGTTCATTACCCGAAATTGTACAATATGGCCCACCTCTCTTTGAATGTTTTTACTGCTTCCAAAGGATCTAACAATTATATTTTATTTGCTATTACTGCAGCTGGTGTTGTGCCGTGTGGCGGCCCTAAAAATCCCCCGTACATCATCCATAGTGCAGATTATATTTTTCTTTTGATCCTTTGAGATCAGTGAAGATATTTGGAGTATTTCAAATATACTGTACGTTAAGGATCATCATCTTAACAGAATTTTGCATATTTGGCCCCTTTGGGAATATAAGTCTTTGATTTAGACTATACTCGTGAAAATTCTTGAAATTGCAGCAATCATGAATGTCTGGCTTTCGCTGCCAGTTTTGTAAAGGGTCACTGATGAAGGTTCATTACCCGAAATTGTACAATATGGCCCACCTCTCTTTGAATGTTTTTACTGCTTCCAAAGGATCTAACAATTATATTTTATTTATCTGCCACACGATGCCGGAGATGCTTGAGGTTCTAATATACATATAGCTCTACCCAAATGGAGTTTGTTTGTTTGTATCCAGTATGCTGATCAATATCTTGACCCTAAATGGAATTATGTTATGTGTATCTAATATATTGATCAATACCTTTACCTTAAATGGAATATGTTGTTTGTTAAATACCTTACCCTAAATGGAATATGTTTCGTGTACCCAATATATTGATCAATACCTTGACCCTAAATGGAATATGTTGTTTGTACCTAATATACTATAATGTTATTAATCAAGTTATTTCGTATTGGACCTGTAACTGGTCCAATACGAAATAACTTGATTAATGAGATTTTTATTAATTAGCTGTCAAAAGTCCATATCGACCCATATCATCCGCTAGCACCTCAAGCCATTCTTAGCGCCCATGTCTGACATTCTTTTCAAAGATGCTGACATGATTTTTGCTTGTTTGTTCACTATTTCACTCGATCGGCTGAATCGCCGCCATTGTTTTTGTTTCAACACATTCAACGCGGCGCGTGACCTTGCACGTGAATTTTGACCAATCAGGTGTAGGGATTTCCATATAGATAGCAGGTCAATCCATATAGATACGAGGTCAACCGTATTAGTGCGAGGTCAGCTGTATTTGGTCGACGTGAAATCCAGTATAGACTATACGAAAAAAAACAACACATCACCAGTATGACACAGACCAAATTCTCTGTATAAGTACTATATACTAATAAGTTAATTAATAATGACCCATACCTTGACCCTAAATGGAATATGTTGTTTGTACCTAATATACTGATCCATACCTTGACCCTAAATGGAATATGTTGTTTGTACCTATACACTGATCAATACCTTTACCCTATATGGAATATGTTCCCAGCAGGCACCTGACGTCTGTTTGACGTCAGATATTGGTTATATTTTGGTCGCGACGTCATATAACCAATTTCCAACGTCTATCAGACGTCATTTCCTGACGTCTTTTGGACGTCTGGATTGGATGTTGTTTTGACGTCAAACTAGTTCGTCAGTTAGACGTCGTAATCAAGACGTGATTTAGACCTTGTGTTTTTCATACTTCTGACCATGTGTGGTGTGCAAATTAATGAAACTTCACTTTGGGTAAAAATCAGATCATTCGTTTCGTGTGTTTCTTTTGCTTTCTTTCTCTCTTTTTTTTCTATGTTACTTCCAGCAGACATTTGACGTCCGTTGGACGTCAGATTGACGTCAGACTCCAACGTCATAATAACGTTGGAGTTAGGTTGATTTTGAAAGTTTGTTGTCAAAACTAGACGTCGGCGGCCCCCGTGGCCGAGTGGTTAAGGTCGCTGACTTCAGTGCTCTTGATCATTCGATCATCTCACCGATGTGGGTTCGCGCCTCGCACGGGGCACGAATTCATATGTGAGACAAGCCATGTTCTGCTTGCGGGTGTGTCAGGTGGTTTTTCCCCGGGTACTCCGGTTTTCGCCCCACCTACCGATTGATTCGTCTCGATATGAGTGAAAAAGCTTGAAAGGGACGTAAAACTGAATCAAAAAAAAAAAAAAAAAAAAAAAAAAAAACTAGACGTCAATATGACCTGCTAAAGCCAACGTCGGTTTAACGTCTGAAAGCTGACGTCAATCTGACGTCCTAAAAACGACGTTTGAATTCATGTCATATAGATAGTTTAAGGTGTATATTTTTTCGCATTTTTGAATAACAGTGGATTCAGAAGAGCAGTGATGCACTTTTGATAGTCCCTTTCACTCCTTTGATAGAGTTTTTCGGAACATACAAAATGTTCAAGATATTAATTCAGCCTGATGTTGGTACATCTTATTTAAGCAAAATTTTATTGCTTTATGGTGCTAAAACCAATAAGACATTAGTGTGAGAAATAAGATTATTCTGAACAATGGTGAAATAAATATTAAAATATACAATACAAATTTCATTTTCATCTTAATTGAAAGTTTGATAATTTAGTGAAAGACTTAATTTTGATTAATAGATAATCATTTTTTCCTACATTAATTAAGCATGAGGGCGAAATATGGGATTTCCCATACGAGACTCAGATATGACTTTTGAGTGGCAAGGTTGAAATTATTATTTGAATTTGATATTATATAGAGGATCTTACACGAGTGGTCATTTCATATGAAATTTATTAAACGAGCCTTCAGCGAGTTTAATAAATTTCATATGAAATGACCACGAGTGTAAGATTCGTTTTATCATATGACTTCTAAAATAGGATTTTATCGCCTTCGAAGTGGACATATTTTCAATGAAAATTTACATTGTTGTTACGGACGTCGTCAATGACGTTACGTATTCCCGCAAAAGTGTTATTACACGTGTGGTCATACGATTTTTATGACATGACGTTATCCACTGGAAAACAGCGACGTCATATGATAATACATAATATATGTAAGAAATTATGTCAGTTTAAGGGCAGCTAACTCTGTCGACATATATGAAAAACACGTCCCCAGCAGGCATCTGACGTCAACTTGACGTCGAATATTGGTTGTATTTTGGTCACGACGTCATACAACCAATAACCAACGTCCACCTGACGTCCAGTCCTGACGTCAGTGGACGTATTGATATGACGTCGAAATGACGCCGGATTCAAACGTAAGTCTAACGTCATATGTCGACAGAGTTAGCTGCCCTTGAACTGACATAATTTCTTGCGCAAAAGTAACAACATCAAATTCAAATAATAATTTCAACAAAGCCACTTTTAAAAAAGCCATATCTAGGTCTCGTATCGGAAATCACCATGCTTAATTAATTTAGAAAAAAATAATTATTTGTTAATCAAAATAAAGTCTTTCGCTAAATTATTAAACCTTCTATTAAGACGAAAATGAAATTTGTATATTTTAATACTTATTTCACCATTTTAAATTATTGATTATTCACAATAGTCTTATTATTTACACTAATGTCTTATTTGTTTTAGCACCATATAGCAATAAAATTCGACATGAATAAGATATACCAACATCAGAGTGATTTAACATCTTAAACATTTTGTATATCCCGAAATGTTTATCCAAGTACTGGTTAAGGTGGACCCAGGAACGGTGTCAAACGAAAAAACAAAAACAAAAAAATCAACCTAGTACTGGTTTTTACCCAGGAACGGTATTACAAAAAGCAAACCCCGGTTTGAGCCTTCGGGTGCTCGCCGGGAAAAGCAACCTCCAAGTACTGGTTCTACCCAGGAAAGGTAACTAAAAGCAAACCCTAGTACTGGTTGGTTCCCTGGAAGAAAAAAACCGAATACATTATGTATATCCAAGTACTGGTTAAGGTGGACCCAGGAACGGTGTCAAACGAAAAACAAAAACAAAAAAATCAACATAGTACTGGTTTTTACCCAGGAACGGTATTACAAAAAGCAAACCCCGGTTTGAGCCTTCGGGTGCTCGCCGGGAAAAGCAACCTCCAAGTACTGGTTCTACCCAGGAAAGGTAACTAAAAGCAAACCCTAGTACTGGTTGGTTCCCAGGAAGAAAAAAAACCGAATAACTCTATCAAAGGAGTGAAAGGGAATAACAATAGTGCATCACCGCACTACTGAATCCTTTTCAGGATTTCAGAATGTTAATTTAACTGCGAACAAACATTCACGATATCGGTTTTAGCACGTCAGATTGACGTCTGTTTTTGACGTCAAACAAACTTTCAAAATCAACCTAACCCCAACGTCATTATGACGTCACATTTGAGACATCAAACCAACGTTGTTTTTCTGACGTCAGAATGACGTCTGTTTTTGACGTCAGAATGACGCCTGTTTTTGACGTCAAACAAACTTTCAAAATCAACCTAAATCCAACGTCATTATGACGTCGGAGTCTGACGTCAATCTGACGTCCAACTGACGTCAAATGTCTGCTGGGTTAATGTGTATCTAATATACTGATCAATACCTTGACCCTAAATGGAATATGTTGTTTGTACCTGATATACTGATCAACACCTTTACCCTAAATGGTATATGTTGTGTGTACCCAACATAATTATCAATACCTTGACCCTAAATAGAATATGTTGTTTGTACCTAATATACTGATCAACACCTTTACCCTAAATGGTATATGTTGTGTGTACCTAATATACTGACCAATATCTTAACCATAAATGGAAAATGTTGTGTGTACCTAATATACTGACCAATACCTTAACCCTAAATGGAATATGTTGTGTGTACCTAATATACCTTGGCCTTAAATGGAATTTGTTGTGTGTTAAAAAATGTTACATTTACCCAAATGGAGTTTGTTGTTCGTACAAAATAAATCCAGGGACAGGTTAGTGACTTTCTTCATGTCTCGATACTGAGAGGTTTCAAGATTACAAAAAAAAAAAAAAAAAAAAAAAACAAAAGAAAAAAAAAAAAAAGAAAAAAAAAAAAAATAGAAAAAGAAATTTGTTAAATAAATTTGGCTTTATTGATACAAAAATCGTACATTTTGGTGTACATGTATGTTTGACATTAACTAGCTTGAAGCAAACTTATTATTGTACATACCGTTCCCTTGCACCAAACATTTGTAAGTACCTTCCGTTTTAACCGGAATCCGAATTCGCTGACCTGAGAAAAGAAAGCAGGATTTAAACCAGAATGCCACAAGTTATAGTTATACCATAAAATTGAATAAAAGATAAATTCAGATTCTTTAAGTGCAGACAACATATTAATGGAGAAAGTGGATGGGCCACACCGCGGTTTCGGCTAATGAAGCCGCGTCAGAGACCCTTTCGATTTGAAAAAAATGGAGCTAATTCAAGTGAATTACTGTTATTATACAAACTTCAACAGGCAAGCTGATAGAATCTTATATACGTATAGCCATTGCGTTGCGGTGTCGCTTAACTCGATTTAAAAAGCCAAGAAAAAACAGGGTCACAAGTTTTAAAAGTAATGAAAGTTGGAATGATAAAAGAAACATGGGCAGTGATACATGTATTGAATCAATTCAAGTTCAAAGAAACAGATTATTTACCATGAGCATGCAGAGGAATCGAGATTTCCTCAACATCCGCACCAGTCTGTCTTAGTTCAAACGCCGCCGCTCTGACTATGGTTTGGACATCTTCGTCACATACAGCAAAACCTTCTTTTACAAGGCCTACCTTTTTACCCGCCAGATCACTTGTGAGCTGGAATGAAGTATAAACAAAAATCAGGACGCGACTGATCCAAGTCACTGAGACAAAACGCTTTTAGTCGCGAGTTTTGATGTCGTGATTAACTGATGCCCCTCACCCCCCGGCGTGAGTATTCCAGCAAAATTGTGGTGAATGTATCAACAATGCTCATCTCCAATAGCGGATCCAGAAGAGGTTCAGTGGGTTCGATCCAGCCTCCTTTGGGGTAACAAACAGTGTAAATTACTTTATTCGACACAATACCAGCCGTCTTTGGGGTAACAAATAGTGTATACTACTTTATTGGACACAATACCAGTCTCCTTTGGGGTAACAAATCGTGTAAATTACTTTATTCGCCACAATTCAAACCTCATTTGGGGTAACAAATAGTGTAAATTACTTTAGTCGACACAAAACCAGCCTCCTTTGGGGTAACAAATCATGCAAATGTCTTAACACTTTCACTGCCACTCCTCTCAAAAAATCAATATCTCACTGCCAAGCATATATTTATTTTATTATTTTTATTGATTTATTAATTTATTTATTAATTTTAATATTTTAGATATATGCGCATATCATATTTCACTGAAAAGGGCTTTTTACGCTGAAAAATCTGATATACAATATATTTACCTCCCTTTAAAACTTTTCTTCTATTACCCGGGACATACGGGTAGACCCGTAAAACGACTACAGTCGTCGGTGGCAGTGAACGGTAAAATCGACTACAGTCGTCGGTGGCAGTGAATGTGTTAATTCGATACAAATCAAGAAAATGATCTACTTGTTTGTATTTTAAAAAATGAACCATTGAAGTCCCACACACGTGTCAATTCTTTAGTAGCCTTTAACATAAAAAGACATGGACCTACACAGACATGGCTTAAATAATTACTCACACATTTGGTGTACTCAGGGACCTTCAAGTCTCTGGGCTGTCGAGGATCGAACCCATTATCATAGCCAGCAATCGCCTCTAGAAACACTGCGCAGTCCTCCACCGTCCGAGTAATAGTGCCAAGATGATCCAATGTTACTTCTATGGGGACAGCTCCTGTATAGGGGACTAGTCCCCAGGTAGGTTTAAGCCCCACCAGACCACACCAGCTACACGGTATCCTGATTGAGCCCCCCTGATCACCCCCGATCGCCATGTCAACCTCTCCTGTCTGTACCTAGAGATTCACATCAAATATAGATTGAGACATCGGATCTCACTTTTATTTTATATCATAAAAGATGTACACCTTTTTCTTGCACAGTGCTAATGGAAAGTAAGAATAAAAGGTCCAGAAATTGATACGATTAAAATACGAACCCAAACACCAGGCAGAAAAGAAGTCTTATAGTGGAGATGGAAACGTCAGGATTTTGAGACAATCCTGCACTTCCGGATACAAGTATGAGACTTTCAGAATATGTTCTTTAATCCTTTCTAATAAATATTTTCTCGTTAGCCATCTCAAATTTTTCCATTTTCAAGGTGGCTAATGCAATTTTCAAGATGGCCGTCAAAATCATTTGATTTTACGATTTATTGACAAACTATACTACTGGAATTTGTAAATGGGTGGATTTTATTGCACTACTGATTGTCATTGCTTAAACCATTGTTCTGGGACTCATCAACGTGTCCAACAATGCCATAAAACTGCTTTTGTGAAAATATAATACCGTACATTGCCATAATTTAAGCATCACTCAACAAGTACACATTCATATGGATCATTACAGGCTCCTGTGTGAAAAGACACACGATAAATATGATTTAAGCATTACCAATGTTTATTATCTACTCGACTGATCTTTCAAAGTTGAACAACTGATATTTTTTATTTTAATCATAGTAGTATAGGAGTATATTTAGATACAGTCAACATGTACGGATGGTCAATATTGTTTTTCTTCTTTGTATCGAGTCAACATTTTTTGCAGTCATGCCTGCATTGAACTAACACTTTTTGGTATGTGTCTTGCTCAAGGAAACAATACAACGCCCCCAGTGGTGACCAAACCCAGGACCTCTCGATGCAGTCAGTCCGACGCTTTACCGCAAGGCTACCACTCTCCCCTGGTCAAAATTGTAGGAAAACATAATATTTGACATGAATTTATGTAAAGCACCTTTATTAAGCAGTCAATATTGTCTCCCAAATACTGAGATGTTAGTCACACCATTGAAGATCGGCAGAGGAATGTTCGCCCCCTTAATAGATAATCCTTGGTCGACTGGACAACAGCGTAGTACAGTGACTTGTTAGTCACAGTTAAGCAGATAGCTGTACTGAGTGAGACTTAGTTTGTAGAGGTCATGAAAAAAAGTTGGTGCCGGCTGTACTTTCTCTTAGTGTGGAGGCCAAAGTGAGAAGAGCTGGCTTTTTGTAAGCTGTCAGGATTGCCATAAGGCATCAATGACCACCTAATGACTTCGATACTTCCTCTGACGGGCGATAAATATGTCAATATTGTCCATCTCATACACCTACCATGTTCAGTCCAGATGAAGTGATATACAATTGAACATCATGGGTGCATCTGCGATCCAAACACGGGCATCTCATAAACTGTATGTCATAGTGTGAAGAAAAAGACAGGCAGGGTGTCAGAGTGACAAATGTAATGTAGAGCAGGGTGCTGGATAGATTATAGACTGGTGTCATCAAACACAAGCCTTAGAGGCGACTTTTAAGCAAGAAACCACCATAGAGACTGGGTGTCTCGAAACTGAACCAAAATAGAATGTACATTTGCATCCAACTGGGTACAATCAATCTAAGTTTGGAAGACACAGAAGAAAACTGGAACATTCTTCAGCTATAGAACTTTAAGGACATCCATCTCGAAAACTCAATTACTGGTTTGATGAGAATGGTTAAGATATTCGGAGGCTTCTAGAATCTTGAGGAACAGCACAAGCATTAAGATGATACCAGCTCCTTATTCAAGAAGACAAACGAGCAGCAATATGTGTCTATCTATATCAAAAGTCAGAGACATGCAAGACTCTTGAAATAAAATAGAAGAAATTCAGTTTGTTTGCTTGATGAATACCAAACCGTCATAGATGAAAGACAATAAAATACTAATAAAGTACTAAATCGTCATCAGTGATCTCTTATAAACCGGCAACGATAACCAGAAAAATATACTTCAAATTAAAATCAAATATGCAAGGGTAGTTTAAAGGAGTCTCTAGCAGTTCAACAGACTCTCAGCTGGCAAATTTCTATGTTCAAATGCAAGTTCCGCTACCGTCTGGTGGCTATCCATGACAGAGAGACTGAAAGAGCTGTTTCACCGTAGCTGCGTGGAGGAAGGAAGAATTCCCAGAAGACATTCATCCTTACACACAGAAAGGAAATCTTGAAGTCTTTGACAGACATGATTTATTCCGGAAAGTCAATGCTGATTCAGAGATGACAGGAAGACAATAGATGATTTTCATATAGCAAGACAACTTTATGAGAAATGTCAAGAACAGAAAGCAGACCTACATATGGCGCTTGTCAACTTAACCAAAAATTTAAACAAAGTTGTGGGAGTCTTGCAAAGATATGGGTTGTCAAAGTAAATCATGGTCAAATGGTCATCCTGTGGGAATGATGATATGCATGCACAGGACGATGGGGAGTTCTATTAACCTTGTGATATGACAAATGAGGCCAAACAGGGTTGCGCTAGGGGACAACACCTTTGTGTATGATATCATTCGCGATACTCATTGAAGCCGTTTAAGTCTGTGATACTCATTTTCCAATCAGGAACGTTTTTGATGGAAAGTTATTCGACCAACGGAAGTTGAAAACTAAAACTAAGGTGCACACAGATGTGCTGGATGATATACTCTATGCAGCATAGAGTATATCATCCAGCACATCTGTGTGCACCTTAGTTTTAGTATAATGCAGATGACAAAGAAAAGGGAAATGGCGAAGAATACCAGCTCATAGGCATAAATGCATGGTGCAACAGATCCACATGGATTACCAGTGATAGCTATGACCTTACAATCAACAAAAAAGACAAATGTTGTGCTCCAATCGGCACCGGAAAGCTGTACAATAATCCGCGAATCACTACGAATTGGTAAATACTTTTTTAATTCAGTTTTACGTCCCTTTCAAGATTATTTCAGCTCATATGAGACGGGCCAATCAGTAGGTGGGCGAAAACGGGAGATTCCCGAGAAAAAACAACTGGCACACCCGCAAGCAGAAGTTGGCTTGTCTCACATGTTGCCAGCGCGGGACTCGAACCCACACCAGACACAGAGGACAAATACTGATTTGTTTTATACATTCATCTACCCAAGAAGCAGTTTCTCCAGAACAGTGCGTATTGATGACTAGAACAGCAAAAGCCAGTATGGCATTAGGAAGAATATATGCAAATGTTATAAGCGAAATGAAACAAAGGTCGAAACCAAGCTGAAAGTCTACATGGCTCAGTCAGCTCTCCTATATTCATGCGTGTCATGGCTATTATATCAACATCATACAAAGAGATCACAATGTCTACTTAAGGTGCTTGAGAAAACTTAAAATCAAGTTAAAACAAGCTTACAGACACAGTGGTCTGGAGAAATCAAAGGACGCAAAAAATGCAAATGGTATTATAGTTTCACAGCTAAGATGCACCAACTTTATATAGGAATGCCTGATGAACAACATCTAAAGAAAGGTTTTCTACAGAGACTTATAGGATGAAATCCACTCTCAAGGCGAAAAAACGGAAATGCTACAAAGACACCCGTTAAGTCTCATTAAGAATTAAAGACACCGATAGAGTCTAGCGACCAGGCTTCATGAAGCAATCAAGCTGGTGCTACTCCTCCAACAGAACAGCAGCACATTATGAAGAAAATAGAATCTGTGACGATGCAAGCATATAGATGAAATCCAGAATGAATGAAAACTTTCTAATAGACTTCCTTAACTTTCAAGCGGGAGGTTAGAGCTTAAATTGTCCTATTCATCCATTCACTAAAGATTAAAAATGTGCACAGAATGTACATTAAAGATGTAAAGTATTAGTAGTAAATGCACTTGTTGTTGTTTCTGTTGTCGTCATTGGTGTGAACGAAAACTATTTGGAAGCATCAGTGGCCAGCTTAAGTTTATTGCAATCCTAAGTAGCACTTTTTGGCTGTATATAGTTCATTTCATGTTAAAATCGTTCATCATGATATTTTATAATAATAATAATAATAATAATAAGAAGAAGAAGAAGAAGAAGAAGAAGAAGAAGAAAAAGAAGTAAACGAAGAAGAATTGTATTATTAAAATGTGTAGAGCAAAGTGTATTTGCATTATAAATGTTCATATTTCCCAGTAAAGGTTAGAAACTTCACGATTCTTCATAAAAGCCATTCTAATCAGTTTCAAATTTTGCCCCTCAGCAACCCCATAATTCAAATAGACCTTATTTCCAGTACCCATTAAAACTGAAACTATGTTATTCATGACTTGAGTAAAGGCAATAATGACAATTGAATTTAATTTTTTTTTCACCTAAGTATAAAACGAGTTTTGTTGCAAAACAGCTTTTATCAGCTAAATTGCCTTACTTTTCCCCATTGTGGGCCCCTCCTAAAATCCCACAAAGGCAATATTGACTCAATTAAATATTTATTTATTTGCAAATAATCCAGAAATATTATTTTCAGCATTGTTAAGTTTTTTTCTCACTGACTAAACACCATTTTCTAATTTAATATTTATTTTGGCAGCCATCTTGGAATTTTGAGCCGCCATCTTGAAAATTGGAGTAGTTTTGATTGGCTAACGAGAAAATTTCAAATAGTTCATGCTTATAAACATATCTGCCGAGTTTCATGCTTGTATCCGGAAGTGCAGGATTCATGTCATTTCCATCTCCACTATTATTTCTTATTGATACAAGAACATATAATTTCTCATATAAAAGTGGGTTTTTTTTTTTATCTTCAAAACAAGATAAAATTGTTGTAATTATATTTTACAAGAATCATATTTTACATACAAAAGAAATATTAGACAACAGTTGAAGAGACACTAAAAACATGCGATTTTGTTCTATTCATTGATGGTCTCAAAATGGGAAAAAATCCTTATTATTTTCAGTCTTTCGCTTTAATACATACCAGCACAACACTCCCACCGCTAGAGCCACCTGCGGTCCTGGTGACATCTAGGGGATTTAACGTCGGACCCGAGATACTAGTCCAGCTGCTGGCACTCAAACACAGGTACTCACAACTAGCCTTACCAACAATATTTCCACCTGAAAGGTAACGTTGAAGCAAATTGTTGAAGAAACAGACGCTATTCATAATGGAGGAAAATTTCTTATTGGGATTGTGGCACATCTTTGGGTTCACGTGTGTTATTAATTTGACGAGTCTCTGGTGCCATTTAAAGAAATATACTGATGGCGTCTTACAAACTCATCGCGATGTGGTGGTTGAGCATGCTTTCCCACATATGGGGTTGGCTGTTGCTTGGTTCGGCTAACGTTACATCAACTTAACCATTTTATTTCTAAAGGTACACCAAGAAATCTAATACCTGGCGACAACGTAGTGGAATATGTTGAACGCAATATTCCTGGGTCTAGGATAAAAGTTATTGCTCACCTTTGTTTAGATAACAGAGTGCATTTTAAGCGCTAAAATCTGTCACTTTAACTTAAAGATGATCCAAATTCATTGACTGTTTTGCAATTTGAACCTTTTTTTTATCATGCTCAGTTTAAGCAATACGCATAAATCATGGTTGATAATGATAATATCATCAAATTGCCAATACCTGCATCTAAAATCCTAGTCACAACCGTTGCATCAACATCAGGGATGAAACCCTCCATTACAGAGGACCCATTACACATGTGAACCCCGGCCACGCAGGTGTTGTCCTTGATGGCTACCTTCTTGCCCTTCAGCGGCCCCTCTGGTGCACCCTTAATGTCACATTTCCAGTACCTGTAGTATAATATGAAGTCGTTAGTAAAATTGCGAAAAAAGTCCTACATTAACATGTAGGATAAATGAATACGTGACATTTAGATCTGTAAGATGGTTTCATATATCAAGCACTAGCACAAACAGTTACAAGAATTGGATTAATCGCCCATGTATTATACATACAGAGACTTTGTGGTCTTGCTAATGAAACAAAAAAGATTGATTTTTCCAATCAATATATTACCATAATCTTTGCTAAAACATTGAAATGTTAAAATGGTATAATATATATACACACATGTACGGAACTGTTTTGTATTGGTGACATGAGCCTACCATGCATTGTGAACATTCTCCTCTGGTTCAGGTCGATACCCAGGGGTTCTTGGATACTTAACAGGGAGGGTTGGGCTAACCATCTTATAAATATACTCGTAACTGTCCGTGAAGGTATCATTCATATACTCTGAAATTCAGGAGAAGAATAAATCAGACATCCGGGTTTTCTTCTTTTTTTTAGACATCCGTTTCTTTGGCAGTGTCAGACTGTTTGCCATGAAGGCCAATAAGTTCATTTTAATCGTTGTTGCCAGGGCTGATATTCCCAGTTGTTGCCGCCATGAATGAGTGTGGCGGATGGGGCGTGTTCATGACTCGACAAGTGGAACCTCGGTTTTTTATCATGATTGTTATTATCAAGAAGGATTTTACCATAAACACACCAACAGCTTGGGGTTCCGACCAGGCCCGACACAAACCGGTCTGTACAGTCACAGAAGCAGACTAGAAGCTTGAAATTTTGAATACTATCTGTTTAATCGAAACCATAGGTACTGCAGTTACTGCACAGCTGATCTGTGCCTTTGTTGTTTAGTCTGTATGTATCGGTTTTTATGCGGTGGCTCATATTATACGTACCTTTGAACCCCTCCAATTCTTCGTGAGTACATCTGAGACCAAGATCATCAGCCAAGGAGTTCAGTTCCTGTGTGGTTACAGGTCGGACCACCGGGATAGAAAATAAAGCTGAAAACGAGCGAATTACAGCGATTCGGTTGTTGTACATATCCAAATGTTTGATCGATGAATATATCGCAACGCTTTTTAACATGTTGCACTATTTCGAACAGTCGGTAAACAATCTACTGTCTAATGTGCCTGTACACCTGGGCCCAGTTGTTCAAAACTAACGACATCGTTAGTTAACGTTTCGTTATAATTTCAAACATTAATATTACAAATACACTATTATTTTTTGTTGAAAAATGTGAGAATCCTTTGCACTGCAAAGGATTCTCACATTTTTTCAACAAAAAATAACAGTGTATTTGTTACTTTTGCTGATATTTGCTTAACAAAAAATTGATGTCTTAACGATATCGTTAGGCTAACGATGCTTTGAACAACTGGGTCCAGGAAATAAATCACAGAAGCCCCTACCCCAACCAACCCCCCAATGTTGTGGTAAAGCCACACCCCCTGTAAACAAAGGGTCGTGAATTCGATCCCGGGCTTTTCCTGTTACATGGTTATAACAAAATAAATTCATTAAAATATATATGTCCACCGTTTGAAGGCGATAGTGAAACCCTATTTTGAAAGTCATACGATAAAACGACTCTTACGCTCGTATTCATTTCATATGAAATATATTTAACTCACCGAAGGCTCGTTTAATAGATTTCATATGAAATGACCACTCGTGTAATATCACCTGTTTCCATCGATATAGAAGTTTTAATTGCCTGATTAATACGTTCATTTAGCCTCAGCAAAAATCAGTTGTTCTTATAATGCAACTCACAGCATCAAATGAAAGTAACTGCGCTACTCATTTAAAGAATTAATATTTTCGCAGCAAATTTTTAAATTATACTCTTACCTTTTCCATGTGATTCCATTGCTGTTGTTAATAGAACGTAGTAAAGAACAACAAAGTACAATAACTAAACGTACATACACATACCCTTTTATATTGTTTGAAAATTTAAGTTGGCGGTGAATCTTACCATCGTATGCGTGACAAAGTTGCATCAAAATCTCTCTCGGTTATGTTTTCAATAAACATTAAAATATAAACGTAAATGTCCTAGTTTACAACGACCTTTTTGGACCTTAGAGACCCTGTGAATGAATGGTGTCTATAAAGAAATATGAAAACCATAGCGTTCTGATACTGTGTCATGTCCATCGGAAAATTATTCTCGTTATGTACACCCACTCACCCAGTTCGATGCAAAGCAATGAAAATTCAGCTGTACATAACAGTAACTTTTCGAGGATCTTTTTAAGGTATTGGAAGATTTTGAATAAGAACCTCGTAGCAAAATGTCTAAAGAACTCGTAGGCGATTCAAATTGATTTTTTCTTACAACTGCTTTCACATGGAAATTCCTTTTTTTTCTTAGACAAAAATAGAGAATACCCTTAATGCTCCCTTACCATGCTCACAAAGTGTACGCGAGCCTCCCAGTACATGGTGTTCAAGATGTCTATTGCGATTTTTTGTTTGAGTGGGTGCCAGTTTCATTACTTTGTTTGACGAAGTATTTTTGTTCTCAATGGTATTTGATGACGCTCATGTACGTACATATATCACGCCACATTTTGGATTATTTATGATTATTTTTACGTATTTCAGCATTATAACTGACACAATTAGAAATTCTAGAAATAGGATAAATACGCAAGCTAAAATAAGTTGGGATCGTATAATGTAGTTCGTTCATATGCATGCACATCATTGCATTATACAAGGCGCAACAGTGCGTCGCGGTGTCTGTCTCTGTTTCACTATCCATCATTCATACCCCAGTCATTGTATTACTTTGCCGCCCTCGTAAAAGATACACGCCAGTGGCAGACTAAGAATATTTTTAGACAGTCCTTCAATTTAGTTAATGTGTTTCATCCGTTGCCTGGTCCACATGAGTTGTAATGTTGGACTTATTTTGTTTCACAATTTCATTGTTGGGCCCCGGCCGATTGGGGCCTAAAGAAACAGATGTGCCTGCAGGCAAAGCTTATACGCTACTTACTGACCATCTGATTACTGTTTAACCGCTCAGTATGTCTGAGCCTGATGCCCCCTAAAGGTGGTTTCAAGTAAAACCGTCCATGCATAAATGCCCTAGTTGTTTACACGTGTGGTTATATTTTCAGCACTTTTTGTTTGTCATGAATCATTCTATTCTATTCTATTCTATTCTTGACAGCGTAAAAAGTCCCATCAAATGGAAGCAACGTCCAAACACGACCATGGCTATTGAATGCGACGCTAGCATCAATTCAATCAAACAAATTCAATGTTGTTGTACAATACTTTGTGTCTACCGAACTCCTTTTTTCTTCAGGATAGTTTTCGCCACAATATATTTGTAAACTGGATTGTGCCGATCATCAGGACAACATGTCAATGAAAGATATTGCCCTTTGAGCCATACTTTTAGGAATTTTTTTTTTTTTTTTTTTATCCAAAACATAGATTGTAGGTACTCGTTAGAACCGTTAGACCCGTCAAACAACCAACTTTTGAACCACACCAGAATCTAACGGTTAAATTAGTTGGTCGTAAAAGGGGTTTGAGCAACCAACAGTACCTCCACAGACCATCTCAAGGCAGTATCTATATTGTTTTGTTCCGTTTTGCTTTGTTATATCAGTTTCCGTTGTGTGTATGCAAAAATACAAGTTGATATCGTTGATGACTTTGGTAAATGGCTGTCAGCCCGATTTAATAAAACGTTCCCTTTCTATCAAGTCTTATTTTGAGTATGTCCTCCTGTTTTGTTGCCCAGGCCAGCAGGATTGTAACTATGATATGTGCTAATCACTGGTCATTGCTTCCATTTTAATTTATTTATTGTCGGTGGTTTCCCAGCACTTTGTATCCATGATAACTATTTTATCTGATTATGCCTTTCTCTGTTCGGCAATGGTTTTAATAAGCTCTTAGACTTCGACTTCAAGTAAATATTTTTTCGAAAGACTTCGTTGCTCCCTATTAATTGTCGGGTTTTCTTTTCATGCACATTCTATCGCAGGCAAAGATAACTGCATGACTAGATACAATGTATTTGATTATGCCCTTCTCTGTTCAGCAAAGGTGTCAGTTTTAAACTCTTAGACTCTGACTTTCCGAAAATCAAGCAAAAACTCTTTTTTTCACTTTGTTTTACACATGTTTTGCTTTCTGTAATTTTGGCCTGCAAATCGGTTAATGACGGATTAAGTAGCTCGTCTGTCGAAAACTCATAAAAGAGCATTTGGTATGGAATTACATGTACACGCCGGGTAAAATGTATTTCACAATTTATGGGATTCTGCAAATGAAAACAAAGACATACTTTACAGTGCAATTCTTTATTACAAAACTACAAATGAAACAACATGATAACAAACGAACAAAATTTCAACAGTTCTCCACAAGGTACCATGGTCGAAACTTGAAATGCCCTATTTTATATTCATATCGAGTCTTGCACAACATAATGATTTTGATAAACTAAAAGTCAATGTCTACGTTAGTTGCAGTGATATACAAGATCCAAATTAAGAAACACTTAGGAATGTTCTGTTGCGACGACATTTAAAGAAGTAACGCTCAAGGCATGCTCATTTACTCCGCTACATATCCGGGAGGATAGTTAAGAACGACATTGGATGGACAGTTTGGCGTCTTGCAACACTTCCCAGGGGCTGGAGGGTCGAGGGTGCATGAACTTGGTAGTTGCCAATTCAGACACCTAGAAAACAATCATGAAATACAAGTTAATAAACATTAGACAACAAAATGCTGTAGAATGTGCGTCTAAGTGGGATATGTAGCTCGTTACCTCAACATTGTACCTAAGAATAGCAACTTATAAAACGACTGTTCTACCAGATACCAAAACAAGCACGTGTATGCATTTTAGAATACCAATAAGGCGATGAGATATAACCACACTCACACACCAGTTAACCATTACTATAAACATGAATTCAGGTTTCAAAATAACAAAAGTTTGTGTTTCAGTGAAATGAGGAGATGTGTATATAAATGTACTTACAGTCCCGCACACTGGTACTGATGAGTGTCAGCATTGGTACAGGTACACTTGTATGTACAGCCGTCTTTCCAGCTTTCACCCTGTTGGTACAGTTGATTCTTGTAGTAACAGCCAGGTTGAACGCCTATGGGAGAGAAAGTCCGATTTTTTAGACAACTTTAATTAATTTACAGGAGCACACATTTTAAGGCATGACCACATCTAAGAAATGCAAGGGATAAAATTGAAACTAATATATAAATTATAAAATATATTCAAGTTAAGAAAGAATAGTAAAATAGTAGAAGTCGCAAAGGTTGCAAGATTCAACAAGAATCGAAGTTAACAAAGTTCTCACATTATGTGTCCAAAAATACATCCATCAGCTATATTATATACATACCAGCATCAATAAAAACCACATAATATGCCTTTGAAAATAAAAAGGCAACCCCTACCTACCATTAATTTAAGACTGAAACCCTAAGCACAAACTTTTCTTTATTTGGTCCCATCAAATAAGTTTTATGTACCTGTTTGTGTTCCGGTACTGCCGGTACCAGTTCCAGTAGCAGTACCACCAGTCCCGGTACCTCCCGTACCAGTACCAGTTCCGGTACCTCCCGTACCCGTACCAGTAGCAGTACCGGTACCTCCCGTCCCGGTACCTGTGCCAGTACCGCCAGTTAGTCCAGAACAGTCCGGTACGCCGCAACATTCACCAGGGGGTTTCTTCATTACGCAACCGGGAGGTAGTTGACCATATGATGGACACCTACAAAAGGTCATTGCATACACTATCATTATGATGATGTAAAATCCAACCAACTTCGAAGTTGTAGAAGTTTGTGATAACTGAAATACTGTCAAGCATTTGTTATGTATTGAAGATGAACGACAAAACGCGACCGAAGCAGACGCTTCATTCTCTGAGCAATCGGAACCGATAGTGAATAGGTATCTATAATTGTCCATAATTAATATCTAGCAGAGCAACATCCACAAAATTTGGGATTTTTATATAGTTTTTGATTTGAGACATAAAGCCAATTGTTGGGGCAAAACTGTAAACGCCAATGATTTATGCATTAATCTTGAAAACATGGCTAAATGTTACGCCCTTTTACAGCCGGGGAACTCTAAGTATGGCCAACATAACACGTAAGTTCTTTCAAATGTTGCAAACAATCTATATAAATTCACTGATGAACTGTTGACTTCTTTGTGAAGTAGTGAAGAGATTACCCTATCAACTTGAAATAATCTTCCTGACAATTTTCATGTGGAGATTGATTTATAAAGCAAGTTGGATTGATATACAATTGAAATCAGCAGATTTGGCCACCTTTTGGTGGTTTTCTTCAGGGTTGACCAGAGCAATTTGCGATTAATTTGGATTGTGGAAAAGTAGGAAATTTAAGTTTGGCCACCCTAAACAATTTAAAGATTAAGAATAAATAAAATAACCATTCAGTTACGTTGCCCATAGTTTGTCTTCTTTTGGTGTAAAGGCTATGAAATACTTTACCTGTCTCTGCATCTGTAGAAGCCTGTTTGGCCATTTTCGCATGTACAGTTATAATCACAGCCATCGGTCCATGTTTGCCCTTGTCGGTAGTACTGCCCTTTGTAAACGCATCCACCGCCTATTAAGAAATTCAAATTTTCAGCCATCAGAATGCGTCCGTGAGGCATGTTCATGGAGTCACTACATTTAATGTTTACATTACCCATGCGGACTGTTTGTTTTTAAAACGCCATGTTGGCGAGGGCGAGGTTTTAGTTCTAATTCTTGTTTTATGTTTTGGAGTCGATTTTTTGTGCTTGTTGATTTTAGTTTGAGTAACTGAGTGGCCGCCTATTGGGAAAAAGCTGCTCACACGGTTTACGGTTTGTATTAGTTTTTCGCCACCACTGCATGAAAAGGTAATTTTACCGAAATTTGTTGGCGTACGTAAATATGTGATAAATTCTGAAGCTATATGAAATACCATTTTACATACCGCATAATTAGATAGCACATATCGCATGTGTTTAATGACTTTTATACGATTAATAAATCTCTGGTAAATGTGTCTTCAATATTTATCGTGTTGGTAAACAGGTATGCATATTGTATTGAAATTTCCTGTATCTCACATAGTTGGGTAAACATTGTTTCATATAAGCATTTAGCTGAACATTTACCCAGGATCAGTAAATAACGTGGATACCGTATTTATATATCTGAATTTTTATGCTCTAAACATGGTGAAATGTTGGCCAAATATTTAACAGACAGTGGCAACTTACGGCTACATATGCGCATATAGCTCATTTATGCATGCCTGTTTACTGAGGCTAAACCATGAAAGAAAATGCTAAAATTTACTTGATCATTTACATAGATTGTTTTTATACATCAAAGTCTTGGTTTGGGGATCTAGATAAAAAGCGTATGCACATAGTCAAATGTTTGTGCCTGTTTTGTTTCAATGGAAACACCTCTGTAAAACTGTATGCATGTCATGCTGATATTTATACAGCTATGCAGACGTAGTGAAAAACGTAATGCATGTGTGTAATGATCATGCAGGCGTTCAAGATACTCTACGGACGTGCTCAAAAAGTAAAACAAGAAACACAATTATTGTCTTTGAGTGTCTGTATTTCATACTATTTTCGTAAATAGGCTAGAACGTATGCAAGTTATAAGAATTAAAATAAAGGCCTGTATTAATTTGATGTCATGAAATCTTAAAAGCATTAATGCGAAATTGACATCGTAGTCAAATGGTCATTCATTTTAGCCGCATTGTCTTGGTCGCTTGGTGTAATAGTGGTAGTGACACTACAAAGACTTATGACTCAACAATGACAGACGAGCGCACATGGTTTCTGTCGATAGGAAAAGCTCATATCAATAGATACCCCTTCAAAAACAGAGACTCGTATAAAGTAAATGTTCCTCAGAAATCAATGATAGGCAAAATCAAACAAAGACCAGCCATGACATCAATGCTACATGTTTTAGATGTTTTATTCCAAGCCTTGTAAAAACTCACGACCACATACATGCACATTTAAAGCCTCATTTTCAGTTGAATATCTGTGATTTTTCAAGGTCGATCTCACTGTATCTTGATGTATTAAACTGCAGTCTCGCCTGCTTCAATTTATCGTTGATAATTTTAAGCGAGTAGTGTTGAGGAACACTTCTAATTAGCACAGCTGGTGTCTGGTTGGAACATTATCTCTGAATGCGGAGCCGTAACGGCTGTTTATAATTTATGCAACATGTTGTACAATGCATTAGGTAAAAGGCGGGAAATTACATCGAGTTAGATTAAGATTTTCTAACGTTTTTGCGAAATTTAAAATTATAGTCTATTTTAGTCAAAAATGCTCATAAGCAAACCAAGGATTTAATCGATTCTCTTTATGGCCAAGACAACTACATACATTATTTTTGCTTCATTGAATACACCAACAGAAGGTTTCCGTTGAGGTTGCCAATAAACAGAACGTCGTTCCAGAATTAGTGAGAGATTGACTTCGCAAATTTAATGACGGGGAACATCTAAGGCAAGCGGCTGGGATTATAGAAACCGGGCTGGTCAATGTTACTGACTAAACTTTTTCCCCTGAATATACATGCTATTTTACGATAAATGTACTCTGGCACCCATCGGGATGACCAATCCCAAAAAATACCTCAAGACTGGTAAAGTGCGCAAGGGCTATAACCAGTTGAATCGCGTTAAACATTTGCGGTTCAACAGTGGCTTTTTATTCTGACTTGGGTCCGTCATAGCAAATCAAATTTAATGACGTCACCTGGATTTTGAAATAAAAACAAAAAATAGGATAATTTATGAATTTATTTGAGATTTTTATATACATGTATATGATCATCAATAATTGAACGGAAGAGACAAACACATAATGAGCAAAACAACAACATAACAACTTTTACGGAGTGTCTATTGATAGACGTCTGTCAATAGCAAATATTCGGTAAATGTGCTATTGACAGACGTCAGGCAATAGCAAAACCGCATATTTGCTAATAAAAGTTAATTAATACCACTGTCATCTGAATAACATTTTAATTTTTAATATCCATGCCGAATGTTATTTTGTCGGAAGGTTATTCAGTTAAACATCATTGTTTTTTCCAAACGTTGTCGTTTCAAGTTGAAATGACATGTTGTTCCTTCGATGATAAACACTGGGATGGAGCTGTTCAGAGAGTTACGATACATGCAAAATACATGTCATCTCGGTGAATCCGGAAGACATGATCAGAACAAGTTGCTTCAAATGCAAAATTAATACAATTTGGGGATGGCCGAAAAGGTCCAACAATTTTTTTGTGGTCATTCACAAAAATATGAACATGAATCTGTGATAGATCTAGTCTGTGTAGTTCAATTAAGATAACAATTGCACAAATGAAAACTTAGTTTATCTGAAAAGAATAATTCTTTCTCATATAAGTCTAACACAAAGATTGGAACCCCATGATTCGGACTTGTCGACGAGCTATCTGTAAGTCACATAAAAGCATAGGTATGCACATTTTCCGACAAAAACTTTCATTTTTCAACTCCATGGCAACCCGGAGGTCCCATAAATGTTACGTTTTATGTGAATATCGCTACCATGGTGAAATGTTTCATTCAAAGGTAAAACTAAAGAAAATTTTCTTATTGCCTGGCGTCTGTCATTAGCAAATTTACCAAAAATTTGCTAAAACCAGATGTCTGTCAATAGCAGATTTACCGAAAATTATAGCAGATTTACAGAAAATTTGCTATTGCCAGACGTTTGTCAATAGACTCTTCCTAAATTTTAACACTCCTTAAAAAGTATTTTAAGGCCTCGTCACATACTAAGCGAAATTCTCTCGACGTAGACTTGCGTTTATTTGAGAAAACTAGCTTTTGTTCGTTTGATGTATTGCCTAATCTCCCATACAACAGCTATGATCATGCCGGAACGTTTACGGCTGAAAGGTACGTAAAGCAATAAATCAAACAAACAAGAAATAATTCTTGCAATAAAACGCAAGCCTATGCAAGTCTGTGTCGATGGATTCTATTTTCGCTTATGTGTGACGAGGCCTTAAATACATTTACATGTAATTTTGTCCCCGACTTTGGT
The DNA here is from genome assembly GCA_964017185.1 of Rugalucina vietnamica. Taxonomy (NCBI): domain Eukaryota; kingdom Metazoa; phylum Mollusca; class Bivalvia; order Lucinida; family Lucinidae; genus Rugalucina; species Rugalucina vietnamica. The sequence goes on from OZ024877.1 coordinate 15,648,769, forward strand.
GAACTCTCACTTGCTCTATATACAAGTATGGTGCAATGTAGATAAATTGAAAGATAGTTTGATATGCTAAATTAATGTACATGAGTGCATAACGCGAACTCATTGCCGTCTATGCAACGGTTCGTGGCGTTTAAAGCGTTTTTTAAAGTGTCTATCGAAAATACCAAAAACGCGAACAAAATATTTTCATATTCTTTTTGTAACATTTACTGTGAAATTGTCTTGCATAACGGGGTTCAGCTCAATGACGACATTTTTATTTTCCTAGTTCCTTAGCAACGAAAGGCTTCTTTCCGAGAGGTCATAGCTGCTCATTCGGCTTACGATATGTTTCATGGTATAAGTACCTAATTGTTAGTTTGGTTTTTTCCCACCTCGGTTTTTGGAGTGGGAATCTTTTTCTGATTGCGCCTTTTCCTGATCTTTGCCTACTTGTACCTTCCTATGACTTTACGCAGCGCTCGTGAACGTTTTTTGTGAAATACGTACCGTTGCATGCATCGTAAATAGTTACAAAGCGCTCAATAACTGCGTTTGCCTTATGCAATTCGCGCCTGAATTATGGAATGGTTGTTGGGTTCAGGTATACTGTATATTACGGAAACATGCCCATGCAATATACAGAGATATTTTGAGCATTAAAATTGAATATTTTCATCTGAAAATTTTCATATATATATTTCTTATTATTGCTCAAAACATAGATTGTGGGTACACGTTAGAACCGCCTCAGGTGGTTCTAACGTGTACCCACAATTTATGTTTTGGAGCAAAAATAAGGAAAATAAGTATACTCCTACACACACCAGTTTTGCTATATAAAAGTGGGGTATAGGTGTTTTTTGTCTCACGGACATGTTTTCCTGATGTGAACCCGTCGAAGCTCCTTTTCAATATTACACAGACTTTTATCGTGATGCAAAAACTTTTGTTGACTATATATGATATGAAGAAATGTGGACATAATATTTTTGAATAGTCCCGATCTTTGTCAAACTGGAGAATTTGCTATAGCGACCGTTTACAAATTTTGTTTCGTGTTATCTATAAGGGATATAATGCCATTTGTAAACATGTCGTGGCAAAGGTCATATTGGTTCCGTGTTCCGTAAACTAAACAGTAAAAACGGGATTCAGTCGGTCACAGGGAGGTGACAATAAACAATGAAAGGATCATACAATTCGTCGACAGCTCAAAGTAATTTTTGTAGGCTATTCCAGTGATGTGTACACAGATTAAGCATCACCTTCCAATTTTAAAATAGCTTTATAAGTGCATGTTGCCTGAATATTTTCTTGAACTAACGGAATCCCATTAGACGCTACACATGAACGAAACATAATTGGAACAGGAATCAGTAGATATATTTTCAAAAGAAACGTTTTGACCAAACAAACTCAGATGCGCCAAATATGTGAATGTCAGTGTGCCAAACGAAACAAAAGTCTCCTCTGTAGCTCAGTGTATAGCATCAGGATAACATGCTTTTAATCTATATAATTATAGCGGGTTGTGTACGTGTACAATAGAAGCCCTACTGTGAGACGATCCTTACAATTTATGTTATCTTTATCATGGTGGTCTTCATTATGGTCACTAAAACTCTAGTACAGACTCGTGCCCTAACTGGCCATATATTTTAAACGAATAAATGGGCATGCCCAGGAAAAGTGGTTTAGCCAGCAAAACCATGCAAACGCATAAGCCATGGTAGGTTATTTGCGTGGTAATATTAATTTTTCGCTTGTTGTGACTTTGATAAATACTGTAGAAGTCCCATATTGTAGAAGTCCCATATATGGAGACAACGTCCAGATATGACCGTAGCTGTTGACTGAGACGAGGTGGCTCATAGATTTATCTTTTCCTAAGCCGTTGTATAAAATACATGTTAACGTTCAGCATTCCTGAAAAGTTTTAGCAATACGTAACAACGCATATGATTTTTTAAATACTTTGACTAAATAATTTTGCTGCTTGCTTCTCGCCATTCGTATGTAGCTGTTCTGAAGGAACATAAACAGATCAAGTGATAGAAATATCCAATCTCGGCATTTTAAAATCACTATTATCAATCAAAAACATTATGTACGCTAACTGTTTAAATCATTGCCAACTTGAATGCTGGATGCCGAATGATATGATTAGATAAACAAAATAAACATGTAAATGTGCATCTTAAAAGGAATAAGTAGGCATAAGTGACAGTTGACAACTGTCTTATTTCAAAAACTTTTTAGCAAGTGTCAGATTCCAACAGAATGTAGTTTTCAATCTGCTTCCTTCATGTCCTTGTAACCATGTCACATATAGTAAATTTTTAACAAGTATGCGTTTAATGCATAAGCGACATTTTACGTATTTTCATTATTCAGCCTAATTTTCTTACAGAGAAAACTAATGATGCATTTTTATGTCTTGAAGACATACTGCGTACATTCTCTTATCTCAATTACCGCACTTTATCACCATTTTCCAATGTTTTGGGGGTAAAGTGCGGTATCCACTTATGCTGTAATACCTGCTGTGAGCATATGCAGCTTATCAGTATTGAGCTGCCTCTACAAGGTAATTATGCAAGTAATGGTCAGATTAACTGTAACTGGATACCTAGAATTCCAGGTATTTTACAGTACAAGCCAAATCACAAAATGCATTTTTTGTTAAAATTTCATCAAAATCCAATTAAATCAAAATAATTAAATTTGTCATGAAAAGTTAAGCGACATTGAATTTTCAATGGTCTAAATCGGTCATGATTTAAGGATTTGAATGGTCATTATTTGTACATGCTGATCAGACCAGATGTTCCTTACCTGGAATTCTTATCAGAGGCTGCTGAACTGAAATCATCCCTGCTATTTGGCTTTACTCACTTTTGAACCATAGGTGGCTAATAACCAAAGTGGATTTTTGGTAATGTACACACTATGATAACGCCGCACAGCGCACTGCGATATTTCGCGTCATGTAACATTTTTTTTTTTCTGTCAGTGACAAAGATATGTCCCAACATTGATAAATCCTACAAACAGGCCGGATAGCATTGAGGTAAATGCTCGTGTGAGCAAGAAGTTTCTGGCCATAGTTTCAGAAATAGCTCCATGTCGTTTTGACAGACGCATGTGTTGAGAAATTGCACACTTATTGTTATCAATATGTCGGTATTTAGCTCTTATGTCACATTTTCTTTTATCCAGTCGTTATTAGACAAATTGCATTACGCAGGAAAAAATCTATGGACATTTTAAGATTTTAAGTCCAAGTTGTAACAGAAATAGTGTCACCATTGTATTTTGTTTAACAGCAGTCACACATTGGCGTATAAGCAAAACGCGCGCCGGGCGTGTTGACGAAAATGTAAAATTCAACATACGCCAGGAGCACGTCGGAAACACGTTAGAAGCGCGTTACATGCGCATTTTGTACGCTTTGCGTACGTTTGGTGCACTTAGATGTACGTCGCTGTAAGTCTCTCCAGGCGTGTTTCGGCTCAAACGAAAAATGAAAATGCTAAAAATTTTGTAGAAGCTCGGCGTTTCCCGGGCGTGTGTCTTATACGTTTCGAATAAGTTCCCCGCGCGTTCCAGGCGTGTTGAATACGCTTCGAACGCGTTCGTTGCATGTCTGAGGCACGCCAGTGTACGCTACATGCGCGTTCCGATATTATTAGATAATGCTTCAGTAGCGTGCCCCATGCGTGTGTGAGACGCGCGCTGAAAGTTTGCTGCGCGCCTGTAGCGCGTGCATAGCGTATTTGGGACGTAACACAAACGTACCTTAAAACTTTGAAATTTTTTATTCGTCCGGCACACGCCTCAGTCACGCGCTACTGTCTGACTGCTAAAGCGAGTAAAGGGAAAACATTAACTCTATACGTCCAAAATCTTCAGCGTGTTGAGATTTTCCATACGCCCGGCGCGCGTTTGGGTTATACGCTACAGTGTGACTGCTGTTAAACCTTTCACATTTAAATGCCAAAAAGCCACTTTTCTCTTTTTTTTCATAGATATACAAAATTTATAGAATTCATGCACGGCTATGGTTAAAGTTTTAAAGTGAATCATTTTTATTCTTAATTTTACAGTTGAACTATTCAACTTTCTAGTAAACAATATTATTTTCATATTGTATCTCGTTTGATTATTTGATTATTGGTGTATTGTTTACAACACTGTAAATACGACAAAATGACTTGTGATTATGCTAATTGTCTATATGGCTAGGCCATATTTTCGAAAGCTTTGATCTATCTGCAGGTACCAAATGTGTTAATCAAATTACCAATATGCTAAGAATTATGTTTGCAACATACAGTCATTGGGTCATTCAGAGAAATACATTGGAACGTGGAGATTCGAATGATATTGCATATATTAGAAATATTTCAAAGATTTCGGGGACGGATATTAAATACGCTGAATAAATTAAATATGTGTGCGCGAAAAATATAAAAGGGAAAAATAACAATGCAGATTTCATTTTGTATTTGAAATATATATTTGCTTTTTGTTGAATGACACATCAACTTCTGTCTCTATCGAAAGTAATTAAATCGGATGCACCGTGTTTAAAACGACAACAGAAATATCTGAAACGCCATGAATTCGAAAACCGATGCAAAGGAATACAATGGATTTTTTTTTCGGTATTAACATTCGCTCTCTACGCATACGCGTATTCATCAATGCAAAGAATTAAGTTTTTATTGAGAAATTATATTTTATCAATTTAACCCCAGTTTTATCCCGTATTTCAATGATTGCATGTAATTGTTTTAAATGCGGAGAGGGGATGGAGGTCTATTTGAAAAAGACGGATTTTGAACGAAACCGCGCATGTCTCAAACAAGTCAAAAGTGAATTAATACAAAACGCGGGAAAGACAATTTCGAATTGAAGAAAAAACGCGGGAAATCCGAGAAAGGGAACCGACGACGAACTACACGTCATGGTATTACTGTACACAATTGTGTGCAAATGTTCCTTTGTTCAAGCGAACCTCCAACAAACAAAAAGAACCATTGTCCTAAATATGCCCACTAATATCGCCCCTAAAGAAGCCCATGTAAATATGTATGCATATGTCATTTATATAGTATACACCATATAGACAAACACACATGCATATCAATGTTTGACCACATTTAACAATGACGCAGCAGCATGCGCATATATCATTTATCAACATTTGATAACCAAGAAACATACGGCCAAACAGATATGCGGCCTACTATGTAAACCCGTTCGAATTCCATGTTTATACTCATTTCATCTACGTTACCTGCCACGTTAAATATATACATACTAACATATTTACTAATGTATCACCGAGTGCATGCATTCTATGATTTGTCAAATATTTCTACGGCTATGTATACAACATTTGCAGTCCAAATTTACATGCATCGTTAAAAATGGACGCATATCATGTTTAATTTCAGTTTATGCAAGTTATCAAACATCTGTCTTTCTTACAATGCATGCGTCCTATAAACCAGGTGTGCATTTTGATCTTTACCATAACCTTTCGTATGTCTATAAATGCCGCGTGCCTACAACTGTTTACGAAGCTATATAAACATGAAGTGTACCATTCATGTATACATATTGTAAATTTCCGTATATAGTAAAATGAGAATACCTCTGGAAATGGTGCAATGCCTTTTTTATTTAAATACCCGAAGTTTAGATAAATAATTTTATTAGTTGAACATGGACTAAGAGGTAGGTTCATAGGGTTGTAAATACGGTATCCACGGCATGAACATACCTGGTTTTGAAAAGGTAAATATCAAATTTTCGGATCTGTAAATGATGGTCAAAGATAAGGCAAACGATCACAACCGAATGGTAAACATGTATAAATTTAGGCATCCACACATATTTACATAGGGTTTACCTAGATGTATAAATCGAACCTTTTCATCCAGTGCACGTCGGTTTTTGGAGTGGAAAATTCTTTCTGATTGGCAGATTTCGTGATTATTGCCTAGTTGTACCTTTCTAATCGGATGGTGGAACTACTATCCAAGCCCAGTGATAATTGCTGATTGTTAATTTATGATTCAGCTAACAAATAATGTAGTGTGTTTGATTGTGTCCGTATGTACGTAACTTTGTACATGCATGTATTTGCCATTAATCCTTGACTGGGTAATCTTGTGCAGTAAATTTTCTATTCTATTCTAATTCTGATTAGATTGTACTTACTGAATCCTGTGAAACCAGAGCCTGGTGTCATTGTCACTAGACCGAATCCACCGGTACCCGTGCCGGTACCCGTTCCGGTACCTCCAGTTCCAGTTCCGGTACCTCCAGTTCCGGTCATTGTGCCAGTACCAGTATCGGTACCCGTGCCTCCTGTTCCGGTTCCAGTACCAGTACCGGAGTCTGAGGGGGAAAAATGTAAATGCTGTACGGTTCGTATCATTTCACAGAGAGAGAGAGAGAGTGAGAGGAGAGCGAGAGAGATTTCAGTTAACTGAGTTCGCTTAATGGGTAAAGTAAATGTTATCTGTCGGCATTCTTTCCTCATTCAGTGTTCATACAATTATCCACTATTAAATTACTAATTTACTTATTTAACTGATGAATAACTACTTATTACTTTCTAATTTTAACAGAAGTTTTATATGTCTTTCAAAAGCCCAGTGCCTGGTTTTAGATAAAATGGTGCAAACAGCTCTATGTATAAAAAGTCACCATAAAGAATATATAAAAAATGAAAACAATTTTAAGATACGTGTAACATGAGCCAACTGTATGACTCCCCAATTTTTGTAATGAAAGAAACCGTACAAGCCCAAAGAATGCATGTCAATATACGTACCACAGTAGCCACAGAACTTCTGACAGTTCTTTCTGGCCCAGTCGACGTAGGGTTCATGACAGGCGGTCTGGGTGTATTCCTGGCAGTTGCTCAAAACATCACTGCACGTCCCTGTTCCTGAAACAGTTACATATTCGCTTAAGCAATCATGAGGTTGCATGTTCGATACCCGACTGGTACACATGCTTGTCTTGTTGGCGATCAATATTCAGCCTGACGTGATAAAGGCAAGACGCCGGAGTGTAACATTTCATATTGTCTTTTAATCACTTTAAGTAGGAATATTTCTTGCACCATGGTACATATAGGTGCCATTGTATTGTTTAGTAATGTGAAGTTGCAAACTCAAACGTTTTAGCATTCTTAGAAGCTCTCAAACACCTTAAACCTGGTCCGATATTCATCGCTAAGCCATTTGTATGGTACATCTAGGAGTAAGAAGTACATGTATTACATGACCAAAGGAATAAGTTTGCATTGTATTTTACATTAACAAATCAAATACATGTAGTTCAACTTCTATCTAATTTTCCTTTTCAGAGATTTGTGTTTTGAACAACGAAATAGATTGCTAGTGAGCAAGCTAGATAGATAGATAGATAGATAGATAGATAGATAGATAGATAGATAATGTATTATTGGATGGTAATTTTACCTCCTGTGCCTGTGCCACTGGTACCGGTACCAGGTCCGGGATTTACAGTCACTACGCCGCCTGTCGGTACTCCTGTACCGCTCATTCCAGTACCGCCAGTTCCAGTGCCAGTTCCTGTTCCGGTTCCGGTTCCTGTGTCTGTAAGAACAAACATGGATAAACTGTAGAACATGATTCAGTATTTAACTTTTGTGCGTTATATGTACATGAGTACAACATTAATTTAACTGCAGTATTGGTATAAGCCAGATGGTGAACACACCTTTTTAACATGCATTAGAACCATGTACATTCAGGAATTAACATAAAAATCAACCAGTGCTTCCAAGATATAAGATAATATAATTGTCAAAATTGAAAATCTAAAATATATTCGAATGTTTACTTACTACATAGTTTGCAAAACACGGGACAGTTTGCCCTCGCCCATCCAATGTACTGCCCGCCACAAGCGCTCTGTCCATACTGGTCACAGTTGGGAATAGCATCAACACAAGGTCCGGTACTGGCTGGGGTTGTGATGGGGCCTGAACCTGGTGTAAAAATGAATAAACTTTAAGCATACACAATATGTAGGGCATGTACTCGCATGCGCGATTAAATTAACAACCCTTAATAGTACATTAAACCCCTGTTCATATTAACTAAGCCATAAGCAATGAACATTTCCAACAATTTTATTTTTTCTAAAACCAATATATACACACACTGAAATTCGGGATGTATGTTAACAGGAGGTGTTACCGCAATGTTTCATCCGCCAAAATGTTAAGTGATAAAAATGCAATTTGCAACGGAATAACATTCAAAATCGACAGTTATGCTATTTTTAGAAAAGAAAAAAAAATAAAATAAAACATAAAATAAAATAATAATAAAAATAAAAAAAAAATCAAAAAAAAAAATCATACCTCCTCCACAGATACCGCAATATTTTGCGCAATTCTGTGAAGCCCATTCCTTATACGTTGCCTCACAAACATATGACCCGTAGCTGGCACAGTTGACGTTATCTTTACATGTGGTCTGAGATGCTGTTGGATCACAGATCACCTTCTGACAACACTGGTCGTTAGGATCTTGACCAAACCGGCATCCAGCGGGAAGGGAGGCAATTCTCTGACACCTGTGAGGAAATAGATAAAAACAACTTTAATTTAATTTGTTTGTTTGTTTGAATTGATGCTTTGCGTCCCAGTCAACAGCGAAGGTCATGTCGGGACGTTACCTCCATTTTATTGGACTTTTACCCAAAATTATAATTTGATTGTGGTCATCACAAATCGGATACAATCGCATGCAATATCAGACCCCTCCTTGCACCTTTTGGCATATTAATCCATCTTGAGCCTCATTATAAAGTTCGATATACTAATACATGTACATTATCTTCTTGAACAAGTGTTTTAAATAGAAAAAAACTTTTGCTTAATATTTTTACTATATATAAATATAAAACAACTGATATAGTTTCAAAATGTTTGGCTATGGTGACTTTTCGACAGCTCTTTAGTCTCTTGAACGAAGGATGTTTTGTTAGATATTTCCTGAATATGTGACCTTCTCAGCCTACCATAACGAAAACTTGCCCATGCAGTATACAGATATTTTTTTTTTCAGAAAAAAAAAAAAACAACTTAAAAACTTCATTGGATTTTTTTTTATAATTTTAATATTTTGCTCAATACATTGATTGTGGGTATACGTTAGAACCGCCTCGTTGAGGCGGTTCTAACGAGTACCTACAACCTATGTTTTGGACCAAAAATAAGAAAAAAATGTATACCTCTGAAAAACTTGAAAACTTCATTGGATTTTTTTTTATATAATTTTAATATTTTTTGCTCAATACATTGATTGTGGGTACATGTTAGAACCGCCTCGCCGAGGCAGTTCTAACGAGTACCTACAACCTATGTTTTGGACCAAAAATAAGAAAAAATGTATACCCCTGTAAACATACACAATATTAATTTTCAAAAATGAGGTATGAGAGGGTATACATTATACGGACATGTTATTGTGATGTTTCTCACGACTGGCATTACCTTTCAGTACATTTGTACATTCCCCTCCTTGCATCTGTACATTCACATTCATAATCACAGCCATCCTGCCAGGTCTCCCCCTGCTGGTGCACCTTACCCTTGTACAGACACGCACCTGAACAGATTAAATATTAACTTTATCATTATACCAGGTCTCCCCTTGCTGGTGCACCTTACCCTTGTACAGTCACGCACCTGAACAGATTAATTATAAAGCACATGACGTCAGGATGACGTCAGATCGACGTCGATGCGACGTCATGACGTCGCATCGACGTTGATATGACGTCATGCTGACGACATGTGCCAGCTGGGTTATCATTATACCGACATACTTATTCACTATATCTAAATTACATTTTTTTTTCAGCTTACATGAATATGAAATGAGAAAGTTTCTGGTCTGTCAGACACCAATATTTTTTGCACTGACCGATACCAAAAGCCCATTGTGATGATGCCATATCTAAGTACACATCTATAATATTCGTTGTAGGATTCTGTGAATGAAGACCAAGGCGTTTACGGTTTTAGCACCAGTTTCAAACAGACATAAACATTTAATTTACGTCTTTGCTTCATTTTCAGATTTGTAGACACAAACATGTTTCAATAGCTTACTTCCGTATCCTGTCTGTGACAGTGTGGCAGGATCTACATTAGGTGGTCGACCATAGCCGGTGAAAGAGCCAGTGAACCCCTGGGGGACGCCCGTGCCCCCAGTTCCGCTGGTACTATCACACTGTGGTACCCGGCAGCAAGCTCGGTCCTTAGGGTCGGGGACAAACTGGCAGGTCACAGGTACGTTCTCGTATTTAGGACATCTGAAGGAAAACATAGATAAGTCTTAACCCATATTTGCCGAATGGAATTTCCCATTATTATCATTTGGGTGAGTCCATTGTCAATTTCAGCGGTGTAAGGAGTGAATTTGATTTTTTATTCCATTTTTCGATGAAATTTCTCTAAGCAAACAGAATAGCCCCAGATGGGACGCCACGTTCGGTGGCGTCACATCTGGGGCTATGCTGTTTGCCTATGTCCCATAAAAGGGACGCCAGTCTTAAATGAGTTGATTTGTTCTTATAATCAAAGTATGACTTTCTGCAAATGGATATTCTGCATTGGATAGATATGTATATCTGACAGTCAGTGTTCAGTGTTGTTGTTCATTTTGTTTACCTTTGTTCATTTCTATATATGACAAAAGGAAATCATGATTTTTTTTTCTTTCAAATATTGTTGAACATTCTCAAATCGAAAATTAGGCTAAATATGCAATTGATATGTGACCTATATAACACTAATTCAATATCAGCATCTGATTAAAGTAAATAATATCTTGTGATAACTTTTTAAAAATTAAGATCAATTATTCACCTTAGCACGCAGTCCAATCAATAACTGAGCGACGGAACGGAGGGGTTGGCTTAAAGCGTACTTCCGGATAGGTGGGATGAATAAATTGTGTAAACAAAGCATGGATAAATGAATCTGCCAGGTAAGATCATTGTTACTCATTTCTCTGTAGATAGTTGTTGTAATATGTGTATGCGCAGTATAAAGTGCATCTCATAAGCTTTAAACTGATATGAAAATGACCTTGCAACACTTCGTAGAAACAGCGTGATAGATGCGCCAAAATTTTATTCGAAGCTTTGTGCCTTACCTGTTCTTTCATGCGACATCATGAAATGACAAGTTTCGAGCAATTCCATCTAACCTGTACAAATTTTGATGATGTCTGACCTTCACAGTAGCCGAATAATGATCTATACTATCCTAAATTAAGATGGGATGCCACATGGCTGATTTTTTCAGGTATACGTAGTTTCTTCGTAGGTGGCATTTGTAATAGGTACCTTTCTTCCGGAGGGGATGGATACTGAAATCTTCAGTAAAGCTGTTTAAAGCATACAAAATACGTTTAACGTTTGTGCTATTGTAATGCACAAGACATACGTTGCTGACTAAAATGAAAAATGAAAATTTAAACATGTTTAAAACCTTCGCGACCAGTTCGAGACTAGATTGCGACACTTGAAAATTCTCACGACACTCGTGCGACACTCGCACGAATGTCGTGCGAATGTCCGCGACAAAATTCGCAAAACAGTCGCAAGAAAATTCGCATGTCAGTGAGATACTAGCTTAAGACCCCTACCTCACTGGTATGCGACAACTGGAGACTAGTTCGTGAATAGTTCTCGACTATTTCGCGACAAAGATTAACGATAAAACAAACACAGCTTTTACGTTGCATTCTCATTGAATGGACATTTATGCGACAAATTCGCGAATTTCGGTATAATTTTTAAAATATACCTCGCGACTGTCGCACGACAGTCGCAAGACATTCGGGAGAGTGTCTCACGACTTTCCCGCGAATGTGGCTTATTTTCATTTTCATTGTTACGACAGTCGCGCGACAGTCTTGCGAAATATTTTGACGAAAACATTTGCATAAATCTTTTAAACCTGTTTAAAAACTTCGCAACCAGTTCGCGACTAGTTCGCGACACATGAAAATTTTCAAGATACTTGTGCGACACTCGCACGAATGTCGTGCGAAAGCCCGCGACAAAATTGACAAACAGTCGCTTGAAATTCGCATGTCAGTGAGATTCTAGCTTAATTGAATTTTATTTCATTTTGTCGATTTCACCTACAGTCAGTGTATATTTGATGGCCCATGCCGAAAATATAAGGGCATATTTTAATGATTTATGGTTGTAACTTCAAACGCCTGTGCGAAAACTTGCCCATGCAATACGCAGACATTTTTTGACATGTAAAAATTGAAAATTTCACCAGGAAAAATTGATATTTTTAATACTTTCCTCAAAACATAGATCGTCTCTGGTGCTGTTCTAACGAGTACCCACAATCTATGTTTTCGACAAAACATTAGAAAAATAGGTTAACCCCTGCATACCCCATTTTTACTATATGCATGTTATTCGTATTACGGACATGTTTTCCTGATGAATTATGTATATTTATGGCATTGGTATAAAAGAACACACATTGCTGAACTTAGAACAGACTATTACAGCTCAAAATACACATTTACCTATTTTTGCAGTAATTTGTTCCGCACTAGTCATTTGTATCTACCGGGGAAAACGAGGCCTACGTGCCAGGATTTAACTTCTGATGTGCCGGGGATGTGCCGTGGGCTTACTTTAGTGCACGTACATGCAAATTACCAAGCCTCTCTCGAATATATTGTTTGTCATAAGAACAACTTTCAGATGTTGATTCTCATTATTTGGGCCTTGGGATATAACCACAAATTTGACCCACATTGCTTGGATTTTATGTGGATTTTTAAACTTTAAAAGTGTATAAAGACTCTATTGTCTGAACGTTTTGCTCAATGACAGAAATCTTCATGTACATCCTTTTAAGTGATTGACGTAAATTGTCACGTGATCGATCTCAAAGCAACAGTCAAGCCATCAGGAAAACATTTCTATGAATTGTATACCCCATTGAACCCCAATTTTATACAGTAAAATTGGGGACTACAGTGGCATACCTATTATTCTTACATTTGATCCAAAACATAGGTTGTGGGTACTCGTAAATTGGGGATTACAGGGTTGTACCTATTTTTCTTCAATATTTGATCCCAAACATACATTGTGGGTACTCTTTAAAATCGCCTCGGCGAGGCGGTTGTACGTGTACCGACAATCAATGTTTTAGCAAATATATTATAAATAGTTTTTTTCTACGGATTTTTTCTTCAATTTTTACACCTGAAAAAAAATTATCTGTATATTGCATGGGCAAGTTTTGGTAATGATATGCTTTGAGCCTTTGCATGTGAAAACCAACAATTTTGTTTCCGATCATGTTCGATAAAAACCGACCTTTACAGTCACACAATCAGCCTAGAGGTTTAAATATCGGATTTAACAAAATTGTAGATTTGCCCATTGATTGTAGATTTGCCCCCTCCCCCCACCCGCCCCGGCCAAAAATAATATAATAAAATTTAAACGAACGAAGATGTCAAATTTCTGAAATATGACAAATTGCTACAAGATCTTCTTATTCATTATTTCCCGTCGCTGTTTCGTAATTACCCGAACCTCACACGGTAGTAGAACGAAATACCGAAGCGGAGCGGAGTGAAATTTACTTTCCTGATCTAAGTTCAAATGATTTTATCAGAACCTTTGTTGTTGTTTTTACAATGAGAAAGGATAATCCTTAGTTAGTGTTTATGCGTTTCACATTGAATTTAATATGCATCTGGGGAGTGGGGTGCCTTATATTTAGAGCTCAGGGGTCAGGATCGAGAAAATACCTACCTTCGCCGTGCTGTGCCCAAACACAAGACACTTTAATCTCCTCCATGGAACTGTGTAGCATCAAGGAATCAGTGGTTTCGTCCCGACATGACTGAAAAACCTGTTGACTTGGACGAAAACCCATAGCCACATCAAAATAAAATTCATGAAACAAGAATGCCCCTCCGTAAAAGTATACGTATACTCAACCCCTCCATCGTAGGAGACGACGTAATTGATTTATATCAACATATTTTCAAAAGTGTGGGGCTTTAAACAAAAATAGTAATTTAAAGTATACAATAATACGTAGTCCAAATAGCACTTACCTCTTCACAAGTGATTGCAAAATACCGGAAAACAATCTGGCCAAAATAATGACGTAGTCTGATTTCAAACCCACAATTTTCACGAGCTGATTTATACTGGCGCATATTTGCGTGCTGCATGAGACATGACTGCGACATAATTTTTATACCAGAACGTGCAGTGTGATATAACCGTTTGTATGCGCTATATCGTTTGGATCAAAAATAGCAGAGAATGGGTTTTAAAACGACATTTTTGTCGTAAAAATGCAAGTACCGTCTCTAAAATGGGTGTATTCTTTTCCCACCCGCTCATTATCGAACTATAGATTGGACTGCGTGCTTAGGAGAATTACATGTATACACTATACACACTTCAAAATGCACACAGTGATACCTTTATTTTCAAACCTCATGTGAAAGAGTTTTTGCACTATTCATACACTCTTCAAATGTTATTTATCAAAGGCATAGACTGAGAACAAATAATTACTTCTTCTTTAGGCCCTTATTTACAGAAACTATAGGCATGGCCGTTGAAAGATAGCAATCTGTACGCTTAAATGTTATTACATTTTTTTTTTTTTTTTTTTTTTTTTTGGTCAAATGATCAGTTTTTTTTTTTAAATTAATTATATAGTTTATTTTTAATTCCAAAACTACTCTCATTCCTCGACACCTAACTGCCATAAACTAGGCGAGGATATATTTCGGAAACGATCCCTCCTAGTTAATATTAAATACCCGTGAAAAACCTGGATAATCTGATGTGCCACTTTACATTTTGAACAGTATACTTCAGATTTGATAAAAATGAATATATTTTAATCAAAATCTTGCAAGTGCGCGGATACATTTAAAATCCATGTGCTATCAGATTTTAACAAAATAAAATAAATATTCTAATTTGTACAAAAGAAAATAACTCCTTTGCTCCGGAGTCTATAAAAAAGAGACGATGGCTAAAATACATGTTATATTAACCGCCCTTGTTGTTTTGGCTAATGAACTAAATGGAGTTCAAAGCCAATCGGATATTCAAAATTTGTTACCACTGGCGTTTTTGAAAAATGCGGACCTAAAATTGCTTGGTAAAGGTGCTCTTCAAATTCTTGTCAATGCATTTCCGCGCGTGATGAGTAATACCACTATGAAACATGCATGTGTAAATGACACGGGGAAACTTCTCGCTGATATTGTGAAATTTAAGATGTACGCTTTACAGTTCCTGGACGCAGAGGGAAAGCTACCTCAGGGAGTTTTTCAAGGCGGTCGATTCTGGGTTGGAGATTATCAGAAATGTCATTCCATTCAATCAGACCTCAATAAGTTCACACACTTGAGCTTCACGGGGAAATATTTCACACTTAACTTGAAAATCACAAGCGGACCTTTAAAGCCTTTGGGAGAAATTTACATGGGGCTGTGCCTGCCGGATTCTTGTGATCAAAATGATGTGAAAGGACTTGGAGAAAAAATATTGCAACTAGTTGGGACGAAGGCACTGAGCGTTGATTTCGTGATTGAAGATACAGACATTACTTTTGACCCCGCTGCAATTGCTTTGATTGTTATCACGGCCTTTGTTGTTATTTTAGTTCTACTTGGAACTGCTGTTGAATTGCTGCCGCATGCAATGAAAAGACAAACTGTCGTTCCAAGTGATGTGAAAGAAAATGGTGTAGTGAGCAAGGGAATTAAAGAGGACACAAACAATGGTAGGCGCGATGGTACAAAGGAGAAGGACATTCGTGCCTTTCAAAAATCCAACAAGCTGAAGGAATTCTTGTTATGCTTTTCGTTCACAAACAACACGAAGAAGCTACTGAGCACACGGACAGCAAAAGGACCACTCGCCTGCCTGAATGGAATGAGAGTAATAAGCATGTGGTGGGTCATCCAAGGACATGTGTACCTGTTTAGCCAGACTAATTCCAATAATGTTGTATATGCACGGACAGTGATACAAAGATTCACATTCCAGCCTATACTTAACGGGGCGTATTCGGTGGATACGTTTTTCTTCCTAAGCGGTCTTCTCGTGGCGTACCTCACCATGAAGGAATTTAGCAAAAAGGGCAAAATGAGCTGGATTTACTATTTTTGTCACAGGTATTGGCGACTGACACCCCTTTATGGCTATCTCATACTAGCTCTGATAGTCCTCGGCTTTTGGTTTCCAGGAGGCCCGTTTCAGTGGATGTCCACAAGCCCACATGGTCCCCTGTACCCAATGCATCACGGTTGTCGCACTTATTGGTGGACCAATCTGATTTACATCAATAATTTCTATCCACATTACGGCAGTGGTGAGCTATGCTTCGGCTGGAGTTGGTATCTTGCCAATGACATGCAGTTTTATATCTTCCTTTGTCCAATCATTATTCTTTTGTACATGTACAGAAAACTTGCTGGGGTCATCAGTGGGGTATTCTTAATAATAGCTTGCGTTGTGATCAGGGCAGTCTTAGTCTCTTACTATGATATTATTGGTCCCGGAGATGCTCCGACTAGACATACTGAGGACCCATGGGGTCAAAACGGGGTCATGTATACAAGACCTTGGGCACGAATGTCAGTTTACGTGGTGGGCGTTCTAACGGGGTTTCTACTCCAACACAAACGCTGTCGAATTCGAATGAACAAACTGACCGTATTTGTTGGGTGGTGCATGGCAACGGGTTCTGCTCTCGCAGTTATATATGGTCTTTTCTCCTATCACCACAACGGTACCAAAATGTCTTCGGTGGCTACCGGATTTTACAAATCCCTCAACCGCACAGTCTGGTCCCTTTCTCTTTCTTGGGTTGCTATAGCCTGTGCATCAGGCTACGGGGGACCAGTCAACTTCTTGTTGTCATGGAAACTTTGGGCACCACTCGGGCGTCTTACATTCGCCGCCTACCTTATTCATCCAATTATTATCTACTTCTACCAACTTACTTTGATGACCCCTATCCACTTCACTGACCTAAGCCTTATCTATTTGTTTGTGGCAAACTTGGTGTTTTCCTATTTGATTGCCTATGTGGTGTCCATGCTGGTAGAAGCACCAATGATGGGGCTTGAGAAGCTTCTTCTTCCGAAAAAGAAGCCAAAGAAGAAGGAGAAAAGTTATGAGGTCTCTTCAGTGAATGTCACTGCCAATGAGTCAAAAATGTAAATCCAGTTGCATCGCCTGGAAACTATGTGATGGGTGTGAACTTGTGATTAACTTTTGTCTGAGTACTACCTGGCGACCGAGCTAAAATTCACAGAAGGGTGTCTTCAGAACTTAATAAAAATAAAAAATTAAGTTTTCATGAATTGTTTATGTATCATGAACCGCATATGATAAGATAACATTTGTGATAATTGAAATCACATGTCAGAGCCAGAATGTAATACTAAATGTGGGTTGATTTTTAAAGTTATCATTTAAAGTACATGTACTTGTATCTAATGTGGGTGTATGCTTGTTTAATAAAAATAAAACTGAGATCCTTTAAGAGCAGTGAACACATTAATGAGAAAGGGGTTAGGCCATACCGCGGTTTCGGCTACTTAAGCGTCTTCAGTGACCCTATAGATTTGGCAACATGAAGCCAAAGAGAATGACTGTAATTTTGCATCTTTAACAGGGTAGTCGATACTAAGACTAGGATAATCCAAATGGGGCCAAATATATTTAAAGTTGATTAGAAAATCATCGGAAACTAAACTGATAATAATTTTCTGGTTTTTCAGAATACCATCGCTGATCTCAAAGAACCAAAAGGAAAATATAATCTGCACTATGGATGTTTTTAGGGCCGCCATACGGCACAACACCAGCTGCAGTAATAGCAAACGAAAATAAAACTGAGATCCTTTACGAACAGTGAACACATTAATGAGAAAGGGTTTGGGCCATACCGCGGTTTCGGCTACTTAAGCCTCTTCAATGACCCTGTAGATTTGGCAACAGTTTTAAGCAGTTTTCTGATGTTAAATTGTCAAATGAGTGTAAAAAAGCACGATATTCTGTAAAGCCTATTGGACGACCCTCGTACCCACAGAATCCTCGAAGTTATTGACTACAAGACATATAGAGTAGAAACAGTCCTGCCAAAAACCTTTAACATTAAAACATGTTTTTTACGTTTATTTTATTAGTTCTTATTTATTTATTTATTTATTTATTTATTTATTTATTTATTTATCTACTGTCGAAAGTCAGAAAATTTCTTAAAATGAATAAATTCAAAAAAGTTACAATTTGAATTTTCGTGAAAGTCTGCAATGCATTGTGGTAAATAGTAACAGACAAGAGTATAAGATTCAACACTACTTGCAATGGTCATGGTTGATCTAATTTTGATGAAATCCTGGCCTTGAAGAAATGCTGGTTTCGGCAAAATCTTAATTTTGCAAAAGAATCTCTGTGGGCTTTGGCAGATCAGGGCAAATTTCATGTTGTTCTTTTTTTGTAGTCAGTAACTACGAGGCATTCTCTAAATTGATGTATCTGTGTCCTTTGCAATTGCCATTAAATCCGGGTTAAACATTGGGTGTCTTACAATACAATCTATGGCAAATATTGCAGTGGGTATTAGAATATTTTGAGGAATGTGTCTGTATGTATCAAAACTACTAGTATTTCACCCTGAGAAAGCTGTAATGTGTGAGGATACTTAAGTAAATAAGATTCCACCTGTCAGTACACTGGTAGTATTTATGAGCAGTAAGTATAGTCAGACCACAACTGTAATTTCAAACTTCACTTTGACGGCGATAATATCACTGGTTCTTAATATTACGCCAATATATACGGGCGTTGTTCAATAATTTGTAACCCACCTGTCGGTACACTGGTAGTATTTGTGAGCAGCATCCTCACAGCGACATGTCAAACCACAGCCGTCATTCCAGGTCTCTCCCTGTCGGTGATAATATCCCTGGTACTCACAGTAAGCTGAAACAATAGTCCAACCATTGAATAATTACTTCGGCGAGGTTATTTTCGGTACAAACTAGAGCCTCGTGTAATCTCGATTACATGTAGGACAAACTATTACTCGTTCTAGAAGGAGTTCTAATCATGCAAATTGCGACAATGAATTGTGTTACCAAATGAGCCGCCGCATAAGAAAACCAACAATCTGCATAGGCGAAAACAAAGGTATTTGCGAAGCTGATTAGCGCCTTTGTTTTCGCTACACGAATATTATAATTCCTCTACTTTCTAAATCCAAAATTTCCAACCTCTAGCCATCTACTGTGACTGTACAGGCCGGTTTGTGTCAGACCTGATCGGAAACCAAATTGTTGGTTTTCTCAAGCACATACTCAAATGGTAATTTACCTGTGACATATAGTGCATTTGCTATAGGAAGGTCAGAGGAGAACTGGCAGGGTTAAAGAAATCGCACGATACCTGCGCCGTTTGGTTATGCGATGTTGTCCAAGCAAACAACGGTTGTGCTGATACGCTTGGACATGTCTAGGTATAAGCGTCCTCAAGCACTTTTTAAATTGTGCAAACAAAAAATAACCTTACCTGCGCCATTAGGTGGTGTTGTCTGAGCGAACAATGGAGGTGGTGTTGTGACAGCGTTGAGGCCACCACACTGGATGACCTTGCAGCATGAGTCCTGTGGGTCTGGTGTCAGTTTGCACTGGGTCGGGATATTCTGATAAGATGGACACCTGAATGAAAATAAACCATTTTGCGTGAAGAACGAATTTCGTCGGTATAGTCAATGGGGGTTTATGTAGGCTACGCTTGGAAAACGTAACGCTTGAATCTTCGAAATTTATATGTAACACTTAAAGGTATGCAGTGGGCAGCTTTCAGTGGGCAACTGCTCATTTCGATTTAAAGTAATCTAAATAGAAAATATGCGAACTTCATCATTTGAAAATAAACTAGTCATTTTGACAAAGATCTTTCCTCCTTATTTTGTTGAAGGATATATATATTTGTGTAATTTCTCCAAAATCATGACCTGTATTACAAATGATATAATCACTTTTAATGCTACCGAAGTAAGAAATTCGAAAGGTTAAAATTAGATCTATAGCACCTGTCTGTACATCTGTATTGTCCAGTTGAGGCATCCATACATTCACATCTGTATGTACAGCCATCGTCCCAGGTCTTCCCTTGTGCGTATACCATGCCTTTGTACACGCAACCGCCTGAAAGATTAAACGCCATATAGATTATCGCGAAAAAGATGACTCGTTTCGCTTTGAAATATTATTCAAATGTTTTTTAAGGTACTAAACGTTAGGCGGACATTTAGGTTTTAACTTATTTTTCATTGTTTGTGCTATTCAGATTTGAACAACTTGAATGTTATTTGAAGTTGTTTTGAAAATTAGGCGGTCAGTTAGTTCTAGATTAAACTTAATTTTTCATTGTTGGTGCTGTTAGTGATCTATATAGGACTCGATAAAATGTATACAGAAACTATACGACACTTCATATACTGCTAATTACATCTTTATTTTGATGCTGGTTCAAACGACAAGGAAATAAAATGAAAATAACTGTCAAAATACAAAACAAATTAATGTTCAAACTTGTGGTAGGATTACTTACTTCCAGTACCGGTCATTCCCGTGGGCTGTGGGATACCAGGGTTGATAGTCTGGGGTAGTCCCGTACCACCGGTACCACCGATCTGGGGCGTGGTCGGGGGTCCGTACCCAGTGAAACCTTTACCGTATGAGGGGACGGGGATAGAGGTCAGTGTACCAGTAGGGCCGGGTGTACAGACAGGCTGTTGACAGCATGGGTCGTTGGGATTGTCTTGCATTGAGCATTCCTTAGGAAGGTTGGGGAATGTTGGACACCTGGAATACATATACGATGAGATTCATAATTTTGATGCGGAAATATGTTTAGTCCAAAAAGCCAGTATAGGAGACGGTCTGATGCTTGATTTTGGTAATATGTTTAGTGATTTTTC
Organism: Rugalucina vietnamica; assembly: GCA_964017185.1. Lineage (NCBI taxonomy): Eukaryota > Metazoa > Mollusca > Bivalvia > Lucinida > Lucinidae > Rugalucina > Rugalucina vietnamica. Next base: position 15,669,848 of record OZ024877.1, read on the forward strand.
GAGCAGCAAAACACAAAGGTGCGGATGTGAAAAACTATTGACTGTTTTTATAGGTTTGTTGTATTTTTCTTTATGTCATACACCTATCGAGTGGGACAATCTGATATTAGACAAAAGGCCGCACTATTTTAAAGCTTAAATATCTTTTTAAATTGGACACCTTAGAAGTTAAACTTCTGATTCAGTACTGCTGAAAATTCAGTTTCTCATTGCTTACTTTGGTGTACATTTGTACTGTCCAGTCTTTCCATCAGAGCATACACATGTAAAGTCACATCCGTCATTCCATCGCATACCAGTCTGGTAGAGTGAACCCTTGTACAGACATCCCTCTGTAACAGTTTGTAAATTTAAACACGATATAGAAAGTTAATCATCAAGTAAAATATAAAATGAAACCGTCATATCTCTGTCTAGAGATTTTACTTCTTGTCTGTTGCTTGGCCCGCCGGAGTTCAACTGGTGTTTTTCTTTTGCTCCGGATTCCAATAAGTTGTTTGGCGCCGACAGGCAACATTTTGTATTTGTGAGTCCTCGTTTTTTAATCATGTTGGTGGTTATCATAATTTATTTGTTTTTCCACGATGCTTCACTGAATAATTGAGATTCACCACGAGGACCAACAACTAAACTTGATCGCGTTATCTGAAATTTCGTCTAAAACGTGACCACTCAGCACAACTACAAACAGTTGGACAAATAAATATCGCGAGTGGTCTTACCTAGGCTATTTCCAGTTGGGCTTGGTCCCATTGTGGGCTTCATTCCTGGCGCATAGGTAAGTCCAGGTCCTGGAGTTGGGGCCGGTGTGGGCTTGGCCATGGGGACGGGATATCCCCCGATGGTCCCCGGCTGTGTCTGAGATCCCTGGAAAGTCCCTGTCTGTCCGTTGCTGCACTCAATTGTAGGGCAGCATTCGCCGGGTTTCTTGACCTGTGTGCAGCCGAGGGGAAGATTTGTAACATCGGCACATCTGAAAGAAAAATGTATTTTTGTTTAATCTGCATTATGCCGTCAATCCGCATTTGAGAATAAGAGCAAAGCCAGGACCAATGCGAAACAAGCGAGGGCCAATCCACAACTGAAGACCAGGCCTTATCCTGGAAAGGCTACGTTGGACGTTTAAGTGGATTAGGGATTGCACTATCAGTGCTTTGTTTTCGTATAGGCAAAATCCCTTTTTTTATGATGCACTCAAATTTCATTTAAGACGCTATTACTTACTTCTTATTACATCTATAGAAGCCATACATGGCGTTCTCACATACACATTCTAGATCACATCCATCATCCCATCGCTGACCCTGGGTGTATCCTACTCCCTTGTAGATACAACGGTCTGAAAAGGACGTTTACGGTAAAACAATATTTGTTATTAGTTTAAACATTAAATATATAGAGGATATTTACTTTTTTGAGGTGAATACCAAATATATTTCATCGAGTGAGTTGAAAATTTAGATGTTTTCAAGTCACGAGATGAAATATATTTGGTATTTACCGATAAAAAGTAAATTTTCTTTTTATTTTATACAATACACGGGCATTTTCCTATTTACAAAGCAGGCGGTGAAAATGCAAAAACCAAAAATTTTTGAAAACACAAATACTTTTGGTACCACATTGTTCCTAACGTTCTAACTAAGAAAATGAATACCCACACTTAATGTTTTCGTTCGTAAATAAAGCAGTTATAGGCATTTGAATTTCTGAAGTGAGGCACATTTAATGACGTCAAGTGAATGGAAACGTCAGAAGTTATCCAAACTCTACAGTGAAAATATTGGCTGATATCAATCAGTAGTGAAAATATCAATATCAATTCTGCAGTGAAAATATCACTTTTATCCATTTTTGATATACATTAATTTCACTGCTAAGTATGAAATAAAGAAATGATCCCGTTAGCGTAAACGTCCGCTTCGGAAGCGGGAGGTCGTAGGATCTATCCCAATCCGGGTCATATCAGTCAAAGAGTTTAAAAATGGTACTAGTGGCTACCTTGCTTAGCGCTGGGAAATTTATGTCATGTCACCCAGACTTAATAAAGGCAAACCGCCCATCAGGGGGAACATGTTTTTACTTGCATGGAGTACACATTGACAATACACGGTACGTTATGATTTGAATGCTTCCAAAGGATCAAACCTATATATTTTATTCACTGTTTTGTCAATGTTTCAAATAATCATATAAATATCAAAGCCAAATCTCTAAAGAGTACGGGAATCTAACATAGTCCACATTAAAAAATTAAATGGGATTACATGAGGTTTACTTTCCACATCTGAATATTTATATCAGTCATTGGCTTTGGTGTGTTGGTACATGTACTTGTATGTAAGTCAATAACATTTACTTTATTCAAAAAGCTTACCATTGGGGCTTGGGGTTGGTGTAACATCTGAAATTATAAAACATGCACGTAAAGATTACATAATCCACGAAGCATACTTGTGAAAATTCACGTTATTTTCTGAAAAAACTTTTATCAGAGTATCAACAGGTAAATAAATATATAGATAAGGGGGATCTACTGGCAAGTACATGTATCATCTAATTAGACTCTCTTCCCTTACAATTTCCATACTACGTTAATATGCATAGAAGCTGAAATTGAGGCTCTGATATAGTAATTAAGGTATATTTCGTACTTCTTCACTTTGGTTTGTAATGCTGTTTTAAATGCGAAATAGTTTTTAATCATTGATTTGTAATGGTCTTTGGGTGTTGACCGCTCACTCAAAAACAAACCAGCGAATGATATAATAATTATATAATATTATGCTAGCAGTACTTACTGCACATGTTACAGAATTTCTTGCAATTATCCTTTGCAAACTGGGCATACTGGGCGTTCGTGCACATGTCCTTCTGGTACCTGGCACAGTTACCATCCACGTCCACGCATGGCCCTGGGGTCGTTGGGGTGGCACCTGGAAAATATTGATATGGATAGACGACGTCGTTTTCTTTGATTGAAAGACTTTCAGACATTAGCAAATACATTGACTTTGGAATTTTAACTTTGATATTTATTAAAGTTAATTGTCCGCAGATTTTTAAGTGATGACGATAGAAAAGTAGTCTTTGTAAATGATCACTATAAAGTAGTTTAAATAATGAAATGAGACACCCATGATTTATATATTTGCATATGCAAAATCAAAGGTACTCTTTGATTTTGTTTCTTATAACATTAGTTCTCTAGCTGTTAATAGTATTATCGTCCAATAATTATCTGTGTCTAATTTTGTCGGAAATTGTAGAGACAGGTTGTTTGATATGCTGGAAATATCATCCGTTACCTGATCCTTTCCCACTGGTAGAACCTGCCCCAGTGAAAGATCCAAACTGTTTACTGAAGTCACACACTGGTTCCTGGCAACATTTCCCGGCTGGCTTCTCTAGATGGCACTCCGGTGGTAGAGTACCGTAAGTGGCACAGCTAAAGTTTAAATAAGATATATAAATCTACTGAAAACATGTAGCAGAATTCTCATCACCGGCAGTTATCGGATGCGCGTAAAATTTTATATGGAGCGTTAACGGGAATGCTTATTTAATCCTTAATATCTTTTTTGCTATTAATCCTATCATTCCTGTGCGAACGGTTCTGTAAAGCCCATTCATATCCCTTTAAGATGAAATTAAAATTAATTTTCTATCTTATGTAAAAAATAGTCTGTTTGTTGAAATAAAACAGGTACTATCAAAATGTAATAAATATATAGTAAATAAGGAAATTTCTACATCATTTCTGTCTCTTTCACGCTTATTTGCATCAAAATGCATCATACTACAATAAGTGTGCGAACAGCTTCTATTTGTACAATGCATCTTCTTTCTGTTGGTATAATTTTTGATTTTGTATTTAAATATTAAATTAGTCTGTTTGGATAATTGGATTAGCAGGTAATAATTTCAGTTTCCGCTCGTGCGTTTCCGGATTTTTCCGTACCGTCACGTAGTTCAGCGGAAAACTTAATCTCTTAACAGGTAAGGTATAGGTATTTTGATTTTATGACACCTCCTGTCATCCGTTGATATAGCGGTCAACGATGTGCGATATAAGGAAGTATTTGATAGTTTACTTGATATTGTTTATGATAAGTTTTAGCGTCTAGTTTTTTTTAGCTACGACAGCGAAACTTAATTACAGATTAGAGCGGAGCAATTATAAAGTTTGCTTCGTTTACTGATATAAATTTCTGTTTAAAGGGTACAAAAAGTCAAACAAAGTAATTATGAAGTTACGCAGTTAATTTAAACCATTAACCGTTCAATTCAAGACATAACACCAGGAAAACATGTCCGTGAAAAGTCTTCCCCCTTAAACCCCACTTTTATATAGAAAAAAATGGGGTTTGCAGGGAATACCCAATTTTTTTCTTATTTTGCTCCAATACATAGATTGTGGGTACTCGTTAGAACCTGCCTCGGCGAGGCAGTTCTAACGTTTACCCTCAATCTATGTTTTGAGCAAAAATAAGAAAAATATTTCTACTGAAAATTTTCAATTTTCACAACTTAAAAATCTCTGTTTATTGCATGGACATGTTTTCATAATGACCAAACAATAAAAAATAATTACCAATTAAACTCCAAATATGGATTAATTGTTAAACGAAAGTGAATTAAATTTCAATGCTGAACAAGAAGGTGCGATCTACTTATTCTCAATGTATTACTCAAATATTAACTCATGTTTACAGCATAATTGACATATGAGATCTTCAGACCAATCGTCTAGTCAATTAAAGTTACCGAAACATGGCTTTGAACTTAAGACTCGTCGACAGCAAGAAAAGAAACAATGGAAGTAGTCTCTCTCTCTCTCTCTCTCTCTCTCTCTCTCTCTCTCTCTGCATATAAATATTTAAATAAATAATTATTTGTAACGTGAAACCGATCATATGGTTTCCGACAAGTTGAACACAAACCAGGCTGCACAGGCACGCAGTTACTTTGCAACTTCATCATTAGTTTCGCATATGAAATAAATAAATAAGTGAATAAATATAAATAAATAAATAAATAAATAAATAAATAAAATGCGTGAACATTGACAGAGTAATTGAATCATTTTCATTTAATACACTGATCGGTCCATAAGAACAGAAATAAGCTAAATGAATGAAATTAAACAGAACTTCAATTTCGAACTTGCATGATTCGACTGCTATCTATATCAGCAAAATACATAGAATGGATCAGTCTGTAATAGCGCAGAACATCTGTGTCATTATGATATAGTCATAAGCAGGGTTTCAAATGTCACCGCTTTAATCCCCGACAAGTTTTAATCGCAGTGTTTTCATAAGACAGGTGTGACACGCGTCCTGTGGCAATAAATCACAACTTTTATCAAAACACACAAGCCACACACAGACCAACTCCGGAGTGAAAGGCTGTTCGCGAAAGTGCATTTTGTATTTGTCCATTTGCTTGCGCAGTTATTGGCGCTTTAATTCAAAAATATATACCATTGCGAAACCTTGCCCATGCTATATGTAGAGATTTTAAGAAACAAAAATAATAAAATTTCATTGGATTTTTTTTTAAATATTTTCGCTCATCATATAAATTGTGGGTACACGTTAGGACCGCCTCGCCGAGGCGGTTCTAACGGGTACCCACAATGTTTTGTTTTAGATGAAAAATAAGATAAATAGGTGTGTCCATGCATACCCCGGTTATTTCTATATAAACGTGGGGTTTAAGGGGGTATATTTTACATGGAAATGTTTTATAAAATTCAATGCTCAAATGTACAGTTGTCACAGTTACAAACACGTCTTTCGTGTCGCGGCTCAGTTGAACTTAACAAATACACGTTCTTGTCTTCATTTGCTAGTTGTAGTCAGAAATAACATAAAAAATCTACAGGTAAAACTTTAATCTCCTTGCTAATAATGATTAGCCTCGGGCCCTTTATCGACCACAGGTAGTCTGACCGCCAGGTACACTATCTGAAAATCACGGAAATTTACGAAGATAACTTTACCTGTCTAGATGCGACTGTCACTAATCCCCTAGTTCGATAAGGCCAATATTTGATGATGAGATTTTTTGGGTATGGTGATCCGACGGCTATTTCGATAGTATGGTCCAAAAGATGAGACGCGGAACCTTCCATCTAATACTGCGTTTACACTATGTTCCCGGCGGCCCCGGCAGCCCCGTTTGCTTGAACCGTAGCGTGCGTGGAGTTTTGGTAATACATTTCTCTGATTTTCAAGATCTATTACGTTTTGTTACGTTTTCTTTTTAGTTGTATTACGATATTCGTAACAAGCCGTGGTAGTGATAAGCCGGTGTGTCACGGAGGCGCTAAGGTACGTTACGGTTATCCACGATCTATCACGATTATTAGCACGTTCTATTACGGTCTGTAACGTACTGTTGCGGTCAGTTGCGTTTTGACCAAGGCGTAACACGTTTTTTTTTGGTCTGTCAAGGTCAGCTACGGACGAAACGTAGACACCATACAATATAAAGCACATTTTTTCCTTTTGTAAACGAATAAGTCCTTTGAAATAATAACACTCGCGCTCCTCAACAACCGACTGCAGAGTTGATTAAGAAATTTCGGTATTGTAATTCTTATTCAGTTGCATAGTACAGGGTATGGTCTGTATTGTTCACTATAGTGACTGCTCCAATATGAAGAAACTTGTCCCCGTGATATGCCATTTTATATCTATAAACTTCACGCGCCGTGATAACCGTAATAGAACGTGACATACGTAGTAGCACGGGGTGAACACCGTCAAAAACCGTAATGCACCGTTACTTATCGCAACAAAACGTGTTGAGTATACCGTAGGAAACGGGGCGAGACGTGAGACGACCGTGATCAAACGCAACAGAACGTGGAAGATCCGTAGCTTGCCGGGCTATTAACTAGCTTCCCGTCGCACTACTGACCGCCTCCACGTTTCGCTACGTACTGTTACGTTCTGTCACGATGTGTTACGTTCAGCCCGTTTTATCACGGCCCATTACGTTTCTCATTTCCGCCGTGACTGCCGTGGCAGATTTTTAAACTGTCAAAAAATTGTCACGGTGTCCACGGTTATCCTGGCGTGCTACGTTTGCCTATCCCTTTCCCCTGCGTTGCCTCACGGTTATCCCGTTTTGCTCACGGTTGTCTGAAACGTGGCCGCCGTGACCGCCGGGAACATAGTGTAAACGCAGTATTAGGGCATACGGTTTTATTGCTTATAAAGTTGTAAGAAGAACAAATATCACATAATAACGTGATGCTTAAAAATTAAAAAAAAAAAACGGTCTACTCACCGTCCATTTACATTGGTTTAAAGGAGCTTAATACAAAATGGAGTTTGGCTTTGACATAACGGCATTATGTTTTCTAATGGGCATTCATACGCGCTAATACTTGCTGCAGGTAGCAATGCATAACATGTAAAGCATATGGCAATATAGTTAGACTTACACAGAAGAGCAAGTCCATAGACCAATGGAACCGTCCTGACAATAGCAGTTACTGTCACAGCCATCTTGCCATGTCTGACCCTGGTAGTAAGCCTGACCCTTGTACATACACACGTCTAGAATAATTAATCAATATCGTTTTAGTTTACAGTTATTAGTTTACAGTTATTGATATTTTGGGGATACGATATGAATGGAACCCAACTAAACGTAAACGAGAGCGTAAATCTTTTTCTGTGCTAAACTCCTTTCAGTCGTATCGCACAGAAAACATTTACAAACCAAGGAACGAGACAAACAATTAACAGATGATAAGAATTCCACAGTTTATTATGAGTATAGAGTAGGTGATTATTAAAGTGCATGGTCTAAAAACGTAACACTCAAATACATTGAAAATTGAAAAAAATCCAGTATGATATTATTCTGAATGCCTGCATGCACTTTCAAATCACCATTCTGAGTGAAAATACACCTAAAGCCTTCCAAATATATACCAATGTATCGTAACAAGCCAATCACAAACTGTGAGAGGCGGGACCCTTTGTCTCTATCCAACATTTGTAAAAATATTCATTGGAGCTTTCTATCATTATATTGGATATATTCAACAGCTAACACTTATTCGTATGAGCATCTGTTTAATAAAACTAGGGAAAATGGTTAATTTCATCACAGGCGCTTGAAGTTATATTTGTGACCCAAAAATCATCAGATTTACAGTAGTGTCTAAGGTCAATATATACGAGGGTTGTCCCAAAAGTATGTATGTGTAACGGGACGTTTTGGGACAAGCAACGTATATTCTATATTGACATATGATTGACATATGCCACGTGTATAATACGATATAGGACTCCAAGCGCCTGCGATTTTATGTAAAAGTAACATTTAATTGGACCATTATCCTTTTTCATAGATCATTTAATATTGCACTTACTGACGCCATTCTTCTTTCCCACAGTTTGGCCGTTTGTTGTACCGTATGTCCCCTTGAAGTCGCAGATAGGTTCTAGACAGCATTTGTTGCTTCCCTTTACCAACTGACATTGTGGTGGCAAGTTGTAGTAAACTGGGCATCTGAGAAAGAAAAGGGGAGATTATGACTTTAAACGGGTTGACTGAAAGCAATAGTCTTGAACGCCAGATATAACGCATTGATGGAAAGGCAATTGTATCATGGGGTTTGTCATAAAATCTCTCTCTCTCTCTCTCTCTCTCTCTCTCTCTCTCTCTCTCTCTCTCTCTCCAGTTTTAGAGCTTGAAATTTATTGTTTGAACGTATTATAACAAGTCACATGTAAGATACAATGCATATATTTATGACTTTGTTCTTATGTGTTACATGTACATGTACGAATAATGTGTCTCATTTTTATTTTTCCCAGTTTCTGAAAAAAGTCAATAGTCACGTCAATACCTGAAAGTGTAATACCAGAAATCATTTGGGTAAAAAGAAACATATATATTTACTTATTATAACAACTGTAACGTCCATGTGCAGCATCGTCGCATGTACATTCATAAGAACAGCCATCATCCCATGTCTGACCCTGGCTGTATTGTTTACCCTGGTAATAACAGCTGCCGACTGAAAGAAACGGGGTACAGATTAAGATAAAACTTAAAATCTGTTTCATTACAAAAACTTGCCCATGCAAAATACAGTGATTTTTAAAGTTGTAAAAAATGAAAATTTTCATTGGAAATTTTTAAATAATTTTCTAATTTTTGCTCAAAATATAGATTGTGGGTGGGTTCACGTTAGAACCGCCTCGCCGAATATAAATATCTCTTTATATTGCATGTGCATGTTTTCATTATGAAACGGGGTACAGATTAGATAAAACTTAACACACTGTTGTTTTTCTCCACCAATCTCTCTCAAATTTGAGGTTCTCACAACCCCACTGGCTTTTATTTTATCTACGCAACTAGTTTTAGTTTAAACCTACTACAACCACTCTGTCGCTGTTAGCATCACATTTTAACTATCATGTAACTATCATGTAGTTACATTCAAACAGACCCGCTGCGGTTTCATGATATTTTCAGCAATTAATCCAAACAATTTTTAGGATAAGTCAAATATTTCTGAAATTGGAGAAAGTCAACTGTCTGTTAATGATACGTCTATATTCATATTGCCGTCTGGACTTTTCCGTATCAAAGGCAATTCATTAAAACTCATATTGTTTGTTCTGATCTGCAAAATATGAGCCACCTCGTGGGAAAACCAACAATGTGGTTTCCGACCAGGTCCGACACAAACCGGCCTGTACAGTCACAGAAGCAGGCTAGAAGCTTGAAATTTCGGATTTAAGTAGAAGAGGAATTGTACTATCCGAGTAGCGAAAAACATAGGCGCTGATCAGCTTCGCGGTGACCGCGAAGCTGATCTGCGTCTTTGTTTTCGCCTATGCAGATTGTTGGTTTTCTCACGAGGCGGCTCATTTATAATCCTATTGTTTGATCTGATCTGCAGTATCTACGAAGTTTACATATTATTAACTCAGGTAAATGCTGATATACAAATAAACAGATAAAATTATAAATTTATAAGTAGGTACTCACAAAATCCTGTAAGAACTTGATTAGATGTCACATCTGCAAGATAACAAATAAAATCATTCTTATATAGAAACAGCGAGAATGTTAAACATACATTATAAATTGGGTGTTCTTCAAATGCTTAAGCCAAAAGAAACGGAGAACAAATACCATTCACATTCTGACAAATTAGTTTGAATTGAGAATATTTAACTGTACCTGACTATAGAAGTGCAAAACAATTAAAATTATTTCTCTTTCTTCGAATCAATACTTTGAATTACACTTACTACAGAAGCCGCAGTATTTTCTGCAGTTGTCATGTGCCCATCCCTTGTACTGTCCTGTACACACAGATATATCATAGGAAGCGCAATCCTGGAGTCTGTCGATACATGGGGGTGGGGTGGTAGGTATAGATGCTGTAATTAAAAATTGAAATAAAGTACAAGTAGGCAATGATCAGGAAATTGTGCAATCAGAAAGAATTCCCACTCCATATTGAGTCTATTTGAATTCTAAATACAAATCCTACCGATGCAAAAAATGAGCGTCTATAGATTTTGTCTAGATCAGCTGGCTAACCTGCACTCCGATACACTTCGTGACCTCGCTCCTCTCCCGTGACAGCTGGTATGGAGAGGTCTAACGGAATACCGATGGAAATATTCCGTCTAGATTTTGTCCAATGAACATTTTTATTCCGTCGACTTATAACTTTATGATGAAGCTAAACAAATCATAATAATAATGATATTAATAATAACAGAAGCTAAACAAATAATAATAATAATAATAATAATAATAATAATAATAATAATAATAATAATAATAATAGCAATGACAGAAAATACTGTAACTGACAATCGTGCACACCTTATGAAAAACTCGATATCTAAATGGCAAAGTCGCCTGTTGGGTATTGTTTCTAGAAACGTTTGATATTTCAAAAATGTTATATTTATTTCTGAAAATATGTTACATGACGTGATGTCGGAAAAGTAGAAACCATTTGTATTTTAAAGGTTTTTTTTTTTTTTTTTTTTTTTTTTTTAAATATAATATTAGTTTACAGATGGTATTCAAATTTTCCTTTACTTACTTTTGCAGAACCCACAGCTTCTTTCACAGTTGTCTCTGGCCCAGGCGGCGTAGTCTGAGCACACTGCCGGGATTTCAAAGCTTCCACAGCTGGGGTTGGTATCCTGACAGGGGTCAGGCGGCAGCTCCGTGGGAGTTAGCGTCTGTGGTGATGGTGGAATGGCTGAAAATATTATATGAATTTGTAAGGTAAATTGCTGCTTCATTTTGAGGTTTAAAATCAACTAGTGAAGTAAATTTAACTGCAAAAATGGAGAAGCCTGTGGAATATTTTTCCCCAAAACAACAACAAAATAAACATCCGTCACTGCATTTATGATTAACACAATGATGTAAACCAGCATATACACAAATATAAATATGTTCAAAAGTCTAACAACATAAGCCACTCTCGTCGCAAAGTCAGAAATAAATTACAACAACAACTAAAAGAAATATTTGTATAAAACCTGACTTTGACATAATTTCGCGATGTGTCTTTTTCATAACTTATCATAACCTACCTGCACAAGCTTTAGTGTTGAGTTGAGCAGTGATCTGTTGTAGCTGACTGAAGTCTTGGACTGTCAGGACGTGGGTGGCATCAGGATCTGTTGCCATCTCATTCAGTTCAGTTTTATCAACGCCCGACCCTACCCCGACGGCAAATACCTACAGGAAATAAGACCTGGAGCCTTATAAATGTGATAAATCCCATATCTGACGAATGGATCATTTGGATGAGTCGACTTTCATTTTTAGGGCCATCAGGAGTGATTTTTTAGCTCACCTGAGCCGAAGGCTCACAAGGTGAGCTTATAGTACAGTAGTCGAGCCGGCGTCCGTCCGTGCGTCTGTGCGTCTGTGCGTCCACATTTTCAAACTCAAATATCTCTAAGACAACAAGGCCGATCGTGATCAAATTTTATCTAAAGCATCAGTGAGGAGGGGGAAAGGTTGCATTAGGTTTTGAGCCAGGTCGGATCGGAACTCGGGTTTCCATGGCAACAGATAGCTCCCATAGACTTACAATGGGAAAAACATAAAAAAATCTTCTTCTCCGAAACCACAAGTCCCAGACCTTTCATATTTTGTGTGTAGCAATGTATAGCGGTCCTCTTTATAAATCCTGCCAACCGTGCCCCTGGGGTCCATACGGGCCCCGCCCCGGGGGCGTTATGGGAAAAACTTTAAAAAATCTTCTTCTCCGAAATCACAAGGCCCAAAGCTTTCATATTTTGTTTTTAACAATGTATAGTGGTCCTCTTTATAAATCCTGCCAACCGTGCCCCTGGGGTCCATACGGGCCCCGCCCCGGGGGCGTCATGGGAAAAACATAAAAAGATCTTCTCCGAAACCATTTGGCCCAGAGCTTTCATATGTTGTGTTGACCAATGTATAATCCTCTCCTTTATAAATGCTGCCAACGGTGCCCCTGGGGTCCACACAGGCCACGCCCCAGGCATGTCATTATCTACCATAGACTTATAATGGAAATATATAAAAAAATCTTTTCTGCAACAGCATAACACAAAGCTTGTATATTTGATATACAACATTGTCATGTGGAGCTCTACATAAATCCTGCCAATTTTGCCCCTGGGGTCAAATATGGCCCCACATCGGGGGTCATTATAGGACCCTGACCTTGTTCGACGATTTTTTTCACGTGAACAAAAATGGCAGAAAAGAGGATACACAATCCGGACAAGAGCTCTTCTGCTGATGTAAGTAGGGTTTCAAGGTCACATGACCAAGATGGCCACCTTACCCATATATGGTAAAAGCCTTGATGTACAATTATTCTACCCATTCCGGATCAAGATCATGAAAATTGCTGCGCATGCGCATATGAATGATTTGAGTATTATAAACTTAGTATTATCTTGAAGCCAATTTAGTTCCTCATCAACTGTAATGGTTTTCATTTTTGATCAAGCACGCGACTGTGACCACTGGAGCGTGAAAGTCTATGCATAATTGAAGTCAAAGCGAATCAGCTGGAGGTAATCCGAATCATGTACTATATATCACCACCGATGGGTTTATCCTTCAAATTCTGTGCATGTAGTCATATAGTGAACCTTATGCAATATTCCGAGGACCAAAACATATGCCCTTTTCGGCGGCATTTTCCCATAGCCCTGTTTGCTCACCCCCACCCCCACCGAACACACGATGTTCCATGGGTAATCTGAATAACGTCGGAATACTATATGATGCTTGTTAAAAACACAGATTATTTCATTTTACACTTAATTTTATAACATTAAGACACAAAATGTAAAAGATCTACCTTAGATCGAAACATCAAACAGTCCAAGTCCTTTGAGAGCATAAAATGACAGTATGCGGTTAATCGTGATTCGGAGTAACTACAATGACACCGTTTCAAAGTTTCTAATTAAATATGTAGTAATATTCGATTTTGGAACGGAAAGTACGTCAAAATGACAGAAAATAATAAAGAAAAAAAAATATAAGCAATCAAAATCGAAAGATATCTTACATGGTACATTTCATTTTCGGGAAATTCGGCGAACCGCCTTTGAAAAAGAAAGGTTTTTTCCATCGTGTTTCTGTATATGAGCCGGGAACCATTGACGTTAACAAGATGTTGACGTCATTATCCACAATCATTCAGTGATGGAATGAAACAGGTTTGAATCAAGAGTCAAGTGGCCAAGTTCGTTTGAAAATTTCTTGTTTTATATCTTGTGAAATTCTTTTGAAAATTATTTTGATCCGGATCATCTACAGACCCGCAATGTATTCGTTTATTGTTTAGGGCAAATTCGTCATTAAAATCTCACTATTGAAACAAGCACAACGCTAAAGGTATGTGCTTGCTCCAAAGCTCCCTTAAAATTATTTTCAGAGCTCCACGTCTCCCTTAAAATAAATGAATTTTCTCCCCAGCTCCTCAGAGCCCCTGGTAGGGTTCCAAGTATTACTATATAATTACCTGTACATTATGTTGTCTAAGTTTCTTGGCTTCACTGAGTGTGCTAGGTCTGTTAGTGGACCGTCCATCAGTGACCACAATGGCGATGTTGGGTACTCCAGCTCTGTCACCATTGGCAGCAGTGAACATTTTGGTGTATGCGTCCTAAACAGATAAATTTTCAATTTACACTATGAAGCAAAGTTTTACATCTGCCAGAAACAATGTTTGACGAGATAAAAAAAACCACGGGTTATTGCAATTTTTCATCTTAGATAAAAACGTATCGCCAGCATTGGATTTATCACTAATTTAAAAGACCGAGATCATTTATTTCTATTGCTGTTTTCAATTAATTGCCCATATGTAAGGACAACCACTAGACTCTAGACTTTATGAAACAAGGCGACAGCATGCCGGCCGATGAAATTCATCATTAAAATTTTGACTACTCCTTCAATTTCGAAAATGACGTCTTAAAATAACTTACCTTCAATGCCTGTCCAGTGTTCGTGGTTCCCCTTTTGTACGGAATATTACTGATGGCCTGAGTGAGGGAATTCTTAGTCATATATTTGTTGAGTCCAAACTGGATGTAGGTCCTGTCACTGAAAATCTCCGTCCCCACCCTGACCTTATCTTGCCCAATATCGAACTTGCTGACGACGTCCTTGACAAAGGTCAACATTTTGTTGTAGTTGCTTTGTCCAATACTGCCAGAAGAGTCAAGGATGAAGAGCATATCGGCTTTTGCTGCGCATGTTGGGGCGGTGTTGTTTACAACAGGTTTGGAAACTGAAAATGAAGAAAATAGCTTAGCTTTTGTATTTTTGCTGTAATAGAGAATTATTTGACAATATTTACGAATATTTTGTTCGTAACGGTTCAGATGAGGATATTCAATTTCGAAGGCATAATCCGACTAATTGTATATTATAATCTGGATATTTAATTGTACCATATAATCTAAAAACTATTATTTGCTATGTCGGGCCATGACGAATCCTGTTCATTTTCACCTTCATTCTACATGCATATCACGAAATCTTAGTAAATCTCAGTAAATACCAAGAAATATTTACCTTCGCAAGCCTTTGTGGACAGAAGTGCCTGCAATGACGTCAATGCGTCGAAATTATCAGCCTTGTACACGTGGGTGTTGTCAGGGTCAGTTGCCATGGCATTGAGCTCGGCTGTTTTGGCCCCGGAGCCAACACCAATAGCCAGGACTGTGATGCCCGCGTCCCGAGCCTTCTTTGCCTCTGAGGCAGTCAGTGGTGGATTGTTGGACTGGCCATCAGTGACGATGATGGCGACGTTAGGTACGTTGGGTCTGTCACCTGATAGAAACAGGCATGGTTTATATAATATAAACTTTGGTACAAAAATGTTTCTTTCATAATACCTTAGTTATTCTTTTTGAGGAATCCTAAAACATATGCTTTTATTTTTATTTTCAGATGCGCGTGTTATTTATCATTGACCTATAATTTATTTTTATCTTTGTAAAAAAAAAAAGAAAGAAAGAAAAGATATAAAAAAGGAAAGGTCTAGTACCAGTTGACTGGCAGCAGCGATTTTACGTTGCAATGACGATTTTACGTTAAATCGGCTGCTGCCAGTTGACTGGTAATAGCGATTTTACGTTAAATTGGCTGCTGCCAGTTGACTGTCACCAGCCATTTTTACGATAAATCGCTGCTGCCAATCAACTGGTTATGGCAATCTTAACATAAATTAGCTGCTGTCAGTTGATTTTTTTTTATATATATATTTTACAATTATTTGTAGTTTAATGAAGTAAAGACAGTATAAGGTTGTCAAAGTATGAGTAGAAAATGTATCAAATGAAAACATGTCCGTGCAATTTCAAACCTTTAAAACGTTTTGGATCTATATTTCCATATTATATGCAATATTTACCCTTTGCTGCAGAGAAACTATCAGTTCGCATGAAGCGAATAGCATCCCCTGTGTGGGTCAATCCCGTGGTGTACTTGATGTTATTTATAGCAGTGAGCATGCGCTGTTTATCGCTATAGGTGTTCAAATTGAACTCGGCCTTGTGGCTCGTCTGGAAAGTGTCGACGCCGATCTGGACATCTGTGGGCCCAATGTCGAAGCTGTTAGCCACGTTCTTGACAAATCCCAACATCTTCTGGAAGTTGCTTGAGCCCACGGAGCCGGAAGAGTCCAGGAGGAAAACGATATCAGCCTGTGCGTTACATTCTGTGACAGAAAGGTATATTATTACATTAACATGTGAGTACACATTTAATCTTGCATTTTGTTATCGGTAAATACATGTATGCATATTTTACGATTCTAGTCTAAGAAACAAGGTACCAATGGATAACTGTGGAAGTGAAAATGAGTCTAAAAGTATAAAAAGAAGATATGGCATGCATTTAATGATAAAAAGTAAGATTGATTATTTAACCTTGCGGTGGGGCATATTTTCTAGAAGTGAAATGTATATAGAACCAATTTGAACAAATTGAAACATAGACAGGAGTACATGTGTATCGCTTACAAGGTGTCCCTCCAATTATTCGACTACAGTACAAAATAACATAAACTCAGTGACTTACGTGGTTTAGGCTTTGGTGTTGCTGTCGGTGCCATTGTGGTCGCCTTAGCTGAAATAATTAGTGAAAAAATTATTAAAGACCTTTGCGGAATATGTGTCATTTTCAAAAACGAATTAATTATAAACAGAACATTTATAATATTAGCTTTTCTCGAATTGTTTTTATGCGTTGCTATACGTGCTTTTATATGTTTATGTTCTATTGAAATAATGTATTTGAAACATTTTATATATACACTCAGTGACCATAAATGTGTTCCTAAAATGGAAAAATGCAAAATTTTTTAGCCATTTTTTGTGTTCAAAACAATATATTACTTCAAAATAATCATATTACATACCATCATGTAGGGAAAACTTTTCCAAGCAATGTTAAAATATTGGTATCATTTATGATACAAAAGGAATTGGTTGCTAAGCAATTTTAGAACACCACTTTTAATGAAGCATCAGTCTGCTGTTTGTGGTTGCTATGACTACAGTGTGCAACATTACCACCTGATATTTTGTGAGATGAAGGGTAAGATATTAGGCTCTTATGTAAAATCCACTTGAAGATTTTTAAAATAACAAAGTTTAAAATGGCACTAGTTTAATTGCCGCAGAAATTCTGAGAACACTGACACTCCCATTGACTTCATTGCAAATTTTGTCTTTTTTTTTGCTTGTTAAAAATCAAGGTTATCATCATTACCAAACATATTATACAAAGTTTAATGCATATTTTTATTTTTCAATAGTAAATCAGCCAGATGTTAACATGTTTGTTACCATGGCAACCATTTAAGTTGAACACGTACCCATTTTTCAAACATGTTCTTAAATTGCCTAGCAATCGGCAAAGAATTTAAAACCAAAGTTATGGTCAACAACAATTTACTCCTGAGAAGATTTACTTTACAATGGTATGTAAGAAAAGAATATTAGAAAATACAATTATAATTAATATTTAAACCCAAAAACTTAAAATGCATTTTTTTCACTTTGGGAACTGATTTATTGCCACTGAGTGTACGTATATATGTATGTCCCAATGTGTGTTTGCAATCAAAGCATGGTTATCAATAGCCAGCGAAGCCTTATAGCACTGTCACACATTCACGTATCAGCGGCGTATCGCTCACGTATCTATGAAAATGTCGATACGCCGAGATCTGAGCCGTATTTTGCTCGAGAGACGTATGCACCACGTACGTGTGACGTTCTTGCTACGTTCCCGTGGCGTATCCGTGACGTATCTGTATGGAATTTCACTTTCGTATGTACAGCGTATCAATGCGTATGTGCTACGTACGTGTGACGTATGTATGGCGTATGAGGTGTACGCGTGACGTATCTACGGCGTATGTACTACGTTCCATTCTTATCTGCGGCGTATCTGTTCTGTACCAATTGCTTTTTAATACCTATGAGAACAAACGGTTGTGTTCACTTTGTTCATGCAATTCGCACATTATAGTTATCAATTATCAGAGGCGGAGAAATCTAGATAATCTAGATTAGCATCAAAGAAAAAAAAACGAGGTTGTGGTGGTGATCGTGGTGGTCGTGGTGGTGGGGGGAACATCTTCAAGCTCTCCATTTTAGTCGTAAGACGACATGAACAAAGACGGAGGCTACACCAAGCGTAGCCATGAAAGAACCCTGCATGACATCCAGAACCGTGAGAAACATCTGATCCATGACTTCGGAAAAACGAAAACATACATATAGAAGCATTAAGATTCTCTTGAAACGCCACAAAATATTCCTAATACTCCTTATACGTCACACATACTCCACAGCAGCGAAACGAACTTAGCACATACGTAGAACATACGCCATTGATACGCGAGATACGCCACACGTACGTCGCTGATATGCCGTAGGTACGAAAAGACATTCAAGGATACGCCACACATACGTCACACATACGTAGTAGATACGAAAGGTACGCTGTACATACGTCACGCTTACGTGGCATGTTAACCGCTACGTACGTGTGGCGTATCAGGAGTATGAGCTACGTATCTACGACGTACCTGCCACGTTGCTTTCGTTTGTACCACGTATGTGTGACGTATGTACGGCGTATCGGACCTGCTACGTACGTGCTACGAATTTTTAAGTGCACACATAAAAAAACGTAGCACCTCGGCGTATGAGGAGTATGAGCTACGTATCGAAGAGTATGAGCTACGTATGCCCACGTATCTACGACGTACGTGTGACGTACCTTTCGTATCTCGATATGCCGTAGATACGTGAGCCGATACGCGAATGTGTGACAGCCCTATTACACTCTTTGACTTCTCGTAATAAAACTAGACCTGACCAGACTTACATCACTCTATGCGGACATTAAAACACGCATTCTTATCAGGCTGGCAATATACAAGTAATGTTATTTTCAATCGTACAATACCTTCGCAAGTCTTTTGTGTCAAGGTTCCTTTAATTGTGCTAAGTGAATTAAAATTAGTAACAGTGAACACGTGACTGCTGTCAGGGTCCGTTGCCATGGCATTCAACTCGGCTATCTTGGCCCCCGACCCCACTCCAATAGAGAACACGGTAACACCAGCAGCTCTCAACTTGCCGGCTTCTGTCGTCGTGGCTGACTGACTGTTGGATTGACCTAGATATTATAAGAATGATTTGAGCCTGTGCGTGAGAAAACCAACAATTTAGAATCCGACCAGGTCTGACACAAACCGGGCTGTACAGTCACAGATGATGGTTGGAGGCTGGAAATTTTGGATTTAGAAAGATGAGGAATTGTACTATCCGTGAAGCGAAAACAAAGGCGCTGAACAGCTTCGCAGTTACTGCGAAGTCAGCTTCGCAGTTACTGCAGTTACTGCGAAGTTGATCTGCGCCTTTGTTTTCGCCTAAGCATTATGTTTGTTTTCTAATGCAGTGGCTCATTTGAAACTTTTCAACAAATATAAATGAATGTTAAGTTGGTTCTGCGCTACACTTGGTGAGGAATTTTATTTTTGCGTATGGTTATGAAGTTGCTGTCGCAAAATACACTGAAAAAAAGTTATAAGAGGCCACCTCATATTTTTTCTTCTAGTTCAGAAAGTAAAATACGATCAATTAAAATTCATGATCATATGAATAAGCCAATGCAAAGGGTACCAGCTACTGTAAACAAAACGTTTTTGAATCGATCATTAAAAATGAAATTAAAATAGATAGAATGAACTTTGTGTGATACAAATTTGTGTATAGTTGGATAATTATACGGACTATCACATACATAGTGAGTTTTGGACATCAAAAACGTACTTTCATAGATAATTCATTATCTATTATAACAATAGAAACGTTTTATATAAGACCGTACTAACACGCCCTGAGGCCATTCGTTTGTTATATTTGAACTGAGCGCTTCACAGAAGACGGGTCACGCCCGACTGTGATCGAGACAAGGGAGGTAACTCTGCAAGGACTGCGATTAAGATACGAGAGCAGTTTCAAATATTAAGAGCATGGCATCAGATCCTGAATTGATAAAAGTTGAGGAGTCTGTGAAACAGAAATACCTCGAAATTGTAAAAAACATGTCGTACTCAGAGATGCAAAGATTCGATAAACATGTTTATCAAAAGCTGGTACGGGACGAAATGATACATCTGTTGCCTGATTTCGACAAATCACAACTTAACGAAACTGCGCTGTATGTATCCAATGCATTGAACAACTCGGTTAAAAGGCTTCTACCCAAGCGAACACGTGAAGCATCATCCAAAGCAGCAAAGACTTCCGAGGTTCTGTCCGAGTCTTTATTACAAGACTTGGATACGACTATGCAACCGTTGGACGAGCGAAACGAGGCGAATAAGAGTGATGAGATCGAAATCTGTGAAACTGCCATTACGCATAGTACTGGGGACGCAGATGGAAGTAACAGCTTATTGGATGACAGCATCACATTGGTCAAACAAACTCTAGTGTCAGAAAACATACCTGCTAACAACAATAAAGACAACACCGTGAATTCTAAATGTTGTGATACCTGCAACATTAAGCCTAAATCAAAAAAGTCCCATCCCATGATAAGATGTTCTTTATGTATGTCTTGGTTTCATGAGCAGTGTGTAGGCGTTGGCAAAGACGAACCTGTCGGAATATGGCTATGCTTAACGTGTCGACTGATACCACAAGGACTACAAAGTAGCATAACTGTTCTTACCACAGATGTACAACAGCTAAAGACATCAACATCATCAATTATTACAGCACTTGGTCGCTTAACAACTCAAGTTACATCTAGTATAGAAAGCATTAATGATAAACTCACGGCCCTAAGCAACCAAGTAAACCGAAATGACAAGAAAGTATCAGAAACCCTAGACTCTATAACTACAACATCTGATAATATGAAAACCAACTTTGAGCAGAAAACTTGTCAGATCCTTAACAAAACAACAACAATTATTGACAAAATCAAACAACAAACTGAAAAAATGAACACGGTGCCTGCACAAGTGAATGCTAAATCAACCTCTGAAACCAAGAGTACCACGACAACCATCAGTTCCAACTCAAATGCTGATGGACAATGCCCACAAAAACAAACTGAGCCCCCAAGAAATCAAAATGAAAAACCCACTGAAAAGGCCAAAATAACAAACAAATCCAAGAAAACAAACCCTGGGCCGAATAGAACATCTGAACACCAAACACCGCATAATGAAGACATTGAGACTGTCGATCTAACCAAATCCCCAAAACCAAAAAGAACAATATACCAGTCAACCCTCTTAGTTGGTAGTTCCATTATGAAAGATATACAAATCAATGAACTGAAAAAGAACACCACGGTTCGATCCTTCCCGGGAGCTACTATTGACCGGCTGCAAAACAAACTTAACCAGTTTAACATCGATAAGTGTAAAAACATTGTTATCCATGTTGGCGGAAATGATGCCGATCAGGGTGTTGACCTAGAAACATTCACTGAAAGCTACACTTCACTTCTGGATAATCTAGAATCTGAAAACCGTAGACTTATAGTGTCAGGTTTATTACCTAGAGAAAGTGTTAATCTCGAACCCTATAATGAGAAACTGAAAACATTATGCCAAAACAGAGATATTGAATTTATTGACCACTACAATGGCTTTCTACTTGCTTCCGGTGACATGGCCGATTCATATTTTCACAAGGATAAGGTTCACCTTAATTCTTTTGGAAAGAAAAAACTATTGAAAAACATCGATGTAGTACACCAAGTAACCAGTGCAAACACAAACCATGCTGTACCACGGAACGGATATACGTTCGTTGGCCGTTCGGGTTTCCCTGCAAAAAGCAGAGGTTATAGAAATGGTCCGAAATATTGTCATATTTGTTCACGAAATGGTCACAGCACACAAGACTGTTGGTACAATGGCAGAAACGCTGACTTGAATGGACTAAATTCTGTTTAGGATATTGATGGGTGCATGAAACAAAGTCCTAATACACTTTCCGACTGTACCTATGAGGTAACTACAGACAACAGGTTTACATGTCTTTCTCATAATGATGACGCAGAAATTCTCGTCACTGAGCCAAATCAAGCAAGTGTTTCTGACATCCTACAAAGTCGATATGATGATAATGTAACAGTATGTACACCTGAACATACAAATGAGATTAAGAGCCAGAGTAATTATGGTTGCATCAACCCGTTATTAGAGACGGAATTAGACCAAACTACCGAATTAACATTTAAATCAAAAGGTCTTCTCTTTTGTAATTTGAATGTTCATCATCTAGTCCCAAAAATCGATGAATTACGCATAACTATGGCACATGAACATAGTCCCGATATATTCGGCATGTGCGAAACATTTTTGACAGATTCCGTTCCTGATGATCAGTTGGCTGTAACTGGCTTTGATCTTATACGTAAAGACAGATCCGACACACAGAATAAAGCAGGAGGAGGTGTTCTTCTTTATTATCGCAATTCCTTAAATTGCAACCGTCGACGTGAAATTGAAATTTCTAACATTGAGACCCTTTGGGTTGAATTGGCTTTACCAAACTCAAAACCATTTTTAACTTGTACTCTTTATCGACCTCCTACCGCCAAATCTGAGTGGATAGATCTGTTTGAGGAAGAACTATCAATAGCGCAGACTACGGGCCTCGAGATTATTGTAATGGGCGATTTCAATTTGGATCAATATACAAACACAAATAGAAAATGGCTGAACTTAATTGAACTTTTTGATTTATCGCAACTTATATCTCAACCGACACGAGTTACAGAGACAAGCTCAACTATTATCGATCACGTTTATACATCACATCCGGAAAATATTCTTGAAAGCTTTGTATCACACTATTCGGTGAGCGATCATTTTCCAGTATGCTTTTCAAGGAAAATTAATAATAAAGTAAAAAAAACAGACCATATGACCACTACATATCGATCTTTTAAAACGTTTAACGAGGATCCGTTCATCAAAGACCTTGCGGCAGACCTCAGAAATTTCAGCGTTGATCTGCAATCAGATATAAATGATGATCTTACAGTATGGTATACTATCTTTTTAAAGAACTTAGATCACCACGCACCGTATAAAACTAAGCGCGTAAAATCCAAAAAATTACCCGATTGGTACAATGATGAAATTTCCAATGTAAGAAGAAAACGCGATGCTTGTAAACGGAATCATTTATGGTCTGAATATAGAAAATACCGAAACAGGACAAAATCTTTGATAAGAAAAGCTAAACGCAAACATTTTTCAGATTCAGTCACACAATCAAAAGACACACGGGCAATGTGGCAACATTTCCGTAAAATCAATAACAAGGATAAAAGCTCCAGCAGTAATCTGCCTGAAGAAATTATCGTAGATAACGAACGACATACATCCTCAGAAGATGTAGCAAGCAAACTAAATGAATATTTTTCTACAATCTCAGATAAATTTGGCAGCGATAATCCCGATAATGTGGGCCCTGATTTGTCAAAACTAACAACTTTTGTAAACGATAAAATACCAGATGATATATATTTCAAAATTCCTTATATCACCCGAGAGCAAGTGGCAATCTCACTTATGAATTTAGATTCTAACAAAGCTATTGGATTAGACGGCATAGGACCTAGAATAATAAAGTCGGCCGCTAATGTATTATCAGATAGCATATCTTCTCTTATTAACAAAAGTATAGCTACCGGAAAATTCCCCGACAGATTAAAACTTGCTAAAGTATACCCTATCCACAAAAGTGGCAGTAAATCCGACCCATGTAATTATAGGCCAATATCGATTCTGCCTACATTATCCAAGATATTTGAAAAACACGTAAATAAACATCTGATGGCATACATGAATAAATATAATATCATCCATGAAAGTCAGTCGGGTTTTCGGCAGAAACATAGTTGCCAAACCGCACTTATCAAACTCATTGACCAATGGATGGCAGACATAGACAAAGGTGATACAATTGGATCAATGTTCATTGATTTTAGGAAAGCTTTCGACTTAGTGGATCATAAAATACTAATACAGAAACTTGCTGCATATAAATTAAATAATACATCACTTCGTTGGTTTACATCATATCTTGAATCGCGAAAACAATCTATACAGTATGAAAGAGGAATGACATCTTTTGCAAATATTAAATCTGGCGTCCCACAGGGATCGATTCTGGGACCAACACTTTTCCTCCTCTTCGTAAATGATTTACCTCTCTTCCTAAAGCACTGCTACTGTGACTTATTTGCGGATGACACAACAGTACACACGAGTAGCTCAGATACAAACAAGATTAACGAAGAAATTTCAGCTGACTTTGTAGAAATAATAAATTGGAGCAAACGAAATAAGTTACCTATAAACCTTGACAAAACAACATATATGTTACTTAAAGCAAAACATAGGTTAGACGCCATGGAACATCTAGAACTACATGTAGAGGGCACAAGTATTAAACAAGTCTCAAAACAAAAACTTTTAGGGATAATCATAGATGAAAACCTCTCTTGGACACCGCAAATAGATAACCTGTGTTCGATTTTGTCATCCAAAATATCGCTACTTAAACACATATCAGCATATGTACCACAAGATGTACAAAAGATATTTTATCAGGCTTATATCCTGCCTCTTATAGACTATGGTAGTAATACTTGGGGCACAACATCCGGTCCTAATATTGAACGTCTTTCTAAGCTTCAAAAACGAGCAGCATGTATTATTTTAAAAGCCGACTTTATGACACCATCTCTAGATATGTTCGACCAATTAAGTTGGCAATCAATACCAAAACGATTAATGTATAACAAAGCGATATTAGCATATAAAGCGCTTAATAATTTGACACCGACATACATAACTAACTTGTTAAAACCGATTTCACAAACGCATTCACGGTGCTTAAGATCGTCCGAAAATGGCCTTTTGTCAATCCCTAGGTCACGGTCTGCGCTATTTGATCGCTCATTTTCTTATTCTGCTTCAAAACTATGGAACTTGTTAAATTTGAGAACAGCAGGCTCCTTAAATGAGTTCAAGAGTTATCTCAGAAACTATATTTGATATATTCATCAGTTATTACAATGTACTTATATTTTCATACATCTGTCCTGTATATCTATATGCAACTAAACTCAAAGCTTAAGACGTTTTAATTTTAAAAGCATGTTTTAAAAATGATAAACTTTAAAATGTTCAAAACATTATTACATTATTTTATTATGGAGCTATATAACGCTAGCTTTTAAGTTCATAATTTACTTGTCATGTTTTATTGCATCCTCTGCAGAAATCAACAGTGTTATTGTTTTAAGACACATCAAAATGCAAACAGTTTTAGAGATTTTGTCTATCTTAAATCTTAATGCATTTTAGTGACATAATGTAAATTTGTATATTATTGTATGATATGTTAATTGTTTTACTATGTTATAGAGGGCCACTTGGTAGAATGGCTTATTAGCTAAAAGTGTAGACCTCTTAAAATATTGTATAAATAAAAATAAAATAAATAAATGTCTAACACTGGCTCTGTGAGTTTCTGCATTCCAAAATGCGTGATACTTCTCATACAGACGAAGCATGTGTAAAGGTACCCTCATTTCAAAAAGTCCCACTTTATTAACATCAAATTAAGTGTCATATTATGACGTTGTGCTTTTACATTTTAATTCATTTGAAAGTGCTACTGACTGCCATGATGCAAGATAAAATTAAGTCAAAAGTGTTGCTGCAATAAGAATCTTCGTTTCTGTTTGTACATGCAAGAGGACAACAACCTGAATAACAGGAATTCAGCTTTTGTATGCAATTTGCATACCAACTTTGTTCTTCTCCAGTTGCGTTATTATCAGCAGCATGGCATTGAAATTTTCAGCGATTATTTAGGTCAAATACTAGACTCTGATAAACTTTGAAAATTCAAAAAATCGTCCACAAATTTTGTTATTTTGTTCGTTAAAAATTGGCATTGAAACCGGAAGTGTGCGGCAGCCTTGACCTGTTGGTCCTCGAAAATGGTCTAAAACAGTTCAGTCGAGTTATATCTCTCATTTCCAGGCCTCATCAAGTGAATTTAACAGGGGTCAACATGTTTAAGAGGCACATTTATGAATTTTCAAAAACATCTCAAAATTGGCGATTTTTAAAAATGCATAAAAATTCTACCAGTAGAGAAAATTCGAATGTTTGATGTTTTTCCGAGCCGTAACGACCCCTTTGATGACACCCGTTCCCAATTTTAATAAATGGTGTGCTGTATCCAATTTTTTATTTAAAAACATTGATTTTTGCATTTTTACTCCAAAAACGCCTTTAGTAAAAGAAAATTATTTCTTATCACTTTGGAACTTTACTTACTTGAAAGACACGTCTTTTGGCAAAAAATCGTGCAATTTTGAACATGGCTTATAGAAACAAAAAATGAGTTTGAAAAGTGGCCTCTTATAACTTTTTTTCAGTGTATTGCTATCAAGAAAACATGTTCGTGCAATAAATACCCCCTTATACACCACTTTTTATATAGCAAAACTGGGGTATGCAGGGGTATTCCTATTTTTTTTTTCTTATTTTTGCTCCAAAACATTGATTGTGGGTACTCGTTAGAACCGCCTCGCCATTTTTTGAACAAGAGTATCAAAAATATCAGGTTTTTTTTTTTCAATGAAAATTTCAATTTTTACAGCTGAAACAAAATCTCTGTATATTGCATGGGTAAGTTTTCGTTATAAGTAGCTCAGCAGAAATCCTACGGCATACGGTTGATTAAATAAACTAATGAATTCCATGTTCTTGATACCAAAATGTATTTGCTTGACAAATACATGCAAACAGTATCGTATCTTTGATTATTCTAATCTCAAAATCACGCCTCAATGTCATTTGAAATAGGTGAAACTCAATACAAGCGCATAAAGGTCCTTGGTAGTCCATAAAAGTTACCAATGTAGAATAGATAATAAAGACTGCGGCTGTAAATTATTTTGCCATAGCCCCTAGATGTATAGTGTCCTTTTCAGGATCAGAGGCAAACGGTATAAGCTAAGTTAGATTGGGGCGTAACTGGATGTTTATTGGTTTAATCGGAGTATGAAAAGAAAAAGAATCCGGATTCAATTTCGCCGGAAACTGAGAAAGGACTCATCCTTAAGATGAAGATAAAACTGCCCCTCCCTCAAAATTGTGGTAAACATCAGGAAAACAAGTCCGTGCAATGAATACCCACTGAACCCTACTTTTATATGGTAAAACTGGGGGTGGGGATATGCAGGGGTATATCAATTTTCAATTTTTAGAACTTAAAAAATCGGTGTATATTACATATGCATGTTTTCGTAATCTGACCTACCATCGGTGATGACAATAGCTATTTTGGCAGCATTTGGCCTCATCCCGTTCTGTGTTTTAAATGCCGTTTCTCTAGCATACTTCAGAGCATCAGCGGTATGAGTTGTACCACTTGTGTATCTGTGAAAATACGCAAACAACGTTGTCATCACCTTCAAAAGCATGCGCTGCAATATGATCAAGAAATCAAAGAAATTTGAAAATGATGTGACAAATGAAATCTCTGCAAGAGGTTATTAAATAAAAAAAAAGGCTGTCCACAGGAGATATGACCTTTTACACAAGTGTACCCATGGCCGATGCTTATTACGCGTTATGTCAAACAAAGGGTTTAAAATAGAAATTAGTGACTCATGTACCACATTTTAATGATTCGATGAGCCCTAGTTATTCTGCACCCCTCTGTGCACACCCCGTATTGCTTTTACAAGAGTCATCAGTTCACCAGCCACTAGTGTCAACTATTATGAAAGCATTGATGATAAATATGACACATTTAGCAAGAAGATGACAAAATGTAACAAGAATACTAGTGTCAAGTTCTCTCAATGTGCGTGAGAAGTGCACTATCTGTATTAAACCTTAATTTCTAACGCCACTGTATAATGTCTCTCATCATTATTATTACCTGATGTGTGATACAGCATTTTTAATATCATTCTTCGTGTGGAATTTATTCAGATGAAACTGTAGGTACACCTTGCTGTCGAAAGTGACCACGCCGATCTGGGTCTCCTTTGGACTGACTGGGAAACCGTCGACCAATTTATTGACGAAATTCAACATTTTCTGGAAGTTGGTCGAGCCGACACTGCCGGAAGCGTCGAGAATGAATAGAATGTCGGCTGGGTCAGTGCCATTGCAACCTGAAGATTCCGAAGAGCATAATGTCAAACTTGGATTTGTAGGAGAAATACTTTTTTTGTTTATCTAAAACCACAGAATGATTAAAAAAGTAGTCTATCAGTTTAAAGGTGACATATAGCTATGTATACAAGAACCGATCTCAGTGTTTTAAGACACGGTAGAAGCGTAAACAGCACAGCAACGAATCCAAGAACAAAACACACACACACACACACAAACACACACACACACACACACACACACACACACACACACACAATTTAGCATCAATATGAATTTCCTCATTTGAATCTTTGAAATCATAACATACCTCAACATCAGCCTCTGCGATTTACAAAGTATTTAGTATATGCGCAATGTTGATATTGACAGTATGCGCAATGTAGATATTGATAGTATAAGATATGATAATGTAAACATTTGTCAGATGAGATGAAGAAACAGAGATTGAACTAGAAAAATGAGTACATGTGACGTACGTTAACAACTTACCATTTGCTAATGTCGTGGGTACTGGGGTAGGTTTAGGCGTGGTAGGGCATGCTCCGACGTTGCAAGGTTGGCTCTCAGAGGCGCTACCAATACATTGCTTCCCGCCATTAGCCGGTCGGGGGTTGGTACAGGTTCTTGTTCTAGAATGAGTTCCGCCACCACAGCTCTTTGTGCATGGAGTGTAGGGCCCCCATTTTGCCCAATTGCCATTCACTACAAAAACGCAAAATAGATATTAGAATTCAGAACGATAGAATGATATAAATCTTTGGAATTTGGTTTAGACAAAGACTCGAGACGATACTAATGGGATACTGATAGGCCGAGTTCATTGCAATATATGTACAAGCAAACTAGTATGGGCTAGGTTATTTTAGATCCGAGATACTAGCAAGATCCGAGATACTAGCATGCTTATGTGCCAGTTCTATTTTATAAGGACGAACAAACTATTTAATCACAAATGAGCCGCGACGCAAGAAAACCGGTCTTCAGGGTTTCCGACCAGGTCCGACACAAACCGACATGTACAGTCCCAGAAACAGCATAGAAGCTTGAAATTTTCGGATTTAATTAGAAGAGAAAGTGTACTATCCGTGTAGCGAAAACAAAGGCGCTGATCAGCTTCGCAGTTACTGCGAAGCTGATCTGCGCCTTTGTTTTCGCATAGGCAAAAATCCGGTTTTCTTGTGACGCGGCTCAAATATGAGCAAGGAAAACAAAGCTTGTCTTTCACTTTCAACATTGGTTTGCAAAAATGAGAAAATTACAGGTGTTAGAATAATCTGTATAGGCCTATAGCATGGGCTTGTTTTCGAAATGTACTAACCGGGGGCGGGCGTTGTTGCACACGGGGCGGTATTGCAAGGTTGACTATCAGTGGCGCTACCGACACATTGTTTCCCGCCATTAGCCGGTCGAGGGTTGGTACAGGTTCTTGTTCTAGAATGAGTTCCACCACCGCAGCTCTTTGTGCAAGGGGTGAATGCGCCCCAATTTGACCAAGCTCCATCGACTGCAATAAAACAAATGTTTTAAGTGTAACAGCATTTGATTCAAGACACCAAATTCAACTTCAATTAGTGGCTCATGACTAAGGGGGAGCTTCGTCGAGCCGCGGAAGGCTATAATCAGCCGGTCCGCCATAAAACTACGTCTTTCGGGTTATGACCAGGTGTAACACACACCCTGAGCAAACGATTGAATATCTTTTATATTGATTTTAACGACCTTTTTTCGTAAACACTTTGCATTAATTGCTTAAATGATTTGATAGAAATAACACTCCAAACTATCAGAGTGATAGAAAGTGCACCAGCTTGAATATAATGGATGCGCTGGAAAGCCTTCCTCGTAGCTGGATAGTCAGAAATGAGACTGCAACAAGCAACTAGATTTATAGAACAAACAAAATATAAACAAACAAAACTGAATAAATCAATACAAAATAATAAAACATCAATAATAAAAATGATATATTCCATGTACCTGGGGCAGGTGTTGGTTTCGGCGTAGGACAGGCTGCCGTGTTACATGCGTGACTCTCCGTCGCACTACCCACACATGTTTTCCCACCATGAGCCGGTGTGGGGCTGGTGCAGGTCCTAGTTCTAGTATGTGTTCCTCCACCACAACTCTTGGTGCAGGGAGAGTAAGCACCCCATTTAGACCAGCCGCCGTCAACTACAATGAAATACATACATTAACACATAAATGATGAATGGACTTTCCCATCATTATCCTTTGTGAGAGTCTCCTGTCAATTTTAGGGGCATCAGGAGTGATTATAAAATTTTATTCAATATTTTGATGAAATTTCTCTAAGCAAACAGAATAGCCCCAGATGGGACGCCGCGTTCTGCGGCGTCACATCTGGGGCTATTCTGTTTGCCTATGTCCCACAAAAGGGGACACCAGG
This sequence comes from Rugalucina vietnamica, assembly GCA_964017185.1. NCBI lineage: Eukaryota > Metazoa > Mollusca > Bivalvia > Lucinida > Lucinidae > Rugalucina > Rugalucina vietnamica. Next base: position 15,700,570 of record OZ024877.1, read on the forward strand.
CTTAAATGAGTTAGATACATAGATTATAGATCCAGTGAACAGTTCTAAGAAGAATAGAGGGGATCAGGAATCGATGCGATTAAATTTAAAGTCCAAACATAGACACCAGGCGGGAAAGAAAATACATCATATATATGAAACATCACAAAACATTTTCCGACAACACACTTGTAGAGCAAGATGACTCTTTCCCAACAAGGTGGCTATCCGCGTAGTCTCAACAAAACAAAATGTCTGCAAAAACAAAAATCAAACCTTTTTAGGGATATATTAATTATTATAAAGCCTATAAGGTATGGAATACTATACATCAAATAGGCTTTGCAGATGAGCCGACTCATCTTCTTATTGTTATTTATAATCATACTGAGTTTCGGGATATAAATTCCAACGACACGGCCTAACTCAAGAATGCAAAGTATGAAAGTGTACTCTTTAACAGTATGTCCAAAATCTAGGACGTCAGACCATCATATTTAGTCACCTCACATAAAAGTTCCATAACCTTTACCGCATATATTGATCTAGATTCCTGCGTTGGGACGTTTCCTCTACTGACCACACAGCAGGGATCTTCTAAATTAAGAGATAGATTTCCGTTGTTTGTTTATTTAAAGTTTTAAACAGCGGTCTCGTCTGCAGCCAATGACAAATTTCAAAATTGTTTTGGAATGTTAACCTTTAAATGACATTCTTCGATAAGCTATTTCTACTAGCCGCACTGGCCAACAGTAACCGCCAGCTGAAGAATTCGGTATGAAATTATTTTTCATCCAAGCTTACTTGGAATGTTGTATAACCGAGATTCATTGGCAATGTACTTTACATCAAACTAGGAACACGTATGAAAAGTACAGGGTTAGCTGGTGTAATCAGATTTAAAGGACCATAAAACATATCAAAAAGCTCACAAAACTGCAATTCGTTAAATGCCCACATTTATTTGTATAGAAAATAAAGAATAGGTTCAATTTAATCAACACGAAAATATGTCCGTGTAATATATACCCCATTGAACCCCACTTTTATGTAGCAAAACTGGGGTATGCAGGAGTATACCTATTTTTGTTATTTTTTTTTTTTTTTCTAAAAACATAGATTGTGGGTACTCGTTAGACCGCCCCACAATCTGTGTTTTGAGCATAAAGATTAAAAATAAATCCAATTAAAAGGTACAAGTAGGCAATGATCAGGAAAAGGCGCAATCAGAAAGAAATTCCCACTCCAAAACCGAAGCGGGAAAAACCCAAATTGACAATCAGGTACTTATACTTAGAGAGAACATATCGTAAGCCGTGTAAACAGCTATTTCCCAATAGGCTGCCACAATAGTTACCAAACTTATCATTAAAACTATGAAAACGTACATGAGGTTCAAACAGCACAAAAGTCGATTCCAAAACATAAAACAAAAAACAAATAGAACCACAACAGAAGTATCGCCTTAGAACAATCAGTAATATAAAACTACTGGGGGCCTAAACCGGCTTTACAGGGCACATACCTCACCCTCATCTTCTGCAGTGGTTCACAACATTTAGATAGTTGTTCGGGCCTCGTGGTAAATCTCTAACTAGGCAATGAATCAAGGACAAGGAAAAAGCAACATATACATGTACATGTATTCTATACAAATAATACAGAAGCTACCAGAAACACTCAAACAAATAATACAGAAGCTACCAGAAACACTCAAACTTTGGGCAGGAAACCTATGAATTATTCCGAAACTCTTTACTTTCAACTGATATAACATACAGTACTGTAGGAAAACTGTTCAACTTCTGTGATCTTTTCTGTACAAAATTTAAAAAGTGTAACGGTTATGTAACAAGCATAAAAATGACGTATCGGACGTCTCCAAACTACGTACTCGTACATGTATTTCAAAAAGGGCTTGATGAATAAAAATAAATTTATATTGGAATTTATGTATTTACTTATCACGAGTAAGCTGTTTGCTTTGTTACTAATGTTTTCTTCTATTATTTCTAGTAGTTTTGCATTAGTAATAAAATGCAAAAGTAAAACGGTATAAGTAAGCAGCGATCAGGAAAAGGTGCAATTAGCAAGATAATCCCTCTCCAAAAACTAGTAGAGTAACAATCAGGCACTTACACATGAAAACATATCATAAGCCGAATGAGCAGCTATTTTCCCAATAGTTGACCACTCAGTTACCTACACTTAAATAAAAATATGAAAACATACATATGGCGCAAACAGCACAAAAATTCAACACCGACATAAAACAATAAGAACCACCACAGAAGTATCGCATTCTAACGATTACTGGCGGGCTTAAATCGATTTTCCAGGTACCTAACCTCACCCACAGCTTCTGCAGTTGTTCACAACATTTAGTAAGTTGTTCGGTCCTCGTGGTGAATCTCTAACTAGGCAATGAACCAACAAGGACAAACAAATAAATCACGATATCCACAATGATGAATCAAAACCGAGGACTCACAGATTGAGTAAGCTGCCCGACGATGGAGATACCTGGTCACCAAATAACTTACTTACTCAGGAGCGAGAGAAAAACACCAGTTGAACCCCGGTGGGCCAAACAACAGACAAGAAGCTCCGGCCCCAACCAACTAAAATAAATAGCTTTAAGTTGGGGGGGGGGGGGGCATCATAGAGTCTGATGCCCATTCTCACCGGCGTGCAATTAAAGAAAGTAGCATAGTCATCATCCATGATTGGGTTAAAAACTAAGCATGCAGACTGTCGCATAAGATTTAAGTTATATCCTATACGTCTGTAACGTGTAATATTTTTTCTGAACTGAAAAGAAAATCTTTCCTTCCTGTAAGTTTCTTAAATTTGTAAACCATGTCACCATAAAATTCTGGTTCCGAAAGGCCCTCGTGTAAAAGGGCCTTTAGCCCAACATTAAATTTGGAAACTCAATTCATAGTGTCTGCGATAAAATTTAGAAAATATTTTTCGAAGTTTATGCTATCGATAGCCCTGCTTGAGAAGTTTGGCTGTTAAAGATTTATTTCGCGCGCTGAAGTCCGCAACATGATTGTAGACTCTAGCAAACCTAATAAGTTGCAAAATGTATACACCATAAGAAGCGCGACGAGGAACGTCACCATCCAAAAACGGAAAGTTTACTATATCAAAATCAAAGTCATCGGGTTTATCATAAGTTCATCAAAAGTGCATGTATTTTCATAATTTATACAAGCAACCAACACGCAAACGCTTTTTGCCATAGACATGTATCGAATATGTAGCAATATACCGTGGGTAACGTCATGATGAAATTCTCTAGTATCGACTGTTATCTCAATACAAATAAGAAGAAAAATCGCAAAATACTAAGCTTTGAAACAGCACAATTTCTACATCACTCAATATTTTTTTCGGATCTAATGGTGCCTCTGAGCCGTGCATGCAATAAAAGCAGATGACATCTAAGAAAAAGAATTTGGAGACATATCGTTTATTTGCCATTCTTTCATCGCAATGACGTCACTGCTTTTCTTTAGGTTCTTTCGCAATATATTTCTGCTATTATATAAACACGCCTTAATTTAGACTGAGCGTGCGTTGCACGTGCACGCCTGGTATTTCTCCGACAATCAAGTGAAGAATTCTACGTTTCATACATTCAATATTTTACAAACGCATAAAGGAATTATGATGCCGTACGTCGTGTTTCCAAGTGGCCCTCATAGAGCTCAAAATACCCAAGGCTCTGAGCATTTCATAAATCTCAGTATGAAATGAGCCGCCACATGGGGAAACCAACAATCTGCATAGGCGAAAACAAAGGCGCAGATCAGCTTCGCAGTAACCGCGAAGCTGATCAGCGCCTTTGTTTTCGCTATTAGGATAGTACAGTTCCTCTTCTACTTAAATCCGAGATTTCAAGCTTCTAGCTCTTTTCTGTGCTTGTACAGCCTGGTTTGTGTCGGACCTGTTCGGAAACCACATTGTTGGTTTTCCCACGAGGCGGCTCAGATTTTGATCTCCTCTGTTTGAAAGCGATTCATTAAATTCGCCTTAGACAGACTATGAATATAGCGTCTATAAAAGTCAAAGACTATAATGCCAGCTCTTTGACAGTTAGACGTATATATGTCATACATAAAACAAAACAGTATGAAGTACAAATACCACAACCGGGAACCATCCTCTTGGAACATCAAGTAGTCAAGAACTGAATCTGAATAGCACGATAGTAACAAGTATTGGCGATCTATTAAAACAAAACTCTAATTTGTTTTATAATTCAAAATCGCTTCATGTCGCATAAACGCCCCTCCCTTTGCTAATACAGATGAATATATTCTTTTATTTCCTGCAATATAAAGAGAGCATAAACAAACATACCTTTACAGGCTGTCTTCTTAAGCTCAGCTTGAAGTGTGTTCAAAGCATCGAAATTCTGAACTTGGAACACGTGTTGTGCGTCCGTAGCAATGTGGCCGAGTTCTTTCGTGTCAACCCCGGCCCCGATACCGATGGCAAAAACTTTAATGGGCATCTGATGAAGCTTGTTAGCTTCTTGTACAGTCAGGGGTGGTTGGTTTGACTTGCCATCAGTCATTACAATCAAAATATTGGCCACCCCGGGTCGGTCCCCAGTCGCCGGTTTGAAACTATGCTGCTCTACATATTTGATCGCAAGGTCCGTTCGAGTACCACCCGAGTGGTACCCGATGTTATTTATAGCTTTCACAGTGTCAGCTTTAGTGTGGTATGTATTCATGTTGAACTCATGATGTGGCACGGTGGCGAATGTCTCCACACCGATTTGTACGTTTTTAGGTCCAATGTCGAAACTTTGGGCGAAATGGGCGACGAATTGTTTTTGTTTCTGAAAGTTAGTCGAGCCGACGGATCCCGACGAATCCAACAAGAACACAATGTCGGCGGGATTTGAGCCACAACCTGAAAAGGGCAATACGATTTTTTATTATAATGAAACACATACCCTTTCCAATTACTGTATTATTGTTTTCATGGCATCATTTCAAGAGGTACCGATGGCCTTTGATATATGATATGCATTCTTTATTTTCATTTTTTTTTTTAAATTCTGTATACACATTACCGTATTACATTTAAACTTTAAAAGGAAAGCAAACAATAACATTATTGTAACAAAAACGATTATGCAAAAAAACTTTTACGTGTATGGAAGCGACATAATGCTGTAGAAAAGTACGGTTTCGGTATTGCTAAAAATAGTTTTGCCTTTAAAAAAATAAGAAAATATTAAGTGGATCCCGCGGAAATCTTAAAATATTTGTTAGTTGTGTTACCGTGGTGAATAGGTATTTTTTTTTATAAAAGTAAAATATCTCACTCACTAGGGGCGGGCGTGGTAGCGGCGCTCTGGGCCCCGTTTAGGCCCACTAGCACCACCAGCGGCACCAGTAAATTCCTTAACATATTAGCACTAATTTTGACCGCCAGTGATGGGCAGCCCCTTATATACTACAGAGATAAGACGTCCCCTGTTTGACACCTTACCTAAGGGTATGTCCAGATAAGAGGCTTGAGACCGGTATCCTTTAGGTAACTTTGGCCTCAGATGTTTGATATTGTCCGGCTGTATTTAGTTTCATTCCAAAATACCAGTCCCGTTGTCATAAGAAAGGTGATTTGCTCTTGTTAGCAAATAGCCGGTTGACCATACCAGTGGTAAAATGTTTAAATCTATTATGTCTTAAGTCGCCCTTCATTTGAGACCAAAATCAAAGTGATGTTGTTGCCAAAGACGACAACAACAAAAATCACACATCCAAAAGGCAGAATCAAAAAGGATATTTTTTGTTCCTGAACAAAAAATCTATTAAAATGCATGTATCTTGAGTATCATCTTTATTCTTGGCGTTACAATATCATCAGAGGTCCATTAGATTTGAAAACAGGCGTTAAGAGTTAAGAAGTTTAACCAGATGCCTTAACTGACAGAAAACACAAAAACTTGTGAAAAAGTTTTTGAAATAACCGTTTATCAGCACTATCTTCGTTGACGTTTTCTAGTGTTTTTTTTTTTTTTTTTTTTTTTTTTTTTTTTTTTTTTTTTTTTGAACGGCATTTACAAGCAAGTAAGTCCGTTCATATCGCGGCCGTTTGTAATGTATATGTGAAATGTTTTAATGGCTGTCAGGTGGCGCATAATAGCACTGTCACACATTCACGTATCAGCGGCGTATCGCTCACGTATCTATGAAAATGTCGATACGCCGAGGTCTGAGCCGTATTTTGCACCACATACGTGTGACGTTCCTGCTACGTTCCCGTGGCGTATCCGTGACGTATCTGTATTCGTATAGAATTTTACTTTCGTATGTACGGCGTATCAATGCGTATGTGCTACGTATGTGTGACGTATGTATGGCGTATGAAGTGTACGCGTGACGTATCTACGGCGTATGTACTGCGTTCCATTCTTATCTGCGGCGTATCTGTTCTATACCAATTGCTTTTTAATACCTATGAGAAAGAAAACGGTTGTGTTCACTTTGCTCATGCAATTCGCACATTATAGTTATCAAATATGAGCCGCCGCATGGAAAAAACCAACACTCTGCATAGGCAAAAACAAAGGCGCCGATCAGCTTCGCATTAACTGGGGAGCTGATCAGTGCCTTTGTTTTTTCTACATGGATAGTACAATTCCTCTACTTTCTAAATCCAAAATTTCCAGCCTCTTACCATCTTCTGAGACTGTACAGGCCGATTTGTGTCAGACCTGGTCGGAACCCAAATTGTTGGTTTTCTCACGCACAGGCTCATAAAAGAGGTCGAAGATGCCACCGGAGAAATCTAGATTAACACCGAAAAAACGAGGTGGTGGTGGTGGGGGAACATCTTCAAGCTCTCCATCCTGGTCGTAAGACCACATGAACAAAGACGGAGGCTACACCAAGCGTAGCCATGAAAGAACCTTGCACGACACCCCGAACCGTGAGAAACATTTGATCCATGACTTCGGAAAAACGAAAACATACATATAGAAGCATTAAGATTCTCTTGGAACGCCACAAAATATTCCTAATACTCCTAATACGTCACACATACTCCACAGTAGCGAAACGAACGTAGCACATACGCCATTGATACGCGAGATACGCCACACGTACGTCGCTGATACGCCGTAGATACGAAAAAACATTCGAGGATACGCCACACATACGTCACACATACGTAGCAGATACGAAAGGTACGCTGTACATACGTCACGGTTACGTGGCATTTTAACCGCTACGTACGTGTGGCGTATCAGGAGTATGAGCTACGTATCTACGACGTACCTGCCACGTTGCTTTCGTATGTACCACGTATGTGTGACGTATGTACGGCGTATCGGACCAGCTACGTACGTGCTACGAATTTTTAAGTGCACACATAAAAAAACGTAGCACCTCGGCGTATGAGGAGTATGAGCTACGTATCGAAGAGTATGAGCTACGTATGCCCACGTATCTACGACGTACGTGTGACGTACCTTTCGTATCTCGATACGCCGTAGATACGTGAGTCGATACGCGAATGTGTGACAGCCCTATAAGTGTTTGCTCCTGGGTTCCGTTTGGCCTCTAGTTACCAACAGTTACTATGAATAACCAATACGTCAAAAATCTAAAGCGAACAAATGTATATTGATCGAAATATAAAATTCTTGTTCTGATCGTGTCTTCTTGTCGAAAATCTTATCGGTTTGCTCATATGAATCACATGATTTTGTAAAAAAAAAAAAATATCACTGTGAATTGAAATCTCGCGGCAGTTCATAGACTATTAGTGACAGTTGACACTAATAGTCCATGAACTGCCGCGATAATTCAATTTACAGAGATATTCTTTTACAAAATCATATGATTCTTATTTTCGTACACGACGATCATCACCTAAATACACTAAAATTGAGCATAAAGGGTGCCGTGTACATGCGCATGTGTTGCAAAACGTTTGGGTTTAAGAATACAACTGAATATCGTATTATTATGAAATAAAATGGTTTATATGATGCATATTTGCTAGTAACAAGATTCTCAACATTTTCGTCAAAACATACAATGGTAAACTCCAGCCTTGCATAACCTTCAAGTAGCTCCGGATGTCCCTTCAAATGATTATCTGTATATACAGTGTCATGTTTCTTTATCAGTTCAAATTTGATAATGGTGCAAACAGTGTTTGAAGACATTATAAAATTGTCCTTAAACATATTGTATCAAAATGGTAATTATGTAAACATCAGACCATTCATAATTTTGCCCACTTTTGTATAAACGTCCAATGAAATGGGGACAACGTCTCGACATGACCATAGCTGTTGAGCACCAGTTCAAACAAACACATATTCTAAATGGCCTATCAAAGCACCGATTATTTTATTCATCGGGTGGTACATGTAATTACAAAAATTGACGTTTTGCGAATAAGGTCAATAACTCTGTCGAAATGCGCATCTGATGTATTTTTTTTTTCCCAAAGAGACTGACTTTGTAAATTTAATAAAGAGGGACGCAGCAATGTAACACTATTCATGGGTGCATTTCTGTATTTTTTATATTTGGGGATAAGATTGGTTTGGGAATCTAAAGTACAAGTCTAAGAAATAGCGCACCAAAGCATTACATGTATGCTGTTCACTTTTTTGCCTAAAGTACGCAAGGCACTCACTACACTTTTCTTACATAAAACTAAATGCGATGGCCTGACAAATTAATAAGATGCATGACATTTACCTATAAAACAGCCAGGCTCTTTCTTAGAGATCATGGTTAATAGTTATAATACAAAGGAATTAAACTATACGATATTGTATGTGGACTTGCCATTGTCCTTGGGAGGATGTAGTAGTATGCCACACGGTATGATAGTGACGGGGCCTCTCAAAGTTGCTGACTTAACGTGATCCACTGAAGACAAATATTTCAATAGAATTGTCTGTATTTCAAAGAAAATAATAGTAGCCACTGGCTATCTCCCTGCTTTTAGTTAATACCGTTGGAGAATCCTACACTGCTCGTGGACTCAGAGACAGTAAAGTTTGAGCTCGGATATTGAAGACAAAATCCTTGCAATTCAGATTTAGTCAGTGGTTTTGCCGGACAGTGAATATGTACAATACTGGCGCTATGCTAACTAACTCGTTTCCTTACATGTTTCAACGTTTGTTTGCTAATAGGATAGTAGGTTTTAAATAGCCTGTTTTAAATTAATGGTCAGGAATGGAATTAGTACACATACATGACAACCAATTTTCCTTGGGTGCATTCCAAATTTTTAAATTGAGAAATATTCAAATATGAATTTATTGCGCATATGGGCAACGTGTTTTCTTTTTCATTTAGGCGTTAGTGCCATTGTCACAATAAACCATTTCGATTTTTAAAGGTAATTTTTAAAGTGTCATTTTCATTGATCAAAACACTAAAAAATGTAAGAGTTGACTATGGTACAAGTTGACTTGAAAAGATTCGGCAACATATACTCTATCGTTGTTTTTGTCTATAGAAAAGTCCCAATGCTCTTAAAGTATTTCTGATAATTGCCGTTTGAAAACATGCAGCCTAGGATCGTAGGAGGATAGGCAGGTCATGAATGGTTTCCTTATCTTTTCTTTATGGAGAGAATGACATATTTTAGAGGCGACATTGATGTTTCAGCTTGATGCAAATATTGTGAAAGAGATAAACTTTTGTTCCGTTTTCTTACCATTAAGTTGTATTCCCCTTTGACACTCACGGTGTATGAACGGAAATGTCTGACATATTGCGATACTACCTTATTTAGGAAATATTTTTTCTCAAGCTCGGTAAACACTTCTGTCAGTTATATAGCCACCGGTTCGTACGCCTTCGGCTACATCTTCCACATGACTGACAGAAACAAAACTTTGGTTTATTCTCTTGGTATCAATGCCGATATGCCGATATGGTAAAAACGAAACGGAAAGCATACAATAAAGGAAAATAATAGGAAAATGATACAAACTCATTAAGATCGTATGAACTCAACATATGATTTGTTTTATCCTAGTCAAACAGTGATAATTCTCTAAGCATTATGATAGTCAATAGGAAGCTGATTTGCCACCTTCTCGGAAAGAGTTGCTTACGTGCTTAGTATTTGTGGTACAGTAGGTGGAGAAGTGTACTTTGACTTGGTCATGATTCCATTGACTGGGCGAACGCATGCAACTGTGTAAATTTTAACGTAAATCAGATTTATGAACGATGCATTCTTGCAGTAAACAGAGCTTTTCACAGTTGGTGGGTCCATTATCTGGCATTCTCAAAATATCCAGTGACACCAGTTAATACTTTAAGGACAATTTCAGCAACTGAAACCATATGGACCAATAAAAACTCTGTATCCAAGCAAATACAACCGAGATAATGATAACATATGAACCTCAACGTGACAAAATGTACCTTCAGACATTCTGGCATTTCTACTGGGAAGCAGCAAAAAAGTCATGTTTTATAAATAACTCTGTATTTGTAATCTTTGAACACTGGGATACCAAACAATTGAGTTTTTTTTTAAAATATACTTATTTTCAATATTTGAAGTTATCTGCCCTTGTTTTAGTCCATAATGTACTTAATTTCCCTATATGTATCGTTGAACGGTAACCGTAGCAACCACACTGCCACAAGAACAGACAAAATAATTTAGACAAATTGCCTGTAAGGATGATATGCTTCTATCTAAACAATACTTAAACAGTTTTAAGTAAATACACCGAGTTTTGTAGGCTCTACTAACATGCAGAAATATATTTCGCAATTTTGACTCCATTTTTCAGGACAATGACGTCTGAAGGGTTCATATAGTAAATTGGTCAGAACTCACAAAATAACTTGAATAATCTGGTCAAATAAAGACTGGCAAATTCGAGAAACATTCTACATTCAAGATACGATTCTGTTTCTAATACTAAAAAACTGTCCGAAGGTACATTTGCTAATGCTGTGGCCCATATATCGGTACACTGCGGCAAAGGATGTAAAAAGAAAAGCATATTGAAAATAAATTTTGATTTAACATGCATAAAGTCAATGTCCTTAAAGACATCCATCTTCTTTCAAAATGTCCAGTAGGTCAACGTCTTACGCATATCTGCCTTTATCATACCATTCAAGACCACCGTGACAATGGACACAAAAGGCATTGTTGACATGGTTCTACATATAAAATGCATAGCCACTGCAAATATGCATTATAAAGTTGCATGATTCAGTGCTTTGAATGTCAAAAATGTGCCAAGTATTAACGATTCTTTAAACGGAGAATCATACTTATACGCCGTTAGCGCTTATAGTTGTACACCGTGTTTCCAAAAACCAGGGATTGTCTTTTAGAGATATATAAAACAGAACATTTGTCTGGGACAGCAGAAAGACTTAGACAAGACTTATGTTACGGATTCTATATGCGGCGTGGTTTGTATTCCTGGGCCTAACCGGGGCCCGGGGTCAAACCACCCGAGCACATGTTGCAGCAACTACATCTACCATAGGTACCATTTCTTGATTCCATATTTTCAATTTTGGTTTAATAAAATTAATATAAAAAGGTACAAGTAGGCAAAGATCAGGAAAAGGCGCAATCAGAAAAAGATTCCCACTCCAAAAACCGAGGTGGGAACTTTTGCAAATCAAACATATGTTGGATGCAGATTAATGATTTACTTTGTTTATTATTTTTTTCTATAAGATTGAAAGAACATCTAAATACGAGACATACAAGTAATTGGGGAGTGCGATAGCCTTGTGCCATATTGTTCAGGATTCTAAAACGAGAGATACTGGGTTTGATACCGTCTTTTAGGTTCCGAGGTTATAAAACTTTTTTTTATGCTAAACTCAGCTGAGTATGAAATTTTAATTTGTGGTAAATAAAGATTAAAACTGAGGTCCTTGAAGAGCAGCCACACCGCGGCCTCGGCCACCAAAGCCTCCTCAGCGACCCCAAAGAGCCGGCAACATATTATTGTAATTTTGAAATTTTCAACAGTGTAGTCGATACAAAGACTAGTGTAATCAAAATGGGGCAAAATGCGAGTATATTAAACCTTTGGTTAGAAAATGAATTTAAACCGATAATAATTTTCTGATTTCTCGAAATACCCTCGCTGATTTCAAAGGACCAAACGGAAAATATAATCTGCACTATAGATAGTGAAATACTGAAATAGCACAAATTAATTAATTTTTTTTTGTTTAGACCATCAGGACCAGCCATTTATCCTGCTTATAATTGTTGGCATTTTAACATTTAAGAGATGGGTAAATTTTAGTCTCAGCTGAGCTGAGCACGAAAGAAGTTTTATAACCTCGGGACCAAGCTATATGTTTGCATGTTGGTAGCTATAGTTGTTTTAGATTATGAGACAAAACAAAATTTCTGATAAGGACATTTTCTGGCATTGTGAGTAATGTTGTTGTAGGACATGTGCTTCCTCGAGCACTCGCCCTTAATTTGACAGTGCAAAAGCCTAGGTGATTTAATTAAGGATGTTCGCTGCCAATGAAAAAGTATTCAAACTTTTTTTCTAACCAGTCTATTTTGATTCCAAAATACAACACAAGACATTTGAAAACAAAATAAGTATAGGGTAGTGTGCATTTTTTTCAAGCTACAGGCCTCTGAATGAGACCTCTGAGCAGCATGTTTTAAATTTAGTAAAATCAATTTAATTTTTAATTCTTTGAAACATACCTGTCTTGAACAAAAATACACCTAGAATGCTTTCAAAAATAATAATATTTGCGTAACGCAGACTATTTTGGACCAAAAGCATAGACAAATTTGTAACTTGAAGTGGATGACAAAATTTTACGATTCCTTTTCCAAAACCACCCCCATACTTGAAAAGTCGAAAAAATCAATATTTTGAAATGTGCCAAACCTATATTTGTTGATTCAAACTTTTTCTTGTATTTTCACGCAACATAGAACTCGGTAATACTGTTCGAATAAAAGAAAGAAATATACAGGGTAGTGTGCATATAAGAGAGAACCAACAACTTGAAAATCGCCAGTTTCAGCCTTTTTTCGGCGGTTTTGTTTCTTAAAGCCTACTGCATAAAACCACCTAAAATTTTAAAACCAGCACACCAAAGACACAAAGACTGACTTAGAAGACCATGTACGCATATACTGCTGCTAAAATAAACATCGAACTAGTGCATTAATTTGAAACTAGAATTGTCAGAGGATCTGACTATAGCCCCGCTTCTGAGCTTTTTTCCAGGGTGAGAAAAGCAATGACAGGTAACAATCCCAAGCTAGATCTTGCTAATGTTGATGCACTTAAAGAAATTGGTAAATTTTGTCAATTTGTTCTTAAGATATTGAGCGGAAAAGAAATTCTGACGTCAATCAAGGGCCGTTACTCCGTTAAAATTTTGCGAAAAATGACAGGCTACAATCTCAAGCTAGATCTTGTCAATGTTGATGTGCATACAAAATTTAGTCAGATTCTGTCAATTCTTTCTCAAGCTATTAAACGGAAACAAAATTCTGATGTCAATCAAGGGCCGTAACTCTGTCAAAATTTCTCAAAAAATGACAGGCAACTATCCCAAGCTAGATCTTGTCAATGTTGATGTGCATACAAAATTTGGTCAGATTCTGTCGATTCGTTCTCAAGATATTGAGCGGAAACGAAATTCTGACATCAATCAAGGGCCGTAACTCTATCAAAATTTTGCAAAAAATGACAGGCAACAATCCCAAGCTAGGTCTTGTTGATGTTGATGTGCATACAAAATTTGGTCAGATTCTGTCAATTCATTCTAAAGATATTGAGCGGAAAAGAAATTCTGACGTCAATCAAGGGCCCTAACTCTGTCAAAATTTTGTAAAAAATGACAGGCTACAATCCCAAGCTAGATCTTGTCAACGTTGATGTGCATACAAAATTCGGTCAGATTCTGTCAATTCGTTCTCAAGCTTTTGAGCGGAAACAAAATTCTTATGTCAATCAAGGGCCATAACTCCATCAAAATTTTGCAAAAAAATGACGGGCAACAATCCCAAGCTAGATCTTGTCAATGTTGATGTGCATACAAAATTTGGTCAGATTCTGTCAATTCGTTCTCGAGATATTGAGCGGAAACGAAATTCTGACATCAATCAAGGGCCATAACTCCTTCAAAATTTTGCAAAAAATGACGGGCAACAATCCCAAGCTAGATCTTGTCAATGTTGATGTGCATACAAAATTTGGTCAGATTCTGTCAATTTGTTCTCAAGCTATTGAGTGGAAACGAAATTCTGACGTCAATAAAGGGCCGTTACTCCGTCAAAATTTGGCGAAAAATGACGGGCAACAATCCCATGCTAGATCTTGTCAATGTTCATGTGCATACAAAATTTGGTCAGATTCTGTCAATTCGTTCTCAAGATATTGAGCGGAAACGAAATTCTGACGTCAATCAAGGGCCGTAACTCCTTCAAAATTTTGCGAAAAATGACGGGCAACAATCCCAAGCTAGATCTTATCAATGTTGATGTGCATACAAAATTTGGTGAGATTCTGTCAATTCATTCTCGAGATATTGAGCGGAAATGAAATTTTGAAAATTCTGACGTCAATCAAGGGCCATAACTCCTTCAAAATTTTGCGAAAAATGAGGGGCAACAATCCCAAGCCAGATCTTGTCGATGTTGATGTGCATACAAAATTTGGTGAGATTCTGTCAATTCATTCTCGAGATATTGAGCGGAAATGAAATTTTGATGTCAATCAAGGGCCGTAACTCCTTCAAAATTTTGCGAAAAATAAAGGGCAACAATCCCAAGCTAGATCTTGTCAATGTTGATGTGCATACAAAATTTGGTCAGATTCTGTCAATTGGTTCTTAAGATATTGAGCGGAAACTAAATGTTCACGGAATGACGGAACCACGGAATCACGGATTCACGGAATCACGGATTCACGGAATCACGGAACCACGGAAGGACAGGGTGAATCCAGTATAGCCCCACTTTTCCAAAGCGGGGCTATAAATATGTAATATTCAAGTTTAATCTACCCTACCCCCTAAATTTTACTGACAACTAAAATATTCTGAAAAGTTGCAGAAAATGGGGTGAAAAAACGAAGTTTCTTAGATTGACAATTTTCATGGCTCATTCGATGCATACCATCAATATGTGTCCAAATATAAAATATTAGGAAATATCTACAACCGTTTACAAGATATTCAACAAAAGAAAAACCGGAATTTGCGAAATGACAAATGCTAGCAGCGAACATCCTTAATTAAGGCCTGGTTTTGACCTCAGGCTTGGAAATGAGTTGAATTTTGGAATTTTGAAGCGAAAAATATTGCAAATAACAGTTGTATGTCCCTGCTTTTAACATCTAGCACAACTTTTTCATTCAAATTACAAATGACGAAACAAAACTTTAATTTGGATTACTATGAAAAGATATAAACAATGGAAAGTTAAATAAGATATTTTAACAATTTATTTCTTAAGTCACTGTTTCTTCAATTGTTTGCCTATTGGCCTTTATCAAGAAACAATACTCTCTTCTTATTATAAAATACATCTTGAAATAAGGTTTTCCACCATCTTGGAAAGTTTATGGCACCAATTATTACCTTATTTTACATGTATGTGTATACCTGGACAGGTAGTGTGGTCAATTAGGTAGTACAGACTTGTACAGTATATTTCCATAGCCGCTTAGTACTTTACTAAATATGAAGCTGAGCCCGTTTGTAAGTTTTTTTTTTTTTTTTTTTTTTTTTTTTTTTTTACAATCTTCCCCTTGTCCAAACATGTCATACCGATATATTAATGTCATTTACATTGATACAGTTGTGTTAAAATATTTTGATTGGGCAAGGAGTTACAGAAAGACACTCACGTCTCAAAGTACAATAACCTTTATATTACATGTCTAAATGCAATAGACACTCATCTTTAGACTGCAGTGAAATCCATGTCATTGCCTAGAGCCAGGCTTGAAATTTGGAAAAAAAATGGGCATCTCATAAAAGAAGGTTTCCGACATCCTTTTTAATTTTTCTACCAAAATCTGAGGTCAGAAACAATCTTTAAACATCCTAGGCCTTGAAACTTTAATTTTTAGATATTCGTTTTCGACAGTTTCAAGTGCCATGATACTTACGTAAACATTTACATGACAATAGGACTCCTATAGACCCTATTAGAGTAGCTCTTACTAATTTTATTTCAACCAGTGAGGTCACCAAAGTCATATTTCAATTATCATCTATAAATGTCAACCGGAAGGGTCAAAAGGCTTGCTTAATCAAACTTCTTATGAACCATTGATTTAAACATATTTTAGAGAGATGAACTCAATAAGCTAATGCTTCTTTTCAAATCCCAGCTTATTAATGTCGATAAAATGTTATGTGTGTCAATAATTCAATTGAAAATTTCTATGTTTAAACTTTAAAAGGGTAAATGTTAGCAGTGATCAGGAAATGGCGCAATCAGAAAGAAATTCTCACTCCAAAAACCGAGGTCGGAAAAAAAAACTGAATAGACAAACAGGTGCTAATACAATGAGAACATATCTATAGCTGAGTGAGCAGCTATTTCCCAATAGGTGACCACTCAGTTACCCGAACTTAACTTTATTAAAACGTACATAAGGAGCAGGTAGCAAAACAAATTCAACACCAAAACATATAACAATAAGAACCACAACAAAAGTATCGCCTTGGAACGATCAGTAATGTACTGGGCCTACTGAGGCTTAAATTGGTTTTACGGGATCCCAACTTCACTCTCAGCTACTGATGTGGCCGCCTAAATACACACATATAAACAAGCAATAAGGAAAATCATGTTAAGAAATATAAAACATAGATACCAACGTATAACGTGTATAACGGGAAGCAGGATGAGCAGCTATTGGAGTGAGGTGGTCACAGTGCAAGCTTGGACAGAACAAATAAAATGCAGAGGGCTAAGTGAACAGCCAAAAGATAAAAGATATTCGGGCGGCCACATATTCATACAAGATAAAACACATTATCGGAATAACTTGGATAAATGTGAACCCGATTTACTGATCTGACAATGTACAATTAAAAGGTAAATCTGTATATCTTGAATATAAAAAGGACCATGAAATATATTTCAGATCCCGTCAATGGTACATGTTACACATGACTAAAATCTCCTTTGACTCAGCAGTTCGCTTTCTTATCTTTTTCAAATACTTTCATTCCATCCCTTGGGAAAAATGCCAGGTGACAAGTTTGAAAAGGTGATCTATCTTTTTGACACACTTAATTTTCACTTTCGACAACAACGCAATTAAATGGAACTTCCTCATAGGAGCTGTCTTCAAAAATTAACCAATGTTTAACTTGATATTTTTGTCCCAGAAGTTTGGACAGTTCGATTATTATTCGACCATGTGTTATAATTAATATAGAAATAGGTTACAATCTATTTATCAAGATAGATTTGGCGCATCCTGTTTTTTGTATTGAGGCTTAACATCTCAGTCAACAATTTTTCAGTCATGTCGGGACGGAGTCAACTCTTCCTGGGTTTAACCAGTACAGTAAGGAGTTAATGTGTCTTGCTCAAGGACACAGCACGGTAACGCTTGTGGGGATTGAACCCATGACCTCTCGATTCGGAGTCCGACGCTCTACCACTACGCCACCGCGCTCCCTCTGTTTATTTTTGCATACTGCCAACTTACGAAAAAAAAGGCGAAGTTTTAAGTAAACGTACTGGTGCAACTTATGAAACAAATCACTTTATAGTTTACTTATGAAACGGACCTGTATACATATATCACATTGTATAGGCATGTTTACAGCGTGTCTTGAAAGCTCTGGATTTGTGGGATGAATTTAAAGTGATTGTCATTACGAAAACTTGCCCATGCAATATACAGAGATTTTTTTCAGTTGTAAAAAATTAAAATTTCACCAGAAAAATATTGATATTTTTTTCTTATTTTTGCTCAAAACATAGATTGTGTGTACATGTTAGAACCGCCTCGCCGAGGCGGTTCTAACGAGTACCCACAATCTATTTTTGGAGCAAAAATAAGAAAAATAGGTTTACCCCTGCATACCTCAGTATTGCTATATAAAAGTGGGGTTTGATGGGGTACACATTTCACGGACATGTTTTCCTGATTGTATAGCTACATGTATGTATTTCTATACTTTCAGACTGCGGTACTAACCCCGCCGACATAGTATTCTTATTGGATTCTTCCGGATCCGTCGGAACAACAAACTTTCAAAAACAAAAACAATTTGTTTCACAATTTGCTCAATCATTTAACATTGGCCATGGGCCGAATGACGTTCAAATTGGTGCCGTAACTTGGGCAAGTACTGTACATAATCAGTTCAATATGAATCAATATGCTACAAAGACTGCTTTAACTAATGCCATAAACGGCATCACATACAATTCGGGCAACACACAAACGCATTTAGCCCTTCAGTATGTTATGGCAAACAGCTTTAAGCCCGCGGCCGGCGATCGACCTACCGTTCCCAACATTTTGATCGTCATGACGGACGGACAGTCGACGTCGCCGAGTTTGACGACTGCCGAGACGGTGAAGCTGCACAAGATCCCAGGCCTGACAGTTTTCGCCATCGGTATCGGGAGTGGGGTCGACAGAAACGAGCTAGGACGCATAGCCTCCGATTCCAAACACGTGTTCACAGTCAGTTCATTCAGCGCTCTTCAGTCTATCCACGCTGCTTTGAAGAAGACGGCTTGCACAGGTAATTAAGGTCACATGATTACACCGCTACCATCAATCAATTGTGCCGTCTATGCATATGATGTCGTGAAAATATGACATGATGATGACATGATGATGACATGATGATGCTGTACATGTAAAATGATATACATGTACATAATAAAATGATGATAACATACATGTAAACCGAAATTCGTCGTGCCGAAAGACAATTAAATGAAAAGGTTGAAAAGTAAAATTGATAACTGAGCAAACTCTAGCCTCCCAAATACAAATGAAGAAACTTGTTTTCTAACCCACATACATATGTACGTGTGGTGTTCTCTTTAAAAACCTGTATTTCTGTCTGTTGATGGTCATTAGCTGATCAGTGATAGAAGACAGGACACTTGAAAACCTGGTGGCCTGACAATGACTCTGAATACAGGTAGGGCCTAAAACCGTAAAAATCATGGCAGTTTTATTGCATTAATATCGGGCAAACAGTGTTACTACAGGTAATATCCTTTAGCGGTTTCTTTAATACCCCCAAGCAGAGATGAGATGACCACCTCATTATGACGGTCCTTTGATCTCTGGACCATATTGCACAAGCAGGGGTAATAAATCTAATAAACAGTGGTACCACTTTAGCTTCTTCAGCAGCTCTCCCTTTATTGGGACATATGCCAAATGATATAGCATCACATGTGATGCCGAAGAACGCGGCGTCCCATCTGATGCGGTTCTATTTGCTTACAGAGGGATTTCATAAAAAAAAAAAAAAAAAAAAAAAAAAAAAAAAAAAACGCACTTAAAATGAATGCTAATGATGGTCAAGTCCGGTTAAAATGTTCCTGCTGTTCACAGTTGATGGTGGTTGGACGGCTTTCGGTGCTTACACACCCTGCACAAAAACTTGCGGCGGAGGCACACACACGCGACACCGTACATGTACACAGCCCCGCCCGGCTAATGGAGGCAAGCCATGTAACGGTTCGGCTACTCAGACCGCTACCTGTAACACCGGGCCCTGCCCAACAACAAGACGTACAACAACCACCCCTATGCCAACTACGACACCAGGTATGTGCCAATTTTGTTACTTAACAAAATTACTACTGTGAAATTTGCCGTGGACGTCATGGCTGTAAAACGACTAAAAGGATTTTGATAAAACATGAGCTATTTTTGCTAGCAAGAATCTACATGTTTTGCAGACATCTGCCTCTGACAAACGTTTGTCATTAATCAAAAGCCAGTGCATTTGTTGTTGAAAATATAAATTGTAGCCATGGGGTACTTTAGTCGTACTAGCACTTCTACAGGTATTGGCCAATAAATTGTATAAAACAAATAGGGAAAAAATATTTAACACTTCATAACTTTCTTATTTCGTATGATATTTTTATATCGCGAACGGCGTTAGAAAGTATAATTCTTTATCTTTACCATAGTTTTTAAATTTTTGACGTAGCACTATTATAAAATGGTCTGTTTGAGGACGGCCGTCTTGTTGTGCGCAATTTAATTAAATATATAGCAAAATTTCCGTAAAACGCGGTTAATTACGCCTAGGTACATTACTTCAGCAACAATTTTAAGCTATAATTTTACATAAATGTTAGGCGTCACAAACGGTCCAATTTAGTACAAATATTATATTTTAATCTGGTGTATTTTTTATTTTTGTAGCTCAACGATAAATTGGTCTGTTTGAGCAAGGACCAAAAAAATAATAAATATTATTTTCTATCTGGAATTTCCGTGAGTATCCGTAAAATGCACCGATAAGACCCGACTTAATTTCCAGGTATTAATGCCGTGGGCAAAGATTATCGCTCTAATATGAAAATGAAATGTATTTGATGACTGAGAGTGTAATAAAGAATTTTATATGAATAAATTAATAGGCTTAAGTTTACAGAGTGATATTTTGCGGAAATAAAACATTAAACTTTACCATATTTTGTTCTCCTTTTTCGGCAGTAGATGCTGAATTGAAAACACAGATGTCAATTCGCTCATGATTGCATAATGTCAATTAGTAATGACACTGTGTTAAATTCGCAATCAAGTTCTACTCATTTTATTTATCATTTTATTTTTATGAGAATCTTTTTTATAATTATTTCGTGAGGTATTTGTATTTTTCTTTTGATGCTGTAATCCGCAACAGGACGAGTGCTCGATATCTGTCATTCAAAGTCAATCCAAACAAAATAGCAGCTTTTATTAGCTTTAATTAAAGAGCAAAAACATCAAACATAAACGTTTAAAGCGATCATCGCCTGAACAACTGAATCCCGACAACATTTAAAGAAATGTACATGTAATCCATTTAACTTAAGTATTTCACACATACTCGAGATATAATTGAGCAAACCGAACGAGTTCAATTACTCATTTACCGAAAGCGGTGCATGGTGATGACACTGTGCCATAACACATTATGCATGCCTTATTTAACCAAGGTGAAGAGTTCAAAGATATTTAAAATCTATTTTTTAATATCTTTCTCAAAGCATTTTGACACGAAACAAAAACATTTAATCATTATACATCTATAGTAGTAGAATAGTAGTAGAGAAGACTCCTACATTTATCAACCTAAATATGTGTAATTACGCATTCATTCATTCATTCATTCATTCATTCATTCATTCATTCATTCATTCATTCATTCATTCATTTCTTTCTTTCTTTTTTTCTTTCTTTCTTTCTTTCTTTCTTTCTTTCTTTCTTTCTTTCTTTCTTTCTGTTTTCTTTCTTTCTTTTATTCATTTCTTTCTATCTGTCTTTCTTTCTTATATGCGATATATGAAATTCTTGACGACAAAGAAATAATTTGAGATAATTCTCAATGAAAATGGCAAGTTTCTGCGTCTTTGTTTTCGCTTCATAGATAGCAAATTCCTCTTTTTGTTAAATACGAAGCTTCATAGATAGCAAATTCCTCTTCTTCTTAAATACGAAATTTCAAACTTCTAGCCTGCTTCTGTGACTGTACAGGCCGGCTTTTGCCTGACCTGGTCGGAAACCAAACTTGTTTTCTAATGCGAAGGCTCATTTGGTATTTTATTCTTGTACACGAGATTGTTTCTTGGCCTACCTTAGAAAATAAACCGTTTGCATTATTGAGGCGTGTCAGGTTTACACCGCATGGTGCTTTAACAAAAAATGTAGTTTAATTAAACATGGAATTTCGTTTTAATAATCTAGATCTCTATATGCAGACTTGGCTAAGAGTAGCCTGCCTGATATGCAGAATCAGTTTTGTCTGTCAAAACAGCTTTCCTATGACGCTGCCAAATTATCATGTGAGAATGTTTTTATAAGAAGCGTGACTTTAATACCTTGCGGCGACAGCCTAAATACGCTGGATGTCAGGTGTAATCCTTTTAACTACCTTATAATCACCAAAGCGTGAAAACCTACTTTCTGGTCGGCATTTCTGACCATGTCAGACAAAGACCGGATTGTTTATCATTAAAACTGTATCAAGGTTGAACTGCATACTTGGGTCTTATGGAAAATGGTGTTTCAGCGCTGTGCAGGTCATCACCCTTACGCCGCCCGTTTGAGTATAGAAGTGAAGAATTTAATTCGTTATATATAGACTGTGAATATCTAAGTTTTTTTTACCCAGCGAAAATGTATAAATATTCTAAATTCATTTATTTGGCACGAATTACATTTAATTTCTATATAAAGAAAAACGAATTTATTTAATATTTTATATGTGTCTTTCACATTCGGATCCTGATAGCCTTCTAAATTTATTTTTAACAATATGATTACTACTGCGCAAATATTTTCAAAAGGGGAACAACACGTTTATTCTCCATATAAGGTTACAAACAACTAATGAAGTCTATTAAAATAATAAATGCAGCTTCTTAAATCATCTTGAAAATGCATCTGCAAGACGAATGATTTTGTTTACGTTGGTTCTCTGTTATATCCTATATAAAATCACCCGAAGTGACATGGGGGTAGCAGATGAATACCCCCGGTCCCTGCATTACGAAAACTTGCCCATGCAATATACAGAGATTTAATTTAGCTATAAAAATTGAAAATTTTCATCTGAAAAAAAAAAAATTGAAATTTTTCTTATTTTTGCTCAAAACATAGATTGTGGGTGCACGTTAGAACCGCCTCACCGAGGCCCACAATCTATACCCATGCATACCCCAGTTTTGCTATATAAAAGTGGGGTTCAACTGCGCTTAATTAAAATCAAGTTTTCACGCAGAGAAAGCTGCAGAGAAAGCTGTTAAAATAAAGCGATAAAATCTCAACTGTCCCCAGGCAACACTGACATTACCTGGACAGATTAGCCGAATGATAATCGAATATCGCCGGCCAATATCGGATATTATCGGAAAGTCTCCGTAAATTTACCTGAGCGCTAGTAAAATCGATTGCTTGCTTATGTGCCTATATTGAAATACGACTATTGTCCCGGTTGCATTCATCAAATGGGCTCGGGATAATGAAATTTAGATACTCTTTGAAACCTGAGGTGGTTTTGAAAACTCATTAAAAAGGTACAAGTAGGCAATGATCATGATCAAATACATAGAAGACAGCATTTAAAATCGCCAACCTTGAATAATTATTTTATCAACAGCATGTAACAGTACCCAGCCCGCGGATATCGTCTTTATCCTTGACGCCTCTGGCAGTGTGGGTAACTCTGACTACCAGAAAATGTTGACCTTTGTCAAGAGGGTGCTGAGCGGTTTCACAATCGGCCCCACCCAGACCCAGGTCGGTTTGTTGACGTTTGACAGCTCGCCGCACTTTCAGTTCCACCTGAATAGATATTCTACTAAGAAGGATGTGACAAATGCTGTCATGGCTGCCAGGTAGGTTTCCATGGTGACACAATCTTTGCACAAATACATTACGAAAACTTGCCCATGTAATATACAGAGATTTTTTTCAGCTGTAAAAATAGAAAATTTCACCAGAAAAAAAAGATATTTTTAATATTTTTACTCAAAACATACATTGTGGGAACACGTTAGAACCGCCTCGTCGAGGCGGTTCTAACGAGTACCCACAATGTATGTTTTTGATCAAAAATAAGAAAATTAGGTATACTCCTGCATAGCCCGGTTTTTCTATATAAAAGTGGTGTATAAGGGGGCATACATTTCACGGACATGTTTTCCTGATGAATACAAGCAGTGATTCCAGGTTCGCGAATAATAATATATGCAATTCAGGGTAAAAAAATGATATCAAACCAAACTGATCTTGGTAAGAAATATTGGTACTACGGTCTGAATTGGTACTGATTGTGAAACAAAACGCTGATAATACGACACGAGTAAATGCATATAAGATTATTTGATTTCGCCTTTGCTGATACTTTCTGGCACAAATTCATTGAGTCACCATAGCTACGCGTATTTTGTTATAGTTAAAATCTCGAGAAAATATTACCTAAAGTATTTAATTATGCCATAGATACACCGGTGGAGGGACCACCACAGCTACGGCTCTCGAGTACGCCAAAGACCAGATGTTCCAGAGAAAACACGGCATGAGAAAAGGTGTTGCTGCCCAGATAGCTATTGTTATCACTGATGGTATGTAATCATGTCCTATTTTTTATAATCATACAGTCCAACCTGTCTTAAGCAAACCCTGTATTAAGCAAGCACCTGTCTTAAGCAAGCACTTTCACCCCCCAATTGATTTTACATGCAAATGAACCTCTACTAAGCAAGCCAGATGTCACTAGTTTCTGTCCCAATTTTGGCTTTAAGCAGCCACTAATTTCATCAATTACATAAAAAAGAAATATTTTGACATGGATATTTAAACTCTGCCAGGTGTCAAAATTGTCTTCACACCTTTAAGATGCCATAATTACTCGTTTTTTATTGTCTCAAAAGATAACCCTAGACAACTTGTCTCAGAGAACTTAGTGACAATTACCACTGACAGAACAATAATAGTAGTAACAGACTGCATTTCTTTGCAACAACTTTTCATAAAGATTTCATCTTTACTGCCTTTAGTTTTTACTTTTCAATCAAAGCAAACAGAAGTCTTAACTGTTGATTTTAATATAATATAAATTCTTAGTCAATAATATTTACTGAAAAAAAAAATGCTTTCTCAACAAGGCCAAATTAGTCTTGGAACATTTTTGAACATTTTTTTAAAATGAGCTACCACTCACTTTTAATCGAGTAAAATCATACCAAGAGCTAATCAAATCAAATCAAATCAAATAATTTTATTGGTATAAAATCCAATGACAGGATTGTCACCATATACTATACAGTACATATAACATACATGTAGAGAAAATTCTTGCGTTATCTAATTGTATTATACTACAAGTATATTTAATATTTTACGTGTTAATCAAAGCAACATGTATTAACATTCAAAATGTCCAAGGTACCCGTAGCACACTTAGATAACATATTATATGTTATCCAAGTGTACCACGAGTACCACGAGTACACCAAACACTCCAATACGAATTATGGACAATTCGAACCTTGGCTAATTCGGCCCTAGTCAATTCGGACCCTAAAATATTCGGCCCTAGTCAATTCGGACCTCGACCACTGGTCAATTCGGACCCCGATCACTGGTCAATGCGGACCCTTTTTTATTGGTCAATTCGGACCTCGAAACGAAAAATTCTTTGGTCAAGTCGGACCTTTTCTTTTGGTCAATTCGGACCTTTTCCATTGGTCAATTCGGACATTTTCCTTTGGTCAATTCGGACCTTTTCCATTGGTCAATTCGGAACTTTGAATTATGTATTTTCCATAAAGAAAACTGCGTTCAGATGTAAAACGAGCCTACAGGCAAAGCTTACTCACAACTGACCGACCGTCTGATTACTGGTTAACCTCTCAGAAGGTCTGAGCGTGCTTAAGAAAAGCGGTTGAAGGCAAACCATCCATTCATATAAGCCCTAGTGTTTACTTGCGTGGTTATATTTTCAAGCGCATTTTTGGTGTCATGACATCGTAATGTTAGATAAAAGTCCTACAAAATGGAGGCAACGTCCCGACATCGTTATAGCTGTTGACTGGGATGCTAAGCCACTAATCAATTAATCAATCAATCAACAAAATAAAGTATTTAACTCGCGAATAATGCATGAAATAATGGCATGAGAAAGTACAATTATTTTTTATTTTAATGATTCGAAGATAAATCATTAAATCATTCAAGCATTGGCTAATGCAGACCTTATTTCTGTTTCACAGTGGTCAATTCGGACCATAAACAGATTCTGACATTGGCTAATTCGGACCTTAATGCGATTCGGACCTTGGCTAATTCGGACCCTATTTCCGAAAAATCATTGGCTAATTCGGACCTCAATTTTGTGGGGTCCGAATTGACCAGTGGTCGAGGTCCGAATTAGCCAAGGTCCGAATTAGCCAAGGTCCGAATTGTCCACAGCCGAGGTCCGAATCAGGGCCGAATTAGCCAAGGTCCGAATTAGCCAAGGTCCGAATTGTCCACGTACCTCCAATACATACCGCTTTGATGTACACAAAAGTGGAACACTGATTTTTCAGATATCAAGTTTTGCGTTGTTTGCTAAAGATGATCATACATTTTGATGTACAGCCTTATTTGATAATATCTTTTGTCTCGGTGGTTGAAATTATGGACAAAATGTAGGATTGATACGGATTTGAAAGACAATTTCTTGTGCAGAAGTTCCTATTAACATTCTCTTTCTATCGGACGGATTCATATATCTCTTAGGAATATATAAGGATGATATTTGTGAGATTTTTATTTCATCCATAACATTTTGATATCGACATTTTATGTACGCCATTGTTCATTCCTATTGTTCGCCATACTAACACTGCCCTGTGGCCATTTCTATTATACTGTGAACAATATAAGACCTGGGCGGTGTGAACGACGGCCAGAAAATCTACGGAAGGTCATGCGTGTCATTATCTAACGAAAAGCGAAATGGGTGAAAGTCCCAACCAAACGTTTAGAAACACCGCATTCTACGGTGACGCATATGTGCCAACGTACTCCCACATAACACTTATGACACATGCAGACCGCGAACACACGAATGCCATTGGCGATGGCGAGAATAATGATCTGATGCTGATAGGAGCTGAAGGCGGTCGGCAAAGTCCGGGCGCTCAACATGATAACAGCTTCGGCATCCACGATGAAAACGGAGATATGAGCGGGTTCGATCAAACCTTGTATGAAAACGGCTTACTGCATTCGCAAGTAAAGATAGAGGACAATGGTGTGTGTGATTCTCAACCACCGCCAAATCAGGAGTTTATTACGCATATTGACACACTGTACGACGACTGTCCACTCGAAACATATATTGAGCGATTACTTTCATATACCACGGAAAAAGAGGGAATTCTCAGTTGGTATAGGATGATACTGATAAGCAGACTACGTGGTCATAGTGACAATCCGCTATTTCAAGCCGCCCCTGTAACAAGGAAAAGCACACACAGAAGCAGTTCGTCATATAAGTATGCCAAAGACTGCTACCGCTTACTATCATTTATGAGTGGCGATATGACTTCGCCAGTTGACGATATATTTTCAAGTCGCGCACCAAAACCGTCACAATCGGAACAACGTGAACAATGTCAAGATCAGGGCGCTAGTAATCGGGTGGAAACAACGACACTGAAGCAACTTGTTCAAAGTCTTCGGCTTGAAATCGCTGAAATAAAATCTTCATGCACTGAAAACATCAAAACGATGCAGACAAAAATATCTGTGCTTGAAAAAGAGAATAAATCATTAAAAGAATCGCTGTTACGAATTGATAATGAATATCAAAATAAAGTCACGATACATGATTCTAAAATAAGGCAGATCTCAGCATCTATTAAAGACTTAGAAAATATCAATCCATTTGAAGTAAATACAAAGTTGGACTCACTTGAAGCAAGCCAACGACGTATTGAAAGCTCGGTTAATAGGCTAAAGGTGGCTAGTTCTAAGCAAAGTCTCACGGAAAGGGTGACCAAAAACGGTAACCCCTCTACCCTTCCGTCGTCGTCACTAAACTCCAGCTCTCCGGGACAAAACGAGACTATAAATGTGCGCGAAGAAGCTAAGCAGCCTCGCAACATTACGTCAGTTTCATCGAGAATGTCGCCAACGCAAACTTCAACGTCATCGGGTGTACATGTAATTGGCGACGGTAACCGTCGCACCGAACAACGTGTTACGCCAGCTATACATAATAACAACAGCTGGCCATGGGAGGAGGTTGTACCATCGTTTCTAAGACGTCAGGGAACATCTACAGACGCATCACGTGACGGTACGAGTACTAGCCGTCACGTGAGCGGCAATTTCACTACAATAGCCGACGCAAGAATGCTGAACACTTCGAGTACTTCCAGTGCAAATACAGTACCGCCGCCTGTAAATCATGCGACAAAGGTCACCTATCAAACACAAAACGGCATATCTAGTACACATGCAACAATTAATAACAATGAGTGCCAAGTTCCGGAAGTGGCTCCTTCTGATCCCATACATGTCATACCACGTAACTCAGTAGGCTATTCCCAACAGGGACCTATGACGTATAACCCCTTACAGCAATTCATGCCAACTATGTATGGCTACCCTTTCCGTATGCCGTACGGCGCTAATGTAAGCCAAAACTTGCAAAACGCTCCATTGCCTAGTCAATTTCAAGCTGGGATCCAGCAGGTGCCACATCCGTTATTTATGCAGGCTTCTACGCAGCAGTTACTCCAGAATCAATGTGGAGACTTTAATAACAAAGTGACAGTAAATAATGCAAATGTATGCACCGACGGAGACCGTCCATTAAATCACTCTATCGGAAATGAGAGTCCTAGTGGCCAAAGCTCTCATAGAGAAACTATGACTGTCACAAACTTACCTGAAAGCGGATCTGATCAGAACCAGCAACAGTCTGAGACACAAGAATCGGACGATGTCTTCATCGGTGCATACAGAAAACGGTATATAAAGTACTTTGTTAGCAATATTGATGAGCGATCCACAAGAAACGGTATACTTTCGCATTTCAAAGACAATGGGGTTATAATTAGTGATCTGAGCTTGCACAAAAGCAAAAGTGGTAACTGCTACGCCAAGGTGACTATAGAGCGTAAATATAAAGAGGCAATTGAGTCGAACGACTTTGACTGGCCTGCGGGAGTATACTGCAACTATTGGAAGACAAATACGAATTCTAGTAATAGACGCTCGAGGCAAACAGAGCGTCATAATAGAAAATAATTTTTCACTCAGCAGTTTTCGCGTCACACAAGCCTTCCAATATGTGCAGGTATCCAGTATACCAGGAAAAGTTTATATTGCTAAGTTTTATCATTATGGGTCTTTGCATAGCTACATGGAACGTAAGGGGTGTCATGTCTTCCGCTCTGAGTTTACACGATTTGCTTGAACAAACAAACTGTGATGTAGCACTTATCAGTGAACATAAGTTATTGCCACACAGCTTAGGTTTTATGAATAGTATCAATGGTAATTATATAAGTCATAGCTGTTGTGATAAGACGCTGGACTCTTACTCAATGCTTCGCTGTGGTAAAGGCGGGGTATCTATAATGTATAAAAAGACATTAGCATCGAGAATTGAATTGATCAATACCGACAGTGACAGATTAATAGGCATACGATTACTAGGGCTCACCGCAAAGACGTGACGCGCGATGTTCGTACAAATTTGTGTAACACGACGTTCACGTTCAGTTTGATTTATTTTGCGCTGAGCGATGCATGTAGGTGTCAGGTAATCTGATTGTTCGCTTGCATGTTTGTACTTTCGAGAGTTTTAATAGTTCTTCTTTTTTCAAGTGAACCTCTTGAACTACTTTTTTCTTTCTCCACTGCGCAGTTCTATTTTACGAAGCTGAAATGTGTGTTCCAATAAAGTCCGGTATCATGGCGTTTTGTGACGTATATTATCATGCGTTTACGTCAAGTGTGACAAAAGTTCAGCTTTGTTAAATAATTTATAAAAATATTATTATTTGTCGCACGGCAATAAAAATAATATGATTTTAAAGCTTAGAACATGAGCATTTTAGTAAAAGTATCGTATGTCTTGTTTTCTTGCATTAAAATTTCTTTATTTTACAATAAGGAAGATGACCCACTCAAAAACAAAGCAAAAATCGCATGTGTGACATTTTTCAGCCAAAAGTAAAGCTTTATAAGAGTGAAGTTTTCAAAGTTTTATAAATATTTCTGCATACATTTCAATCAGCTTTTTATGAGCATTTAGTTGGTATGAAAATGGTCTTACTCGTTAAATCTGTGTAATAATCGTGTATTTTAATTTCAAGTGCACCCTTGATTTTCCCCGAAGCGTGACACTTTTGGCACCGGCTGTTTTTTAACTGCCAAAAATTGAAATGCGGTCCGAAGTTAACTAAAATTATGTCAGTGATATCTACATGTATTGTCATTATCCCGCCGTATTTTGATGGGATTTGGTCAAAAAACTTCGGAGATGTACGTTTTCAAACCTTTTTAGCAATGCGATTTTGTTACGCGTGACACGCTGTTTTGGCGTAAAAATTGCATTTCATTTGTATCTTGTTAAAATTTGCGCGATAAAAATCATGCATGGGTGTTGTAATGCAATTGTCCATACGAAGCGAATTATTTTGATATATAAAACATAGATATTGAGCCGAAACTGCGTTTGTTATTGCGTTTTTACTGATACAGCAAGCATTATTTTAAAATTTGTACGAACTTTGCGCGTCACGTCAAAACCTTTCTTTATTATATGGCAAGCGATGAAATATAGAGAAATATGTATTAAATATAACCAATATTTGAAAAAGTTATATTTTCACATGTGAAAATATAAGATTTGGGAATACGCAAATTACGATTCCACCGTTTTATTTCTAATTTATACATAACTAAATTTTATAATCTATGCTATTGCTGACGCAATGAACGTTCACACACAATAGCGACGTAATGACGTGACGTAATGACGTCATTTAAGATTTTGACGTCATATGCTTTAGCGCGCAACGTTACATGCAATATAATAAAAAGAAAATTCAAGTTTTTGTCGTGAATATGACTTTTATTTCATCTCGTGAAGTAAAAAATTATATATTTCATTCGTGCCTTCGGCACTCATGAAATATAAAAATTTTCACTTCACTCAATGAAATAAAACTCATATTCACTCCAAAAACTTGAATATCCTCTATTTATATTTTCTGTATACATGCCCTCTAATAACTGTATAAATGATTACAGAGATCAGCTTAATCTTATTCAGGCAACATATACTTATTACTCCGAGATGGGTCATGTCATTCTGGAGACTGGAACGCCAGCTTACTTGATGAGGAACACATAAATGTCAGTAAATCAACGGACCTTAGGCAATTTGTTCGCATTAATAACGTATACCCGGTTAATACCATTGCGACATGCTCTGGACCTAGTTATACTTACATGCCTGTAAAATCAATGATTGATTATATTATCATGGACGAAATTACACTTCACTTAGTGTCAAGTTGCTGTATTCTCGAGGAGGGGTCGTGCTCATCAACCTCTGATCATCTGCCGATTGTGTGTACACTACGACCGGGTAACCCTGGCATCCTAAAGCCGGGCATATGCTCGAAGAACAAATGGATTGCATGGAATAAAGCTAGCCCAGAGAACTTAAAAAACTATGAAAATAAGTTAGCACATCTCCTTCTTAGCCTACAAAACTGGGCCTTGCGCAATGCAAGTGACATTCATTTATTCGAAAAAGAAATCGTTAAATGTATTCACCAAGCAGCGAAAGATGCTTTACCATTCTCATCTCCGAATTCGCATACCAAACCGTATTGGAACGAAAACATAAAACAATTGCATAAAATTGAACGACATGAGAGAATAGAGTGGATACAAGCGGGAAGGCCTCGTGAACGTAACCACCCCAACTATGTGAAATACAAAAACGCCAAGGAACTATTTAGAATCGCACAACGAACTGCTAGTGAAGAATACATGAATAAAAGTATACATGAGATACAAACTGCGGCTGAATGTGATATACGGTTATTCTGGAAGCTGGTGAAAAGGTCGAAAAGCTCTTATAACGTGTCAAATATTCAGTTAGTCCAAAATGAACAAGTTTTGTCATCACAAGACGAAGTTTTGAATGCATTTGAAGTATTCTATAAGGACATTTGTTCAGTAAAACAAAACTCGAATTATGATGAAAATTTTCGCCAAATGACAGAATCTAAATTCGAAAACCTGAAAGCGACAACTTCCCACCATTATGAGCAAATAACTGATTCAGAAATTACGGATGATGAGCTTAACAGTATTATTTCTAGTCTTAAGTCAATGAAAGCTCCTGGCTGGGATGGCGTTCAGAACGAGCACGTTATATATGGAGGAATCGCCTTAAAACGTGTTATGCTAAAACTATTTAACAGCATACTGTTACTTGAAGCTGTGCCAGACTCCTGGAAAAAAGGTCTGATCATTCCAATTTATAAAGGTCATCGTAAAAATCGTTCTGACATTAATAGCTACCGACCTGTGACTTTACTCAATACGTTTTATAAAATGTACGAACGGATACTGCAAAATAGAATTCATAACTTTCTTAGACTAAACGATATTCGATTTCCGAATCCTCAACAGCAAGGGTTTCAAAAGAAACTTAGTTGTGTTAGTACTGTGTTCAGCTTACAAGAGACGATACAATACAATATAGACCAGGGTAGTTGTACTTACGTTGCCTTCCTGGATATAAAGAAGGCTTTTGATACCGTATGGCACCATGCCATGCTTGTGAAATTATATGAGCTAGGAATATGTGGAAAAGCATGGCGAATTATATGCTTGTTTTACGAAAATATGTTAAGCGCCGTATCAATAAACAGACAGCAGTCGAACTGGTTTCATGTGGAACAAGGAGTAAGGCAAGGAGGCGTTTTGTCAACGTTCTTATATTTAGTCTACAACGACGACTTATTAACTGAACTCGAGAAAAGTAACAAAGGGTGCAAAATTGGATCCATTGATTGCTGCTGCCCAACTTATGTGGATGACGGCGTTCTTGTGGCTAATTCACTTCGTAACTTACAAATTCTTGTGAATATCGCATATGCTCATTCTTGTAAATATCATTATGAGTTTCATGCAGACAAGTCATGTGTCGTCATATTTGGAAAAAATACAAGAACGATTCAACAAACAATATCCGTGTACCTTGGCAGGAAGCTTATCCCGCAAAGTAGCGCGACTGTGCATCTAGGAATAAAGCAGGAATCAAATCGCTCCTTATCATCACGAGTTAGGGACGCGTGTGCGAAGGGAACATCCTCATTGTTCAGTATGGCAGATATTGGCGTACGCCCTTGTGGGCTTAATCCAAAAACTTCCATTGATCTTTACAGGAAAGTCGTTATGCCCACTGTATTATACGGCTGTGAAGTCTGGAATAAACTGAAAACATGTGATGTATATGAAATAAATAAATTCCAGAGAATGGCAGTTAAAAAGATACAAGGATTTCATAAGTATGTGCGTACAGACATGTGCGAATCCATGGTTGGCGCAATTAGTCTTTCATTTGAAGTAGAAAGAAGAAAATTATTATTCTTAGGAACTCTATGTGGACTATCTCATTATTCAGTTCCAAATAGACTACTGTAAGTTCGGAAATTTTCGCGTGACTTTTATTTCGCGATTTTTCGATTTCCAAATTATTAGCGAGACTTTGGATTCGCGAACGAGGACTCATGCAGTCTATAAAGCTTATTGTTATTCATTATTAGCGAGAACTTTATTTTCGCGAGTCAACGAATTCGCGAATATTAGCGAAAATTAAGTTCTCGCGAAAATTTCCGGATTTACAGTACTTCACTTTAAACTTTACATGTTCCTTGACCATGGTATTGACTCTGGATTTGTTTCCGACATAATGGCTATATTATCCAAATATAATCTTGAAAATCATCTACACCAATACCTGCATACCTTACAATTTCCAGGAAAGTTTTCATGGAAACGTATTGTAAATAGTGCAATAAGACAATATGAAAGTAGACAATGGCTCAGTAGAATAGACCGAGATCCGGACTTTACGCGATTTAGACGGCTACATACGTCAATAGCGCCTGCCTCTATTTACAACATGGACGCAATGATAAAAGACAGACGCTTAACTGCAACCGTAGCAAAACTATGGGTAATGAAGCCAACGCTCATTCGTGAATGTCATTTGTGCGGTTCGTTCAGACCGGATATTTTATCTCATTTATTAGCAGACTGTCAAGCCACTAGGGGACAGGTGTTTCTGTTCATCAACTATATTGCTGTTAGATTCGGCTACGATATAGCACACGAATTATCGTCTAGTCCTATATCGGACCTTCTTGTGAAACTCTTAGGGCTGTCATTCACAACAGTAATTCACCAGGATGACATGGTCCATCTAGGAGTTGCTTGTTTCCGTTTTCTAAAACAGCTAACACATGGTCTTTCACTATACTAAAAGATAGACTGAAGTTTTGATGCCCTGATTGGGTAGTAGTTTACTGCAAAGTGCAGTACTTCTGATTTGCTAAACATATTTTTGAACACTTTCTGAAATATGTAAATGTATTTTCATTAACTGTTTTGTTTGTCATTTGTATGTTGTACACATGTTTGTATTATATTCAAATTGTATTATTATCATGTAAATCTCCTTAGGAGGAAATAAAGTTGATGATGATGAACTAAGTTATCTTAAATATTCTTCTTCAACAATTTACCAGCATGTTTCTTTCATTGTATAGCTCAGATATAAATGACACACAAGTCATGGTACATTTAAATCATAATCTTTACTTAATTGTCATTATAAACTTAAACTTATCAGAAGTGTCCATAGAATTGAACATTGGGCATATATCATTCACTTCGTCAAAGAACGTTTTCTACAGGCCTCCAGCTTTGAACAATACATCACAAAATGCTTTTCATCTTCAACCTCTACTTTACAGAGCTGACATATTCTCTCTTGCAGTGACAATTTTCTATGTCTACTAATTTATGACTACTTATTCGAATTTTTGCAAATACTTGTATTTCTATTTTTGAATTACTACTAGATAATAAATAGTTCTCAAGACTGTATGAAGTCTTAAAAGTACGATATGTCCTAAGCTTATTACCATTACCTGTAGGTAAGTTAGTTCTGTCATCATCAAATATGCATTCTCTCCAAAATGTTACATAAGAATCTTTTAACTTAACTGTAATGGCATGTAACAATTTAGATTTCGAAAAAGTACCTTGACTCGCCCATACATGTGAAAAATTAATTTTCTCCAAAAGTAATTTTATGTTGTGATACAATCCTGAATCCTGACTTACCACATCCTTGTATGCATTGTAATCCAAAGTATTGTCATTCATTTCAATAAGTGTAACCAGTATTGACACATGATTTCATGCCAAAAATTGCGAGAGGAAATATACCCAGCTCTGCTCTAACTGCATTATTAACTGCTGACTTATGAACATGAACACCTAGTAACATTTTACAAAATTTTAATAGCTGAACTTTCTCAATAGGTAGTACATCATATTTTTGTTCTAAGATGAAAGCTTTAAGCAAAACTCAAGAAGCTGATTGTGTTTCTTGGTTGTATCTGTTTGCAGTTCCTTATGCATTAATTTTATAGACAGGGCAGTGCTGTTATTTATTTCTAGCTAGTATGGCTTGGTTAGGACGCCCACCCTAGTGTCAGACCATAACCTCTTTTAAGCAAGCACCTCTCTTAAGCAAACAATTTTAGTGTTTCCCTTGGCCGCTTGCTTAAGACAGGTTGGACTGGTATTAGCAAGAATTACCATTTATCCACCTTATACATTACCCTGTGCATCACCATCTACTAGTAGGCTATGATTTTATGGTCATCCTTTGCCAATAATAAGTATAAGACCCTTATTTCATTATCATATTTAATACTGTAATGGATAGGGATATCTGTTCACTTAAGTTCAACATGTGAACCTTGGTAAAATAAGCACATTATGTTAGACTGACATATTAACTGAATGTGTTCTTATCTTGAAAATTACTTCTTTCCATGATCTTCTTCGTCGTCCTATTATTGTTATTGATATTATTATTATTATTATTATTATTATTATTATTATTATTACAGGTCAGTCAGACAGTCAGACCAATACATTGAAACAAGCATCTCTACTGAAGCAAGCTGGTGTTACTGTTTTCTCCATCGGCGTTGGGAGTAATCCCTCCCAGGTCGAGCTGCAGGGTATGGCATCAAAGCCCACGAAATCACACGTGTTTACCGTGACAAACTACGCCGCTTTGGACAGAATTAAAGCAACATTACAGAAACGGACTTGCGAAGGTAGGAGCCAAACATCAGAGGACCGTATGCGAGACTGGCATTCATGCTAAATACCTAATCCATCTAGAATTTAGAAATTATTATAATTTTCATTATTTAACCATTAAGTTTAAAATCCATTATCTAAGTAAATCATTCTGACAATAAGCTGATACGTTGAACAACGCCAGTGGAATGTGCATTTTTGGGTTGTGCAAATTTCAAAATTAGGTTATCTTGTCTTCAAGTTTAGGTTTGCAAAGATTCTGTCATTTCTAGGTACTTGAGAGTAGATAAATGAGCCGCTGCATAAGAAAACAAGCAAAATGCTTAGGCGAAAACAAAGGCGCAGATCAGCTTCGCAGTAGCTGAAGCTGATCAGCGCCTTTGTTTTTTGCATCTCGGATAGTACTTTTTTCTCCTTCCTAAATCCGAAATTTCAAGCTTCTAGCTTGCTTCTGTGACTGTACAGGCCGGTTTGTGTCACACCCGGTCGGAAAACCAAAGTGTTGTTTTTCTCGTGCATAGGCTAAAATTATATATTTGCAAAATATATTACATAAGTGTCTTTGATGTTTGTTTTCCAGCTGCCACCACTACAACCACCACACATCTACCACCCAGTAAGTGTTAGTGTGTGAGAAAGCATATAAGTGTATAGGGGTAGCTGTTACAGAAAAAAAAGTACAAGTAGGCAAAGATCAGGAAAAGGCGCAATCAGAAAAAGAATCCCACTCCAAAAACCAAGGTGGGAAAAAAACCAAACTAACAATCAGGTACTTATACCATAAAAACATTTCGTAAGCCGAATGAGCAGCTATTTTCCCAATAGGTGGCCACTCAGTTACCTTAACTTAACTAAAAAATATGTAAACATACATAAGGCGCCAACAGTACAAAAATAGGTTTAAACACCAAGACATAAAACAAAAAGAACCACCACAGAAGTATCGACTTGGAACGATCAGTAACACAAAGTTACTGGCGGGTTTAAATCGATTTTACACGGCCGTAACCTCACCCTCAGCTTCTGCAGTGGTTCATAACATTTAGTTAGTTCTTCGGTCTTCGTGGTGAATCTCTAACTAGTAAATGAATCATCAAGAACAAACAAATAAATCATGATAAACATCCTGATGAATCAAAAACCAGGACTCACAGAATCAGTAAGCTGCCCGACGATGGAGATCCCTGGGCGCCAAATAACTTACTAACTCCGGAGCTAAAGAAAAACATCAGTTGGACCCCGGTGGGCCAAGCAACAGACAAGAAGCTCCGGCCCCAACCAACTAAAATGAATAGCTTTAAGTCGGGGCCATCATAGAGTCTGACGCCCGACCCACCGGCGTGCAATTAAAGAAGGCAGCATAGTTATCAGCCGTGATTGGGTTAAAAACTAAGCATGCAGACTGTCGCATAACATTCAAGCTATAACCTATACGTCTGTAACGTGTTATGATTTTTCTAAACTGAAAAGAAAAATCATTACTTCCTATAAGTTTCTTAAATTTGTAAACCAAGTCACCATAAAATTCTGGTTCCGAAAGACCCACACTTAAAAGCGTCTTTAACCCAACATTATATTTGGAAATCAATTCATAGTGTCTACGATAAAATTTAGAAAAGGTTTTTCGAAGTTTATGATACCGATAGCCCTGTTGGAGAAGTTTGGCCGTTAAAGCTTTATTTCGAGCGTTGAAAAGGTACAAGTAGGCAAAGATCAGGAAAAGGCGCAATCAGAAAAAGATTCCCACTCCAAAAACCGAGGTGGGAAAAAACCAAACTAACAATCAGGTACTTATACCATGAAACATATCGTAAGCCGAATGAGCAGCTATTTTCCCAATAGGTGGCCACTCAGTTACCTTAACTCAACTAAAAATATGAAAACATACATAAGGCGCCAACAGCACAAAAAAATTTTTATACACCAAGACATAAAACAAAAAGAACCACCACAGAAGTATCGACTTGGAACGATCAGTAACACAAAGTTACTGGCGGGCTTAAACCGGTTTTACATGGCCATAACCTCACCCTCAGCTTCTGCAGTGGTTCATAACATTTAGTTAGTTATTCGGTCCTCTGTAACATGAAGTCTGTAATCATGTTGAAGTCTGTAACATGATTGCAGACTCTAGCAAACCTAATAAGTTGCGAAATGTATACACCATAAGAAGCACGACGAGGAACGTCATCATCCAAAAACGGAAAATTTACTATATCAAAATCAAAGTCATCGCGCTTATCATAAATTTTAGAAGAAACAAATCCATTTGCAACAGAAAGATGTAGATCTGAAACTGATTTATTATTTGCAATAGATTGGACAAGTGTATCATTGTGGAAATAATGGTTAAGAACTTTATTAATATCACTATTTGCAATACAATGTATCATATACATGTACATCTGTAGTATCAGTGTAATAAGAGAAATAATATGCATTTGTTTCACAAATTATAAAAAAAATCTACACAAAGACTGATACGAACCAACCATTGAAACTTGCTTCGAAAATGAATCATTCTCTATATTTATAATATGGATATATATGTGCATTCTAAACCCCCGTTTTATATTGTACTACTGGTGTTTACAAGGGGATACCTACCTTTCCTATTTTTGCTCTAATGAAAATAGATTGGGGGTAGTCGTTAAACAGACTTGTCGAGGCACATCTAACGTGTTCCCACGATCAATGTTTTTGAGCAAAAACACGAGAAATATCAAAAATTTTCAACTGATTTTTTTTCTTTTTCAAATGGTCGTTTTTTCTAATTTCCAGTTGATGGTGGTTGGAGCGCGTGGAGCGCGTACACCTGCCCAGTCACGTGCGGGGGCGGACATTACACACGTCACAGGACCTGCACCCACCCCGCCCCTGCCAGAGGGGGTAAGCCGTGTGTTGGACCAGCAACAATGAACAGTACATGTAACACACAACCATGTCCTACAATTCCTACCACTACACAAGGTGAGTTTACATCCCTTTTATAAGTTTATGTTCTAGGGATGATCCGTACTTTTCACCCCTTCAACTAATGTAGTCTTCGGATGTTTGCATGTAAACGGAAATGAAGACTCGTGCTTTTCAAAACCAGGGTTTACGGTGATCAACTTATGCTATCGGCTGTTCTGTAAACCCAAATAAACCTCAGATTAAGGAGAATACTTTTTGTTTCATTTTGTTTAGTGGGATACATTGACAAAGTGCCTCATGTCCGCGAAACTTTTGGTATATGTACTTATACATTAACTGAGCCGCATCGTGAGAAAACCGGATTTTTGCCTTTGCGAAAACAAAGGCGCAGATCAGCTTCGCAGTAACTGCGAAGCTGATCAGCGCCTTTGTTTTCGCTACTCGGATACTACCATTCCTCTTCTACTTATATCCAACATTTCAAGCCTCTAGCCTGCTTCTGTGACTGAACAGGCCGGTTTGTGTCGGACCTGGTCGGAAACCCCGAAGCCCGGTTTTTTCGCGTCGAGGCTCAACTTACTATCATTTTCAGTTTGCAACACAACACAGCCGGCTGACATAGTTTTCATCCTCGATGCCTCCGGCAGTATCGGCAGTACTGATTACCAGAAGATGTTGTCTTTTGTAAAACGAGTGTTGAGCGGTTTCAATATTGGACCTCACGATACACAAGTTGGGCTCATCACGTTTGATAGTAGACCATATCTACAGTTTTACCTTAACAGATACACAAACAAAAAAGATGTCATAAATGGCGTTCTAGCTGCAAGGTACCTCTATACATTTTACATCTTTTATTGGTTACTGTGTAGGCAAACCAGATACTAGATTTGGATTTATACGGATATCCGGTCATCGTTTGCGCATGTGTGCTTTTTTTTTCAAGTGCAGTATGATGTTTCGCTTGAAGCAAACGCGGTATGAAAACAGAGATATGATAAAAAATAATAATCAAACCTGTAAAAACATAATACTCTAAAACCGTCGAAATACAAGTGATAAATGAGCCGCCTCGTGGGAAAACCAACAATGTGGTTTCCGAACAGGTCCGACATAAACCGGCCTGTACAGTCACAGAAAAGAGCTAGAAGCTTGAAATTTCGGATTTAAGAAGAAGAGGATTTGTACTATCCGAGTAGCGAAAACAAAGGCGCTGGTCAGCTTCGCGGTTACCGCGAAGCTGATCTGCGCCTTTGTTTTCGCATATGCAAATTGTTGGTTTTCCCACGAGGCGGCTCAAATATATCTGACTACAAGAAACATTCACGTATTAACAAATGAGCCGCTGCATGAGCAAACCAACATCTTGAATATGCCAAAACAAAGGCGCATATAGCTTCTCTACACGGAATGTACAATTTTCTCTACTTTCTAAATCCAAAATTTCAAGCTTCCATCCTGCTTCTATGACTGTACAGGCAGGCTTGTGTCGTACCCTGTCGGAACCCAAATTGTTGGGTTTTCTCACGTCCAGGCTCAAATATTTATATGTGTAATTAATAGGTACACCGGTGGTGGAACAACAACGTCTGAAGCAATTAAATATGCCAGAGAAAATATGTTTCAAAGGAAACACGGTATGAGAAAAGGTGTGGCTGCTGAAATTGCTATCATTATAACGGACGGTGAGTATACATGTACATGTACTGACGTCCTCAGTTTTATCCCATATCCGTTTACTGACGTCCTTTAACCCATTATATGTTTATTGATGTTTCAAAATGTTCTCTTATTTCCTTTTTATTTTGTAAATAAATTTTCAAAGTGTCTGTACTATTTAAAATATTTGCTCCTAAAACGTTTGAATTGATGTAAAACACTCGTATAACATTGACTAGTACTTGTTTTTGGGGACATTTTTCTCATTCGTATTCATAGCTTTTGATGCCTACTTAGATATTTTCATCTTCATATTTTCTGTTTTATCTGTCTGCGTATTTAATGTACATGCACTTGTCACGTTTCCTAATTGGGAAAGTCATCTTGGTCTTTGTGTATGTTATAATTTTGATGTCTTTTCCGCCAGTTTAAGTGTACCAATGTCTAGGTATTATTTTCATTCATTTTACAGGTCAGTCAACAAGTGAACAGAACACCATACATGAAGCAGGCTTACTGAAGCAACAGGGCGTGACTGTTTTCTCTATCGGTGTTGGAAATGGGCCCAGGCAGACCGAACTTCAGGGCATGGCGTCTAAACCCCACAAGACCCACGTTTTCAATGTTGTCAACTTTAACGCATTGAACAGCATCAAGGCTACACTTCAGCAGAGGACTTGTGAAGGTGTGTGACGCGTATTTTATAGGCGAAGTCAAATAAGAAGAAGAAGAAGAAGAAAAAGAAGTAGAATACTCATCGCTTTTTTATGCTGTCCGAAAATTGAGTTGTTCATTTAATGGAATACTAAGTTACACCACAGAAATCGATTATACAGTGTTTCCCTTTTTCTTCCATGAGTAAATGGTATCATACTGAAAAGCTCAGTACCACCAATGTGTCGGGTACATTGCAAGATATAGCTTTATCGCAAAATAATATATTAAAATTTACAATGTATTTTAAGCATTTGACATTTCTTTTAGCTGCCACCACCACAACTACTACCACTACAACCACCACAACTCTACCACCAAGTAAGTGTTATTATGCAATAAAGTATATATAGTAAATAACTACCCCGTGACCAAAAATAAACCGATTTATCACGTGAGGATTAGTAAGTAGATGAAAGGGCGAGCTTTCAGCGAGCCCTTTCATCTGCTTACGGTCCGAGCGTGATAAATCGGTTTATTTTTGGTCACGGGGTAGTTATTCACTTTATAATGCAACGAAAGCCGACAAATTTCGCGAAAAAACTCACCCAATATGAGGAGATTTGCTTTCCGCCATTTTGTTTATTTAGTCAACAGCTCAGCAATCAGTCCGCAGAACGACTCCTCCAAATTCGCCACCGTAGCAGTAGATTCTGTTGATAATTTAAATTTTTCATTCCATTGTTTCATCTACGTAACGTTGCATAACAATGGCGGAGATTGACGTCACAAAACGTGACTAAATTTGACGTCACTGGTGCGCTTCTTTTTGTTGCGCTAAACTAAATTGCAGTGCGGTCTTTATTTAGTCAGTAGAGATGGCCTTTATTCGGTCAGTAGCTAAATAAAGCTTCTATTTATGAACCCCGCTTTATTAGGCCGATATGTAGGGTTGTTGCATTATAAAAGTGTATCAGTGTAGCTGTTCAAGAAATAATGGATTAGAACTGTCATTATTTGCAGGAGAACTGTTTCACTATTTTGAATAAAGTGTATGTGTATCATTGTGGCTATTCAAAAGTAATGAATTAGAACGTACATCATTGTAGCTGTGACAAAAATTATGCTTAAAAACTTGACAGCATTTGCAATAGAGCATAACAGTGTATTATTGTAGCTGTTAAAGGAATAGTAATTTCAGAATGTTTCATTGACATTGATTTTAGTTGACGGGAACTGGGGTCCATGGAGTCCCTACACTTGTCCAGTTACCTGCGGGGGTGGGACTTACAGTCGTCAGCGAACTTGCAACCACCCCGCTCCTGCCAGAGGGGGTAGGCCTTGTGTTGGACCAGCAACAATGAACAGTACCTGTAACACACAGCCATGTCCTACGATTCCTACAACTACACAAGGTTAGTTGTTTCTCCGCGATGGGTGAGAGTCATGCACTCTGATATAATCTTCGCCGCATCATGAGTACGCGTTCTACGATTCACTCAGTAGACACTGCAATAGTCATATTAACTCATTCAAGCTTGGTGTCCCTTTTATGGGACATAGGTAAATAGAATAGCCCCAGATGGAACGCCGCAGAACGCGGCGTCCCATCTGGGGTTTTTCTGTTTGCTTAGAGAATTTTCATTGAAAAAAATAATAAAAACTATCACTCCTGACGCCCATAAAAATGAAAGTGGACGCACCCAAATGATAAAGAAGGGAAAATCCATTCGTCAAATATGGGTTAAATTTAGAAACTTGCCTTTGCAGCCGCAGTAGGGTTTTCTTCTATTTAACCCATATTTGACGAATAGATTCTCCCATCATTATCAGTTGAGTGAGTCCACTTCCATTTTAAGGAGTGCTAAGTGTGATTTTTATCTCAATCTTCGATGAAATTTCTCTGTGCTAACAGAATAGCCCCAGATGGGACGCCGCGTTCT
Source organism: Rugalucina vietnamica (assembly GCA_964017185.1). Classification (NCBI taxonomy): domain Eukaryota; kingdom Metazoa; phylum Mollusca; class Bivalvia; order Lucinida; family Lucinidae; genus Rugalucina; species Rugalucina vietnamica. Next base: position 15,743,872 of record OZ024877.1, read on the forward strand.
GTGGCGTCATATCTGGGTGGCCACCTATTGGGAAAATAGCTGTTCATTCGGCTTACGATATGTTTCATGGTATAAGTGCCTGATTGTTAGTTTGGTTTTTTCCCACGTCGGTTTTTGGAGTGGGAATCTCTTTCTGATTGCGCCTTTTCCTGATCTTTGCCTACTTGTACCTTTGCTGTTTGCCTATGTCCCATAAAAAGGACGCCATGCTTATATGAGTTAATGTTTGAAATTGATACACCAATGATAGAACCATCTTGCATTACTTTTCCTGAATCTTCAAACTAGTTTGTTGGTATCGATGCATGCCATCATGTACATGTTAAACTTTATTTTAATTTATTCTATTCTTTTTCTCACAGTTTGTAACCATAGTCAGCCAGCTGACATAGTTTTCATCCTCGATGCCTCCGGCAGTATCGGCAGTACGGATTACCAGAAAATGTTGTCTTTTGTAAAACGAGTGTTGAGCGGTTTCAATATTGGACCTCATGATACACAAGTTGGACTTATTACGTTTGATAGTCAACCGTATTTGCAGTTCTACCTCAATAAATATCAAACAAAGCAAGATGTGGTAAAAGGTGTTGCAGGTGCAAGGTATGTCTTTTTTTTTGAAATATATATATGAGCCTGTGCGTGAGAAACCAACAATTTGGGGTTGTTTTTACCACGTCTGAAACAAACCAGGCTGTTTAGTTGCAGAAGATGGTTAGATGCTGGAAATTTTGTATTTAAGTAGGAGAGGGATTGTACTATCCATGTAGCGAAAACAAAGGCGCTGATCAGCTTCGCAGTTACTGCGAAGCTGATCTGCGGCTTTGTTTTCGCCTATGCAAATTGTTGGTTTTCTCATGCACATGCTCATATGTCATAATAATCATATTAAATTTTGATGGAAATATGAAACAAAGAATTAAAAGTGTTGTTTCGAAAGTTTTTGAACATGGGGTTAGAACCGAGTTACCATCAGCATACTGTTTAGACGTTGAGGAGCCAATAGACCCTGGTGCACCATGCCGGGGATTTTTGTGGGGTATAATTTTCTGAAAGCCCATCCAATTACCTTCAAAATGACACTTGTTAGCACTCTTACCGTTGGGGCGTTTGGACGTAGCGGCCTTTTGAGTGCGTTACATACGTGACATGTCGCCAATTTCATGAGAATCGCCATAAAATCAACATTTGGTATATTTTTTATGGAGTTTAGTGTTAAAACAAACACACAAATTAGCAAATAGGAAAAATATGCTAAAACAGATGCTTTTCTATGAACATAATTCGTATGGTAACGTATGTAACAAAGTATGCAGTAGACGTTCCATATGAACAAAAAGTACATCGAATTTCAAACGCAAATAAACAAACTGACTGTGTGGGAATATTTTTGAATAAAGTCTGTTATCCGAACTAGTTTACTCAAACGTTTGTACTTTGTTTGCAGCTGCATGTCATATATCGAAACTTGTGTCTTCCCCACTTGCCAGTATACATATATTTACGTGTATAACTAAATCATACTTACGACACGTGTATAACTAAATCATACTTAGTAATTCCCAAAGGGAAGCCGGGGAATAGTACAATTCAGTGATACATTTCTTGTTAAAACTTGGCATTGTCTAATCATAGCCCAATTACACATTATTTATTGTTACCGCCGAGTGGTATGTCATTGGTAACGTAGATAACGGCAAGATACCATTAGAACATTCCCTTCATACAGAGGGCTGAGGTGAAATAAGTTGTTCTGCTGTCCAATTTATTTAACCAACAATGTTTGGACATTGTTTTCAATTTGCAACTGTATTCCATTGAACGAAACTTGTGTCGTTCTTGCTTGCCTACATATATGAATATGACATATACGTATTTGAAAATGCATATCCTACTTTCTTGAAGGGTCATTGGGAGAAAAACTCAATTCAATGACACATTTTCAGTTTAAAATTACCAGTGTTTTAATGGTTACAAGTTTAATACTATCACAACGCCACCTTAATGCATGTCGCCTGGTGTCTTGTCATATGGTAACGTAGATAACGATAAGTGTCGTAAAGTCATTCCACTCATGCAAAAAGGGCTGAGATTCCTAAACGCTTATGAATCTAAACAAAAATAAAACACATCTTAGATTTCAGAATTTGGCTTTAAAATGGTGGTCAGTGTTTGTTGATCATATTCTAATCAGTCTTTCAATCAATCAAACAATCATGAAATTCACTGGATATTACAACAGGACAATCAATCTTCGTCATATCTTTGCAAGCAAAATGTGGAGGTGGGTTGATTAACTTTAGCCATGGTTATGTGGCATAGCCTTACAGCTGTTGTGTAACAAGACACTAAACTTGTTAAAACTACATAAAATGAGCCTCGCAGATATGTCTTTTGGCGTCAAGAGTTATGTCATCAAGGCTTTTGACAGTGTGCTATAGCTAATTCAAACGTCATACCATAATCCAAGGGATCGATTAAAATGGTGGGTTTTGTGGGGTTTGCAAGATGTCTATATTTATCTCTATTGTGTTAAAACTGTTCCATTCTAAATTGGTATTTTCTGCAGGAAATTACACATGATATTGAAATGTTAGGCCGTAATGTTTTGTTTTACACAGAAAAGAAAATCTCATGTGTTTTCTTAAATGTGACTGCTGAAAAAGTGGTGGCAAAATGTACTTTGTCAGTGAAACTATAAATGAGTATGATCATACCGAACCGATGTGGCAAGACAAAAAGTGGCAGTGCTAAGTGAGCGTTCTTCTCCATTGAGAACTACATTAAGCGCGAATCCTTGAGGTTGTGTTCATATTGGTTGGATACACATAACATGCATTGGATGGTTAGTTGTATGAAATCTGCAAAACCCCAACATAATTAGGTTGTTAATGATGATAATGCTATAATGCAATCACTACTTAATTCTGAACCAAGATACACAGAGGGGAGCATGGAGTCCTGGTGCCAGGAGTGAGAACTTGATTGTTCGAAACTTTCTTTACCGTGAATCTTCTACAAGTATACGGCCAACAACAAAAAAGGCAACATATGAAATATATTATATCTATTCCATCTAACGTCAAGTAAGAAACCTATCCAAACCATCACTTTAAAACAATCAGAAGCAAGCAACCATGGTGGTTATGGGACATAAAACACTTAATAGCTGCCCTCTTTATCACGAAAATTTGTCATTTTGCGCATTTACTGTCTGCGATACCGCAAGCTACATGTATTTTATTTAGACCTACACAGTTCTGCAGTTTAAATGCATAAGGAAGAACCAGATCAGAACAGAATTTCAGTTTCCATGACAATGTATAATATTAATGGGTGAATGTACTACGGTCACTCTAGATCGTATCTACTATGGTCACGGTATCTCCTTTGAACTACGACATAGCTGCCATTGAGAACAAGTAAGATGGTGAATTTGCATAAAGCATGGCCATTCTATAGCACCTTCAATATCTTATTAAAACTTCAGTAAGAAGTACATGTTCATATGTAAGTCAGGAATGAAAATTCCCATGACTGATTATGGCGTGTCTAGAAATAGTGTTATAGTAGGCTGGGCTGGGGCCAGACCCTTCGTGTGTCTGGCTCAGTCCACTGATGTTCATCTGGCAGTTTTCTTTTGCTCCAAAGTTTGTTTGTTTGAATTGACGCTTAACGTCCCAGTCAACGGCTATGGCAATGTCGGGACATTGCCTCCATTTTATGGGACTTGTACCCAAAATTAGGACGTCATGACATCAAAAAATTGCTTCAAATACATGTATAACCACCCAACTAAACCATTGAGACTTGTATGTATGAATGGCTTGACTTAACCACTTTGCCTGGACAGGCTCAGACCAGTTAACCAGTAATCGGATGGTCAGTCAGTAGTTTCAGTTGTGTTCCCTGGGATCCTAAAAAGGTACAAGTAGGCAATGATCATGAAAATGCGCAATCAGAAAGAAATTCACACTCTAAAAACCGAGATAAAAAACAACAACTAAATTGACAATTAAGGTTAATATTTAGAAAACATATAGCAGGCTGTATCTGTGGTGTAGTTTTCGTTTTTTGTGAAAGAATGGATGCATTTTATAAGGAATAAAAATTAAAACTGAGATCCTTTAAGAGCAGTGAAGACTTTAATGAGAAAGGTGATGGGCCATACCGCGGTTTCGACTATTGAAGTCTCGTCAGTGACCCTTTAGATTTGGTAACATGGAGCCAAAGAGAATTACTGAAATTTTGCAACTTTCAACAGGGTAGTCGATACAAAGACTAGTGTTATCTAAATGGGGCCAAATATATTAAACATTGGCTAGAAAATGAATCTTAACCGATAATAAATTTCTGAGTTCTCAGAATATCTTCGCTGATCTCAAAGGACCAAAAAGAAAATCCACATGTTTACACAATTTGACATTGCTTCACAAAAGTCCCAAGGTTGTATTTCTTTTGTGGTCTTACATATATTTGTTTTAGGTTTTGGTGTCGATTTCTGAAGTCAAACGGAAGTAGTTAAGTTGTATGGCCACCTTTAGTGAAATAGCTGCTCACTCTGCTAATATAATGTTGTTTAGAGCCTTCACTTTATGGTCCATTTGATACGTATGATATTATATCGATCGCAGTAGACTGGCGTCATAGATTTACCATTAACATTATGAAGGAAGTGAATGCATTTGACCAATCGCAACAGGCGAGTCATTTAGATTTATACTGGTAAATCTGTGACATGGGTCTTCTACGATCATAATAGAATTATACAATAATGTGAATACGCAAATGAGCGTTAATTAAATTTGAATTTTAGCAGAATAGAACCGCAATAGATAATTTTTATTCCATTCCTGTTACTGATTTAATCCTTTTGGGACTTAATAGTTATCAGGTGGTGAGCGATTGTTGCCCTTTTGGCTCTCCTTTCTTTTATTTTAGGACGGATATTTAGTAAATCTAATTTACTAATTGAAATGATTATGGAAGAAGAATGATAATCTGCTATAAATTATAAGTATTTGATTCTATTGAGAAAATACAAAATTGTTACGTACGTTATCATGCCATTATGTAAAGTATGTTACCGTTATCATGAAGGATGTTTTGTAGTTGATTTTTGTGTGCCTTTAATACATCTTAGGACAGATATTCAATAAATCTAATTTCCTAATTGAAATAACTGTGGGAGAAAAATGATAATCTTCAATTAATCCTGGAAGTGAAAATACAAAATTGTTACGTATGTTACCATGACATTATGTAAAATATGTAACCATTATCATGAAACATGGTCTGTAGTTGATTTTGTGTGTGTTTTTAATACCTATGGAAGTTTTATTTCGAAAACAGGGATGTTGCTCAGGAAATGAAGTGTTTTTGTTCTGTTTCTGCTGGGACATTGTTATTAATGGGCATAATATTTAAATGGGGGTAGGGGAAGACAATCAGCATCTGTGGATTGATGGAAGGTCACAGAGAGCTCTACTATATGTCATTTTAAAGGACAAGGATTGTAGATAATTATAATATAAATTGTAATTTGATATTTTGTCTAAGCTATATTCTATTAGAAATGTAACACGGTGGATATGCTAAATTACACAGGTTATTTACGTTACTTCTATTGTACCAGTAGTCATGATATATAAACATTATTGAATTTGGCCCTGTTAGATTTGGTAGCATCTCTGCTACATATCTAAACATAAAATAATTGTCAAATATTTGCTTTTTGTCATAAATTTTGGTGATCCCCTTAGCAGCTTGAATTTAAAAATCATACATCGGTAACGTACGTAACACGCTCTGTCACGATAAAGCCCCAGCAGTCAGAGTGCTAACAAGCGGCATTTAGTAGCTTAGGGTACTGGCTTTCAGAAAATATATGTCTACAAAATTCCCCGGCATGGTGCACCTCTACCATATACTATGTGATAGCCTATTATCTTTAATCTTAAAAAGATAAGCTGCAGTATATAAATTACTAGGTATCTACTCTCAAGGTTTTGTTTAGACACCAACATATGCCTTCATCTCAAAAAGATTTCCAGTGTTGTTCTGATTGGTGAATGTTCAAGGATGAACAGATACCATGTAATGGCTGACAGGTCATAAATGAGCTGCCGCAGCAGGAGAAAACCAACAATCTGCATATGCGAAAACAAAGACACAGATCAGCTTTGCGGTAACCGCGAAGCTGATCAGCGCCTTTGTTTTCGCCACACAGATAGTATGATCCCTCTTCTTCTTAAATCCGATATTTCAAGCTTCTAGCCTTCTTCTGTGACGGTACAGCCCGGTTTGTGTCGGACTTGGTCGAACCACCAATTTATTGGTATTCTCACGCACAGGCTGAATATAAAATTACAGATATACAGGTGGTGGCACCACGACTTCGGAGGCCATCAAATTCGCGAGGGACAATATGTTTGTAAGGAAACATGGTATGAGAAAAGGCGTAGCAGCGGAAATTGCAATCATTATTACAGATGGTACGTGGAAATATGAGAACTGTAATTTAATACACCAAAATGCGTATTAACCTACTGTCAGCAAGGACCCAAATTCCCCAACAGATTTAAACGAGGAACTCTGTAAATGATATCTCAATGGCACATTAGACTAAAGTCGACGTATACATCCAAATGCTTGCGTGAATTATCCACCTAATCAAAGACTGCTCTTACAATCAAAACCTTCATTAAAATAAAATAAACAAAGTTGACATTAAAAGTCATCAAACATACAAAACTCTCTGGTGTGACCAAAATCAGACCTTCAGCGTGGCGTGGATAGTAAAGTATACATATTTAAAACTATGCTATTGCTTCACTTTGATTAACTTCTATCGAACTACACAGGTCAGTCCACAAGTGAAACGAATACAATCAAAGAAGCCAGCTTACTCAAACAGCAGGGCGTGACTGTGTTCTCTATTGGTGTTGGTAATGGTCCTAGACAGTCAGAGTTGCAGGGCATGGCTTCCAAACCGTACAAGAAACATGTGTTTACGGTGTCTAGTTTCAATGCATTGAACAGTATCAAGGCAACACTACAGAAGAGCACATGTGATGGTATGTTAAGTTTATTACTAGATACCATTGACATTTTAAGGCGTAATAAGATTGAAAATTGTTTCATCTGGTCTGAAATATTTCTTTTCTGTTCAACAAACGAAAGTAATTTTCTTTCTACTTTTCAAATAAAACCAGTCGTTTGTGTGTATTTATGCTATATTTCTATTTCTATTATTATTATTATTATTAAATGTATTTGTTACCTGAATGATTTTATCTCTTGCAGCTGCTACAACAACAACGACGACGACAACAACTACCACTACTACCACCACTACTACAACAACCCCTATGCCTACGACCACACCACGTAAGAATAAACAGAATAAATTTTATATACCACAAACTTTTCAACAATTTGCATCCATCAGTATCCACAAGTCTTTTTTGAAAACAATTGAATTGCAATATAAAATGTGCAATATGAAATGAATGTATAAAGGGCATTTCTGTTTATGCTGATAGCAAAAGGGCCCATCTGACTTACTTACTTACTTACTTATCATGTGTTTTCTTAGCAGTTAGGTGACAGATGCTGCTAAGTATATTTTATAGATGACAGTGCATATGTTGGTGTCAGCGGTGTCCTGTTCTTTTTTCTTAAATTGGCAACGCAAGCAATGCTCTTTTCACATAAAAAGGTAAATCTTCTTTATGTCTTCGACACACTATTCCCAATCTAAATTCCAGAATGCAACGCCCAGGCTGATATCGTGTTCCTACTGGATTCGTCGGGATCTGTCGGTGCCACAAACTTCCAGAAAATGTTGGGATTCGTCAGGAATGTCGCTAATAGCTTCAACATTGGTCCTAAAGATGTCCAGATCGGCGTAGACACCTTCCAGACGACCGTGAAGTCCGAGTTTAATATGAACACCTATACATCTAAACAGCCGATGCTTGCTGCTATTAACAATATCCATTATCAGCCGGGGCTGACGCATACAGGAGAGGCTATTTCGTTCATGGCAAATGACAGCTTCTCGGCAGCACATGGTAAATGTTTCCAACGAGTTTTCTATGACATGAACCTCCTTGTTGCGGTATCTATATTAAATAAAGTTGTGTTCTTGAAATAAAGTTGTGTTCTTGAAAATGAAAGTGTGTTATTGAAAAACATGTTATTAGATCACGTAGGAATCGCCAATGTTTTCAGGAATGGCGTCAGTCTGTCTTGCTAACTACAAGCAATTATATGATGAATAAGTTAGAATGATTGTTTGGGAAGAAAACAATTAATTAATCTATTTGTTTGAGAGTAAACCATAAACAAGCAATTAAATGGATATGCATATATGCTGTTTTTGTGATACCAGTGTAAGCAGTTGCAAAGAAAAAAATCATAAATTGAATATTACACACGGTAAACAAAATGACATTAGTTTTAGCATTTAGTTCAACCTATATCGTTGGTCGTTCTGTTTATGTAGGTGACAGACCCAACGTACCTAACGTCGCTATCATCGTCACTGACGGTCAGTCCAACAACCCACCACTCACCGCCATCGAGGCTAGGAAGGCCCGGGCCAAGGGCATCACTATTCTCGCCCTTGGGGTGGGACGTGGTATTGGTAAAGCGGAACTGAACGAGATGGCCACAGATCCTGACAGTTCACATGTCTACACAGCTGATAACTTTGATGCTCTGTCTTCACTACAGGCTTTGCTTTCCAATAAAGCATGTGAAGGTACGAGTCATTTCATGAGTAAAGTAAGGAAAGCCGAAAGACTTGGAATTGATCTAAATATAAGTTAATAATTTCAACAAAGACACCATCGGAAAAGAAATGGTGATTTTATGAAGACACAATATTTTTATTATGGATATATGTTAATTGCCTTTTCGAATTCACATAAAATAGCAGAGTCGTCGTTTTGGTCACACTTTTATATATGGAGAAATATTGGATGGTATACCTATTTCATCACAAGGTAATGTTCAAATTGTGCCTTACTACGTGCAAGCAGCTATAACTATTTTAAACCTTTTTAAAGGTGCATCAAAGTCTATCCAGCATCACGTTCTTGATCGAGAAACTCTAAATGCACCAATAATACCAATATTTTTCTTCATCAGGAAAACATGTCCGTGAGATGTATACCCCCTTAAACCCCACTTTTATATAGAAAAACTGGGGTATGCGGGGGTATACCTATTTTTGTTATTTTTGCTCCAAAATATAGATTGTGGATACTCGTTAGAACCGCCTCGCCGAGCGGTTCTAACGTGTACCCACAATCTATGTTTTGAGCAAAAATAAGAAAAATATCAATTTTTTTCCAGTGAAATTTTTCATTTTTACAACCAAAATATTTTCTGTATATTGCATGGGCGTGTTTTCGCAATGTTTCAGTCTCAAAACCACAGAACAAGAGCGTGCCAGTCTGTACCGCTAAAGCCGATATTGTCTTTGTCATCGACTCGTCAGGCAGCATCGGGCAAAACAACTATGATACAATGTTGACATTTGTCAAAGATCTCACTAATAATTTTGATATTGGGCCAAACAAGATTCGGGTTGGTGCCGAAATCTTCAGTGACAGAACGTACAGTCAGTTTAATCTGAATACATACAGCACCAAGGCTCAAGTGCAACAGGCTGTTAGCAATATACCGTACAAAAGGGGAACGACAAACACTGGACAGGCTTTGAAGGTGAATAACTATACTATTTTTTTTACTGTGAAAAACGTATATCATTTCCCAAACAAATATTAGAAGTGAAATTCCAATAAAATCTAAGCTTTTCTCAATCTTTTTATGGAATACGGGTACATTTGCAAAAAAACAAAAAAAAAAAAAAAAAAAAAAAAAAAAAAAAAAATGAATCACACTCTTTACAAAAGTCTCAATTATGTGCTACCTTGTATGCTAGAAATAAATTAGGATTTAATAAAAATGACACGGTTCATCCATGATAACATGTATGCATCAATGGAGCATGTTTCAAATACCCGTTATCCATTTAAAACGTCTAGGTACAAATAATATTTTTCGGCGTGAGCCGCCTAAGCTAAGTATCACGGGGACCCAACTGTTAATCGTGATTATTGATGCGACGTGGAATGTTAATGCATGCTATTATGAAGTTTCGTATGCGTCGGCGAGTTCGTTACGAATGCGACGTTCCACATCCTCTGTCCTTGGACGGTAAGTACCACATGTTTTGCTCTCGTGAAAATAAACAAAGCCGAGTTTACAAAATCGGCGTCCACTATGATCTGCAAAAATCTTCTATGTTCCCACCTAAAGTCAATTGGAATACTTACGGCACTTGTGTTTTTCAGTTAATGGTTTATAAAGCTGACAGGTAGATACAAAATTGCCACGAAAACTCATTACATTCTTAAAGTCATTTTGTTTTTCTAATTCTTGACCGTAAACTAAGAAGTATAACACAGTCTTGTGGTGTCTTTATTGAAATATTTATCCAAATGGCTGTGTAACTGCACACTTATTTACTGAGCGTGAAAAACAGTAAGCTAAGCATCTCTTGTATGCATCGTAGATTTTGTTAAAATTTAATATGCGACACAGAAATGCATCGTGGAAGATTGAGACCCATGAATCAGTAAAATAAAATAGAAAATATGGAGACAGTGATGCATTTTCCTCAATTAATATTTTCTAGATACATGTTAAAGGGGTCAACCACGTTTTTATACTGTATTAACATTTGCAGAGGCTGGAGAAAGTTGTTTTAGCCTGAGGCCGAGGGTAGAAAGGGCTCCCGAAAAACTCTTCTAATGGCAATAAAATAACCATAGTTGATCGCTGTTCTTGTACAACACACCATTCCCATGGAAAACTGACTGACAACCGCACCTAAAAACCTCACAAATCCCTTTAATTCTTTTGTTTTCTCCCCCCCCCCCACCCCCACCCCGCCGCTTATCAAAAATGCATGGAGCCACCGATATTAAATGATCAAATATTATTTGGTTAAGCCTTAGTGGTCATTTAATGTTAGAAAACATATTACCTATGTCACTGATATGCCCGAAAATGATTTGCTGTTTCGAGGCAAGAAGTCACTCGAATGTTGACAAAGCTATATCAGAAAACCACTCTGTGACCTCGTTCAAAATAAAAGTGGCACATGCTTTGAAGCTCGCTCAACGAAGTACATGTAACTTACAAGGAAACAATACACCATGTAATATTGCGCTTGATAAAAGCACAAATTATGCTTTTGCATTGACGTAAATAACTTTTGTAAGAGCACAACAAAATGCTAATTCTTCCATGACTCATTCTAGTCGTACGTACCTTCATCTTCGATGCATACAAAAGATGCTTATCTTACTGTTTTTCACGCTCAGTAGATAAATGTGCATTTACAAAACCATTTTGATACAGATTTCAATAAAGACACCCATAGGACTGTGTTATACATCTTAGTTTACGACCAAGAATTAGAAAAACAAAAGGACTTTAAGAATGTAATGTGTATTCGTGGCAATCTTGCATCTACCTGTCAACTTTATAAACCATTAGCTGAAAAACACAAGTGCCGTAAGTATTCCAATTGACTGCATGTGGGAATATAGAAGAATTTTGAAGATCATAGTGGACGCCGATTTCGTAAACTCGGCTTTGTTTATTTTCACGAGAGCAAAACATGTGGTACTTACCGTCCAAGGACAGAGGATGTGGAACGTCGCATTCGTAACGAACTCGCCGACGCATACGAAACTTCATAATGGCATGCATTAACATTCCACGTCGCATCAATAATCACGATTAACAGTTGGGTCCCCGTGAGTATTGACCTAATTTCATTGGCACTATTTCATGGGACAAATTATGGGTCATATGTAAATTAGCCGCGAGATTTAGACGAGCCGCGAGATTTAGACGAGATCGACTTTTTTAGGTCATGAGGATCTTTACCGGAATGGACCGGAATGGACATAATTACCGGAATGGACTACCGGAATGGACATTATACCGTAGCTTTGAGTGCTTTAACTGTATTTTATCTGCATAAAATGTACTTCTGGAGACAAATTTATAGTTTGTAAATGATATAAATTTCGTCTTAGTATAGCAAAATTGACTTCCCATCTTGGTTAGGATAGCTTTGTGGTGGGTCCGCGAAGAGGCCACTGTTCAGGTAGCTACTTTGCTACATTTTGGTAATACGTTTAATTTATGATAGCTCAGCTCCATCACATATCTCCAGTTATAAGGACATGTGTTGAGCTGCCAAGCTAAGCTTATAGTATAGCAATGTTTCGACAATTTAAGCTCACCAGAGCCGAAAGTTTTAGTAAATCATGCTCTGGCATCTATTGTCTTCATTCACAATTTTAAAGTTCTTGTACTAATAACCCACAGAACTAATCAAAATCAAACTTCATGTGAAGCATTCTCAGAAAGAGGACTTAAAATTGTTGAACAGGACGTTAAACCAAAACAAACTAAACTATTTTCCAGTAAGGTTGCCTATTACATGTAGTGTTTTAAAATGTTAAAGTTCAACCTGTATAAAGCAAGCATATAAGGCTGTGACCACACAGTTTATTATGTTCGAGTCAAAACGCAGAACATATTATAACCCACATCCATTTAAAGCACGCCGATTATCTTTTTTAAAGATACTTCTTGTTTTTTGTTCTGTAGGATGCATATTCCAAACTATTCACGGCCTCTAACGGCGACAGACCCGGGGTCCCCAATATTGCCATAGTTATCACCGATGGCCAGTCAACTAACAGACAGAACACTCTCACAGAGGCGACGAAAATTCAAAATCATGGAATACAGGTTCGTTGCTTTCACTTTAACCCATTTTTGACGAATGGATTCTCCCATCATTATCAATTGGATGAGTCCACATTCATTATTAGGGGTGTCAGGATTGATTTTTATTTTTTATCTGATTTTTCAATGAAATTCTCTCAAGCAAACAGAATAGCCCCAGATGGGACGCCGCGTTCTGCGGCGTCACATCTGGTGCTATTCTGTTTGCCTATGTCCCATAAAAGGGACGCCAGGCTTAAATGAGTTAATCTGTACATAAATATCAATATCAGTAAGATTATTTAGAAAGTACGAATAGAAGGCAAAGAAAGAGTTCTGAAAACAGTTATGTATTTTTTATTTGGTCCCTTTGAGAATACCGGGTATGGGACCTTGGCTTGGATCCCGCTTTCGTTGCCAGTTTGTAAAGGGACAATGATGAGAAAAAGGTACAAGTAGGCAAAGATCAGGAAAGGGCGCAATCAGAAAAAGATTCCCACTCCAAAAACCAAGGTGGGAAATAACCAAACTAACAATCAGGTACTTATACCATGAAACATATCGTAAACCGAATGAGCAGCTATTTTCCCAATAGGTGGCCACTCAGTTACCTTAACTTAACTAAAACTATGAAAACACACATAAGGCGCCAACAGCACAAAAAAAATTAAACACCAAGACATAAAACAAAAAGAACCACCACAGAAGTATCGCCTAGGAACGATCAGTAACACAAAGTTACTGTCGGGCTTAAACCGGTTTTACAGGCGCCTAACCTCACCCTCAGCTTCTGCAGTGGTTCATAACATTTAGTTAGTTCTTCGGTCCTCGTGGTGAATCTCTAACTAGTCAGTGAATCATCAAGAACAAACAAATAAATCATGATAAACATCCTGATGAATCAAAAACCAGGACTCACAGATTGAGTAAGCTGCCCGACGATGGAGATCCCTGGGCGCCGAATAACCTACTAACTCCGGAGCAAAAGAAAAACACCAGTTGGACCAGAGAGTTCATAACCTGAAATCAGACATAATGACCCACATTCTCTCTGAATATTTTCACTGCTTTCAAAGGATCTTACCTGTATTAGATTTTTATCTACATGCTCTAAAATGTCTCCCTGTACATCAGTCATTATGAAAATTATATTTTCCTTTTGGTCCTTTGAGATCAGGTAGGGTATTCTGAGAAATCAGAAATTCATTATCAGTTTAGATTCGTTTTCTTACCAACGTGTTATATAATACTTGTCTCTGTATCGACTATCCTGATGAAAGTTGCAAAATTACAGTAGGCCTATTTTTCTTTGGCTCCATTTTGCCAAATCTAAAGGGTCACTGATGAGGCTTAAGTAGCCGTAACCGCGGTATGGTACAGCCCTTTTCTCACTAGTAAGCTCACTACTGCTAAAGTTTTATTTTTATTATCTAAAACTCAATAGAAATGTTAATTTCTTAAAAATTGCTGAATATTGTGTTGGCATATTGTTGTGTTTGTCTCTGCAGGTATTTGCAGTTGGTGTTGGAAATGGTGTTGATAAGACAGAACTGAATGCCATAGCAACAGATCCTGACAGCACCCACGTGCTCACTGTGGCAAACTTCCAACAACTTAGCAAGATCACCGCTACTCTTAACAATCAAGCTTGCAATGGTATGTGTACACTATAATTTAAACATACTCGACAGATTATAATATTCCATGCACGACTTTCTTAAGGCGTTTGGAGTACCTGGCAGATTCTTGATACTATGTCTATCAGTATAAACAGCAAAATCTAAGGCATGTGTTCGATTGATTTGAAACGGTCTAGGTTTTGTAATTTCCAAAGATGCCTTAATTTTTTATTATATTCGGAGCTACACGAGATGGATGGATTGAAAAATTGTTCTAAGTACTTTCTATTGTCCGTTTCATTCCCGCCTGGTGTCCTGTTTGGCATAGTAAATTTAATTAATTCTTACGTTAATACTTTCCTATTCGTGCTCTTCTAGCAATTCCACCCACCCCAGCAACGGGCGTGCCAACCCAGGTGTCAATCACCACACCTGATCCCTGCCCCGACCAGAACTCGGACTGTAGAAGCTACGAGATACCCAAAGTCTGTAATGACTATGCTGCTTGGGCCAGAGATAACTGCCAGAAGAGCTGTAATTTCTGCAACGGTAAGCTACAGTTCGGAATCATTACGAAATCTTGCCAATGCAATATGTGGAGATATTTTAGCTGTAAAAATTGAAAGTTTAAATGGAAAAAAAAATGATATTTTTAACATTTTTGCTCAAAACATTGATTGGGGGTACACGCTAGAACCGCCTCGCCGAGGCGGTTCTAACGAGTACCCACAATCTATGTTTCGGATCAAAAATAAGGAAAATAGGCATACCCCTGATAACCCAATTTTTGTTACATAAAAGAGGGGTGTAAGGGGGTATTCATTATACGGACATGTTTCCCTGATGTATGTTAAAGCGCGTGAAAAGTCATACAAGGAGTTATAATTATATTAAATATTATATCGTTGTGATCATCAATAGTATGAAATTCAAATAAACGATGCTACTGTGACAGTTGTGTACCAAATAATTATTATATCTCCAAGGCAAACGCCATACGACTAAGAATTATGTTATCAAGAGTACAATTTAAATTTTGAAACGCGCAAACTCTGAAATACGCAAGGGTAGATTCAAACTGAAATATCGCATTTACCTTGTACAAGTATGTATAGACGGAATATTTCCATCGGTATTCCGTTAGACCTCTCCATACCATGTCACGGGAGAGGAGCGAGGTCACGAAGTGTATCGGAGTGCAGGTTAGCCAGCTGATCTAAAGTATGTACCAAATGTCGTATTTGCGAGCCTAAAACGTACAATTTGACAGTTGAATCTTGTTGTCATTGATTTGCTTGGAATGCATAATAAGAGCTGTCGCAGGACAGCGTAGCTCGCCTGACTTGTGCTTTACCACTAAACTTATCAAAATCTATGACCCATGACCTTGACCTCAAGGTCGCTCAGGTGGGTTGTGATGGTACATCATAAAATTTCAGACCAATATCCACAAACATGCAAAGTTTCAACTTGATCCATCAACATACAGATATATAGACTTCAAAAATCTTTAACCCAAAACTTTAACCAAAAATTTCTAAGGCCTTGACCTTGACCTCAAGTTCACCCAGGGTGGGTCATAATGGTACAGCATAAACCTTCATACCAATATCTACCAACATGCAAAGTATCAACTTGATCAATGTACATGTTTAAGAGATATAGACTTCTAAAAACTTTAACCGAAAACTTTAACAAAAACATTCTAAGTCTGTGAGGTGGGTCATGATGGTACTGCATAAAACTTCAGACCAATATCTACCAACATGCAAAGTATCAACTTGATCCATCAACATGGTCAAGAGATATAGACTTCTAAAAATTTTAATGAAAAAGTCACTAGAGCACGAAATATAGGTCAAGGTCACAAGATCAATGTGGATGCAAAGTCGGGACATCGAGGAGAAGCCATATGCAAGGTTTGATGGTTGTAGGCTTTATAGTTGATGAGATATTAAGGGTTGGCTTCAAAAATGACAAAGTCACTGGAGCATGAAATATAGTTCAACGTTAGTAGGTCAATGTGGGTGCCGAGTCGGGACATCAAGGAGAAGCCATATGCAAGGTTTGATGGTTGTAGGCTTTATAGTTGATGAGATATTAAGAGTTGGCTTCAAAAATGACAAAGTCACTAGAGCACGAAATATAGGTCAAAGTCACTAGGTGAATGTGGGTGCCGAGGCGGGACATCAAGGAGAAGTCATATGCAAGGTTTGATGATTGTAGGCTTTATATTTGATGAGATATTAAGAATTGGCTTCAAAAATGACAAAGTCACTAGAGCACGAAATATAGGCCAAGGTCACAAGATCAATGTGGGTGCAAAATCGGGACATCGAGGAGAAGCCATATACAAGGTTTGATGGTTGTAGGCTTTATAGTTGATGAGATATTAAGGGTTGGCTTCAAAAATGACAAAGTCACCAGAGCACGAAATATAGATCATGGTCACTAGATCAATGTGGATGCAAAGTCGTGACATCGAGGAGAAGCCATATGCAAGGTTTGGTTGTTGTAGGCTGTATAGTTGATGAGATATTAAGGGTTGGCTTAAAAAATGACAAAGTCACTAAAGCATGAAATATAGGTCAAGGTCAGTAGGTCAATGTGGGTGCCGAGTCGGGACATCGAGGAGAAGCCATATGCAAGGTTTGATGGTTGTAGGTTTTATAGTTGATGAGATATTAAGGGTTGGCTTCAAAAATGACAAAGTCACTGGAGCATGAAATATAGGTCGTCAGTAGGTCAATGTGGGTGCCGAGTCGGGACATCAAGGAGAAGCCTTATGTAAGGTTTGACAGTTCTAGGCTTTACAGTTGATGAGAAACTAACACAGCATCAGAGCATTGTACAAAGGTGTTCTAGATGTTGACCTCTAGCCCCGCACCCAGGCACGAACCCACGAGTCCCTTCACACTAAATCACAGAGGACCCTCATATGCAGCAATGTTCCAAATATGAATGTTTTTTGGTCAGTGACTATCAAGATATAACAATTTTAAAAACTTTAACCGAAAGTGTGACGCGGACGCGGACGTACACGTAAACGTAAACGGGTACGACCGAGGTGACAACAAAAGCTCTGTGCACTTCGTGCAGGCAAGCTAAAATCATGTTTACAATGTAAATTGCAATTTGCTGCTTCACATGCAGTTGATGCAAATGTATAATATTTGGACTCACCTTTATTAATTTTGTACTGTATGTTCCATTTTAGTTACCCAGACAACGGCACCCCCTCCCTGTGTGGACCGTCTCAGCGATTGTTCCTCCTATGACCTGTCATCCTGCACGGGAACATACCGGGGATGGGCACGTGATAACTGTCGAAAATACTGCGGATATTGTGGTATGCTTCATGTGATTTGTGTAAAATATTTTACTCAGTATGCTGATAGATTTTATGAAGAAACCATACATATGTAGTTTACACAAGAAAACAATACATGAAACCATGCATTCGTTTTCATATACTGGACAAATAAAGTTAAGGATCAAACTTTTAAAGCACAATTTCTACAAGATTTCGAACTGCTGGTGAAATGAAACATTTCTATCATCAAGGCAATTCATTTCGTAAGCCTATCCCTAACTGATTTTGACCAGTATATATATAATATATTATATAGAGTATACCTACCTAATACAATCGTGTTTTTTTTTTTTTTTTTTTTTTTTTTTTTTTTAACTTTCTTCAAGCAAATTTACTTAAAGCCTTAGTTGTGAAGACATACTGGGACATTCTGAGGTGTTCGAATTTATTTTGCAGAAAGCCAAGCTAAAATTAACAAACCACTCAAGCAAAATAACGGAATGGTCTCTCGATTAAAAATTAACACAACTTATACATGGTAAAAACAGAAGTACCAGGAATGGACACAATGCTTGTGAACGCCTTTAAACTTGCAATAAACGCATTCACAATTTTCAAAGGAGTTTTAGAAAATAATGATGACTTAACCACCCACTGTTATTTATTTATCTTTGCAGATCTGAAAAGACCCGACCAGGTTCTTACAGGATATTGTACGTTGTATACTTTACTTAAATTACATTCTCTTGAAATATTCTTACATGTAAATAACCTTAAACCTTTTCACAATAAATGACAAAACAACACTTAATCATCATCATCATGTGTTAATGTATTTTACCATATAAGGCTATTTTTCAAATCTAAATTACAGAACAGCATTTAGCTGTTGAATTGTTTGCTATGAAGCCCTTCATGATCAGAATTAGAAAACTATGATTATGCGTCTTGCTGCGCTATATGTTTTAATGTAACCTTTTCGATTGATCGTTGTTCAAACCAAATGGTATATCGCGTTCAATTTAAATTGCTCTTTTCTACTTATAAAGAAACACTTCTCCAGGTTGGAAATCCAAAATGTTTGTTTTCACATCCAAAGGCTAAGATTATTGTATATTGTATATATTTACAGTTGGTACATGTTTCTACAAGAACAAACAATACAAACAAGGCGAGAAATGGGATGACACCTGTGCTTATGAATGTACCTGTGATGATGCTACGCATGGTCGTTACAGTTGCTACAACAAGTAAGGGAAAAACAATTAGATTTTCTTGGCTTCGGCTTCATTTTGAATTCTCATTTCGACACAGCGGACATGACGATGGTGACTTAATATAATTCTGTTGAAAACTTAATATTGTGTTTAGTACGCGTCTTGTTGGGAACCAAATCTAAGAACATATTGTTACAACTCAAATAACACCATACATGTATATGTTTCGGACGAAATGAATGGCCTGATCACCATGTGCCTGGTGTCCACTTTGTTGCCTGGTGTCCACTTTGTTGCCTGGTGTTCTCTATGTGTGACAAAGGCAAATGGTATAACCCCAAATGTGAAGCTACATAACGCAAAGATATTATGTTTGTTTAAAGGTAGTTCATCAAAGATGAATCAAAAATTAAAAAAAGAACAAAAACATTCTTTATATTATTCTCCTGAAAATGGAAGCAAATTTACCCAAATGAAGGGTGTGTCCTTTACAGATGTCCACTCTACTACAACTTGCCGCCGCAGTGTGTTCTGGTGAAGAAATCTGGTGGCTGTTGCTTAGAGCCCGTGTGTGACTTCAAAGGCAATTACTCCACTTCTAATGGACAGACAATCGGAAAGAAGAACGGCGTTAGTAAGTGCTTTTTCAATAACATTTTAGCTCACCTGAGCCGAAGGCTCACAAGGTGAGCCTATAGTATAGCGTCCGTCCGTCCGTAAACACTTTTAATCTTGAATATCTCTAAGACAACATGGCATCGATCAAATTTTATCTGAAGCATCATTGAGGAGGGGGATAGGTTGCATTAGGTTTTGGGCCAGGTCGGATCAGAGCTCTGGTTTCCATGGCAACAGATAGCTCCCATTGAGCTATAATGGGGAAAATGTTGTGGCCACTCTAGCAACTTCATTTTTGATTGGATCTTCTTCATTCTTGGGAATAACAAGGACAACCATAACATCTAGGATGAGTTCAAATTTCAACTAGGTTCGACCTCAGATTGCGGAGTTAGCTGCCCTTGAGCGTCTGGAAAAATCCCCATAGACTTATAATGGGAAAAATGTTGTAGCCACTCTAGCGCCATTATTTTTCAGTGGATCTTCTTCATTCTTGCAGTGGAGTTAGCTGCCCTTGAGTGTTTGAAAAATCATTATTTTGTGTTGTGGCCACTCTAGCGCCTTCAATTTTGATCGGATCTTCTTCATACTTGTGTGTAACAAGGATAGCCATGAGTTTGAATTTCAGCCAAATCTGACCCTTGATTGTGTGAAAAATCAATATTTAGTGTTGTGGCCACTCTAGCGCCTTCATTTGTATTCGGATATTCTTTATTCTTGGAAGTAACAAAGACGTCTATAATATCTTGGATGAGTTCGAATTTCGACCAGATCTGACCTCTGACTGCAGAGTTATCTGCCCTTGAGTGTTTGAAAAATCAATATTATGTGTTGTGGCCACTCTAGCATCTTTGTTTTTCAGTGGATCTTCTTCATTCTTGCAGGTAACAAGGACAACTATAATATCTCGAATGGGTTCGAATTTCAGCTAGATCCGACTTCTGACTGTGGAGTTAGCTGCCCTTGAGTGTTTGAAAAATCATTATTTCATACTTGGAAGTTACAAGGATAGCCATAACATCTTGGATGAGTTCGAATTTCAGCCAGATCCGACCCTTGACTGCAGAGTTATCTGCCCTTGACTCTGTGAAAAATCAATATTTAGCGTTGTGGCCACTCTAGCGCCTTCATTTTTATTAGGATCTTCTCTATTCTTGGAAGTAACAAAGACGCCAAGGACAACTACAATATCTCGGATGAGTTCGAATTTCGGCCAGATCCGACCTCTGACTGTGGTGTTTGCTACCCTTTAGTGTTTGAAAAATCAATATTTTGTATTGTGGCCACTCTGGCGCCTTCAATTTCGATCGGATCTTCTTCATTCTTGGAAGAAACAAGATAACCATAACATCTTAGATGAGTTCGAATTTGAGCCAGATTCGACCCTGGACTGCGGAGTTAGCTGCCCTTAAATGTTTGAAAAATCAATTTTTAGTGTTGTGGCCACTCCACCATCTTCAATTTTGATCAGATCTTCAAAAAGAAGAAAACAAAAAACAAAACACTTTGTCCAGTGACTGTACTTGTTGACTCTCGGGCGAGCGATTGTTGCCCTTGGGCTACTTGTTGTATTTGTGAAGAGGGTCGTTTCATTTGATTTTTCAAACAAGCCAAAAATTTAATAAATTTCATGTAAAATGGCACTGAGTGAAAGATCCATTTTATCACACGAATTAAAATAAGATTTGAATGCCTTCAAAGTAAACATATTTTTCAATTTAATTTTACACTGCTGTTGTGGAAGCCGTCAATAACGGTACAAATAACATAATATAGCATGGCGTAAGCCAGTAGATAGTTCAGCGACCCCATATAATAAATTCATTTATATAGAATTGGCAATATGCGAGGTATCTGCGATGTATACTTCTGGTCATTTCCTCTCCTTATACTTAAAATACTCGTATCTTGGAAAAAGTTAGGCCACTGGGTTTTGTTTTTGGGTGAATTTAGAATAGAAAAAAATAATGCACAAAAATACATGAAGTATTGATACACTGCGCAGTAATAACGACGGTAAACAACAACAGCAGCAGCAGCAACAACAACAGCAACAACAATAATAATAATAATATTAATAATAATAATAATAATAATATTGTTATTATTATTATTAATTGATAATGATTATAACAACAATGATATGCTCACGTTTTCTGATCTTCTAAAATTTGATTTTCTTCATTGTTATAAGATGTGTGTATGTACAAGGGCCAGCCCTACTATCAGGGACAGACGTGGCAAGATGGTTGCAGCAAGAATTGCTACTGTCAAGATGGCACCGTCGGGTTGTGGACGTGCACATCTGTGTAAGCATTATATGAGCCCTATTTTGAGAAACCAAACATAATGCATATGCGCAAACAAAGGCGCAGATCAACTGCGAAGCTGATCAACGCCTTTGTTTTCGCTACACTGATAGTACACTGAAAAAAAGTTATAAAAGCCAGCTCATATTTTTTCTTCAGAAAGTATAATACGATCAATTAAAATTCATGATCAAATGAATTAACCAATGTCTAACAGTGGCTCTGTGAGTTTCTGCATTCCAAAATGTGTGATATATCTCACACAGACGAAGCATGAGTAAAGGTACCCTCTTTACGAGAAGTCACACTTTATTAACATCAAATAAATAGAGGATATTCAAGTTTTTGGAGTGAATATGAGTTTTATTTCATTGAGTGAAGTGAAAAATTTTTATATTTCATGAGTGCCGAAGGCACGAATGAAATATATAATTTTTCACTTCACGAGATGAAATAAAAGTCATATTCACGACAAAAACTTGAATTTTCTTTTTATTATATTGCATGTAGTCATTGTAACGTTGCGCGCTAAAGCATATGACGTCAAAATCTTAAATGACGTCATTACGTCACGTCATTACGTCGCTATTGTGTGTGAACGTTCATTGCGTCAACAATAGCATAGATTATAAAATTTAGTTATGTATAAATTAGAAATGAAACGGTGGAATCGTAATTTGCGTATTCCCAAATCTTATATTTTCACATGTGAAAATATAACTTTTTTATATTTTCACATGTGAAAATATAACTTTTTCAAATATTGGTTATATTTAATACATATTTCTCTATATTTCATCACTTGCCATATAATAAAATGTCATATCATGACGTTGTGTTTTACATTTTAATTTATTTGAAAGTGCTACTGACTGCCATGATGCAAGATGAAACTAAGTCAGATGTGTTGCGGCAATAAGAATCTTCGTTTCTGTTTTGTACATGCAAGAAGACAGCAACATGAATAATAGGAATTCAGCTTTTTGCATGCAATTTGCATACAAACTTTGTTCATCTCCGGTTGCATAACTATCAGCAGTATGGAATTGAAATTTTCAGCGATTATAACGGTCTAATACTAGACTCTGATAAACTTTGAAAATATTAAAAATCGTCCACGAATTTTGTTATTTGTTCGTTAAAACTTGGCATTGAAACCGGAAGTGTGCGACAGCCGTGACCTGTTTGTCCACAAAATAGTCTAAAATAGCTCATTCGAGTTATATATCTCATTTCCAGGCATCATCAAGTGAATTTAACAGGGATTAACTTGTTTAACTAGC
Source organism: Rugalucina vietnamica (assembly GCA_964017185.1). Taxonomy (NCBI): domain Eukaryota; kingdom Metazoa; phylum Mollusca; class Bivalvia; order Lucinida; family Lucinidae; genus Rugalucina; species Rugalucina vietnamica. The sequence continues at coordinate 15,767,053 of OZ024877.1, forward strand.
GATTTTTAAAAATGCGTAAAAAAGTCTACCAGTAGAGAAAAAAATTCGAATATTTGATGTTTTTCCAAGCCGGAAGGACCCCTTTGATGACACCCGTTCATAATTTCAATAAATGTTGGGCTTTATCCTATTCTTTATTCAAAAACATTGATTTTTGCATTTTTACTCCAAAAACGCATTTAGTGAAAGAAAAATATTTCTGAACACTTTGGAACTTTACTTACTTGAAAGACACATCTGTATTAGGCAAAAAAACGTGCAATTTTGAACATGGCTTAGAAACAAAAAATGAGTTTGAAAAGTGGCCTCTTATAGCTTTTTTTTCAGTGTACAATTCATTTACTTTCTTAAACCACAGTCTCTAGCCATCTTCTGTGCTTGTACAGTTCCGTTTGTGTCGGACCTGTTCTGAAACCACATTGTTGGTTTTCTTATGACGAGGCTCATTATATCAAAAAGTCGCCTGTTTGTAGAGAGAATTTTACAACCGTAGAATGATTTATTTTAAAGAGTTTGTTAAAAACAACGTAGATTGCTTGTACACGTATGAATCACCGGCATATGACGTCTACGCGTATACTTGTACACTGGTTTAATACTTAACGCCTCACTGAAACGATAATTACATTATAGCTTAGTCTGATAGTTATAGACAGTTAAAGTTCTAATGCAAATGTGTGCGTTTTTCAACGAAAGTGATATACATGTACATACAACCTTCAGAATATTTCTGTTTGAATTCCAGCTGTCCCACGTACAGTAAGCTTCCACCAGAGTGTCATCTTGAGAAGGTCGCTGGAAAGTGTTGTGCTGAGCCGGTCTGTGACTTTAACAAACAGTTCGGTCACTTCACAGGCTCGGGTACTACCAGTGGGAAAGGAGGAAGTGAGTTAGCTTTATTACATTACGAAAACATGCCCATGCAATATACATGTACAAAGATTTTTAAAGTTGTCAAAAATGAAAATTTTAAGTAGAAATTTTTTGATATTTTTTCTTATTTTTGCTCAAAACATAGATTGTAGGTACACGTTAGAACCGCCTCGCTGAGGCGGTTCTAACGAGTATCCACAATCTATGTTTTGAGCAAAAATAAGAAAAATATCAATTTTTTTCTGCTGAAAATTTTCATTTTTTAAGCTCAAATAATCTCTGTTTATTACATAGGCAAGTTTTCGTAATGTGTATGCAAGTTATCTTACGCACAAATGCAAATTCTAGGAATCGAATCATTCCTGGTATTGAAAATTGTCTGGTATTGAACATTACGAAAACTTGCCCATGCAATATATGGAGATTTTTTAAGTTGGAAAAATTGAAAATTTTCAGTAGAAAACTTTTGATATTTTTCTTATTTTTGCTCAAAACATAGATTGTGGGTACACGTTAGAACCGCCTCGCCGAGGCGGTTCTAACGAGTACCCACAATCTATGTTTTGGAGCAAAAATAAGAAAAATAGGTATACCCCTGCATAACCCAGTTTTTCTATATAGAAGTGGGGTTTAAGGGGGTATTCAATACACGGACATGTTTTCCTGATGGAAAGCAGTAACTGTTTCATATTTTTCTATTTCATCGAATATGACACATTGTGTGCAAGATACTATTTTGTAATATTTTCGCCTGGATGATAACAGCGGTAGCAACAATATTGGTTTCAACATAAACATTATTTGTTTAATCAAATGTTGGATTGCATTTACAAACTTAATGTACCAGTATATCAAATTTTTTCAGCTGATTTTTTTCAATTTTTAAAGCTCAAAAATCTCTAGTATTGCATGGACAAGTTTTCGTAATGCAAGCGTTCCAAAACACAACTTAACATAAGCAACATTTTGCGCATGATATTAGATGCAAGTCTTTTATAACTACAGGTTTCACTTATTGGTATATTTTTGTGATTTTAGCCATAACAACACTTACTACCCCACCACCCTGTGTAGACGCGGACCCTAACTGCAACCGATATGTAAAGGATACCTGCACCAATCCAAAATTCGCTCAGTGGGCAGATGTAAACTGCAGAAAATACTGTGGCCGATGCAGTGAGTATAACATTCAACCAACTAATTTAAAAAATACACAAAAAGCATATGTTTGTACCATTTTTTTTTTCTGAAAAAAAAAAAAATAAATAAAGATAAATGAATAAATAAAAAAATAAACTAATTGCCATCTTTTAATTTTATTCATGTCTTTCGTTGGAATTAATACAAAACTAAACAAATGTCAATAAAATTTATTTTAAAAAGCCTGAATGTGATGAAAGTAAATTGGTAACACTTCAGATATCGCCTAAATTAATGTTAATTTTTTTTGAATAATTATACATTTAACTATTTCGAAAGAGTGTATGAGTCTTTTCAAAAGTCAAAGACACCCTTAAGGCTTAGCGCAAACTATTTTGTGCTCTCCAATCCCTGAGGAAATAAACTATATCTTATTTTCTTGTCTTTTCAAAATCAAAGACGCATTTTAATGCTAAGCGCAACTTCTAGATCTATATCTTAACACCCCAAGAACTCCACTGCACGTTTTTCTCTCTTTCAGATATCACTACAACAGCGAACCCTAATGGTAAGCTTGGTATAAGATACCAATTCGAAACTTTAAATTTCTGAGTATGCAGATCTATCAAACATGACAGTAAAATATTACCATGATGCTTGATGCAATTACCAACTACATGTACATATGGGTGTATGGCATGGTATTGTAAATACAATATGGAGCATTATATTTTGGAACCATCTATGCTTTTCAAAGAAAACGAACCAGATTAATATACAGGTCTTAACTGTGATTCATTTCAGTCTTTTTAAAGTTTTAGCTCATAAAATACACATTGTTTCTCCGACATAGATTGCAATACTGAAAGGCCAACAATGACAGAAACCCAGTAACCATTTCTTCTCGCTTGTATAATTTCAATTTCGATTTTGATTTTTCATGGGCCTTCATATTTCCATAGATCGTTGTGTTTATGGTGGTGTCGCCTACAGCCAAGGACAGAAATGGGACGATGGTTGTGACCTTGAATGTGTCTGTGAAAACGCTGCCTTTGGTTTCTACAGATGTAATAAGAAGTAAGGAGATTTTTTTTGAAGAAACTAATCTACATATATAAAATAATCATGATGGCGAAATGCATAAGTGTTTCATAAATTCATTAATACTGGACAAATAAAGTTAGGGATCAAACTTTTAACGCGCAATTTCTGCAAGATTTCGAACTGCTGGTAAAATGAAACATTTCTATCATCATGTAAGCTTCGTACACTTGAGGATCGAAACAATAGTCTTTGCATTCAACAAGACCAGGCTTTAAGTCAGACTACCCTTAAAAAGAAAGTGGTAGGAAATTCCCATAGAGAATTGATGGTGTGTAAGTTTGTTCGTGCAAAAGTTTTAAAATGGCTATAAATTTCCAATCTTTTTTAGCTGGCTGACCTCAGAAATGATGAATATTGATGATTATAGTGCAAATTTGCAAAATTTTCCGGCTTTAAGTCACACTACCCTTAAAAAGAAAGTGGTATGAAATTCCCATACAGAATTGATGGTGTGTAAGTTTGCTCGTGCAAAAGTTTTAAAATGGCTAGAAATTTCCAATCTTTTTTTGCTGGCTGACCTCAGAAATGATGAATATTGATGATCATAATGCAAATTTGCAAAATTTTCATGAATTGGCAAAACTGAATTTTTTAGTGGATTCAGTTTTCATTGACTTTTTATCACTTTGGTTTTTAGGGTAGTATTGTTTAAAGAACAACCGTGCTTAAGTCAGATGATGCACAATTTTAAAATTGGTGGCATATGGAAGTGCGATAAAACTCCTAATCCACCATATAAATGAACAATTGATGAATTATCGATTGGCCCAAAAATGCATTTTTAAAAGTATGATGCCTAACTTATTTTGACCAGTATATATGAAAAAGTTAAAAGTAACGACCAAGAACTGGTACAGTGAAAGAACAAAGCCATGTTGGGAAAAACAAAATGACTAATGGATAATGTTAAAGCTAAGTACAGTAAAATAAAGTTGATACAACAATTTTACAGATGTGCAGATATAACAAATCTTCCTCTTGGCTGCAATCAAGTCAAGAAAGCTGGCGACTGTTGTCCAACTATACAGTGCAGCAACGGACAAACGGGAACCTTCCAGGGCTCACAGACACAGCCGGGAACCATTGGAGGCTACCCGATACCTCAGCCACAACCAGGAGTGGCGCCCACTCCCGGGACAGGTCTGACTGTGGGTCCCGGCCCACAGCCCACGGTCAACCCTAACACCGTCCACGCAATAGGTACAGATATCAAGAAATAATATCAGATAGTTCTACTTGAAGAAAAACAATAAACAAACAATTTCACTATATCGTCATTGTAACTTATAGTTTAACAGGTCTTTCATTTTAACACTTATTAGAAAAGTGATGCCCTTTAAAACTTGTTTTTGCTAAAAGTTGGCCCCGGATATTTTCTTACTCTCTATTAAAATGTTTTTATATAAGACACTGGGATGACTCATTGAGACCAAAGGTCTATAAAAATAGTGCAAATTCTTTGACCATGCTGGTTAACCTCTGACATAAATATTCATTACTATATTTTCAGTAATGTGACTGTAATGGTATGTATGACCACGTGTTTCACACGGCACTACAAAAATGTGTAGGTGCCCCTTTTCTAGTGTTTGCAAAACGTCATCACGTGAGGTCAACCGTCACGGTCAAAGCATTTGCACCATACATCAAATGACCGCAGAAAATAAACAATCTGCATATGCGAAAACAAAGGCGCAGATCAGCTGTGCAGTAAATGCACAGCTGATCAGCAGCTTTGTTTTTGTTTCAAAAATAGTAAAATGTCGCTTCTTTCTAAAACTGAAATTTCAAGCATCCAGCCTGCTCCTCTGGCTGTACAGCCTGGTCGGAAATCCTGATTGTTGGTTTCTCATATGAAGGCTTATTTGAAATGAATTTCAGAGGGATGTCTTTACAAGGGCAGCTTCCATCCCACTGGTATGAGATGGAGTGATGGTTGTGCCTACACATGTGTCTGTGTAGATGGCAAAACAGGCCAATACAGATGTACACCAAAGTATGTTCATTCAGTCAATAAAGTCAATCAATCGATCGATCGATCGGTCGGTCGGTCAATGAATGAATGAATGAATGGATGAATGAATCAATCAATCAATCAATCAATCAATCAATCAATCAATCAATCAATAAGTTAGTTACTCATTCACTCATTAGATTCTTTTTTTTATATCAGTGGTAAATTTTAGACTAGCCTCGGTTTTGTCTTGAAACGATTTTGTCATCCAGTTGCAAAATTACAGATGAGGCCAAAGCACGGCATGGACAATATACAATCAACTCATAAGCCTGGTGTCCTAATTATGTTATATATGCAAACAGAATCGCCCGAGATGCAACGCCACAGAACGCGGTGTCCCATCTGAGGCTATTCCTATTTCTGTTCGTTTCTAATAGAGAAATTTCATCCAGAATGAACTGAAAATCATCCCTGTCATCCATTAAAATGAAAGTGACTAATGGGTTCAGGACGGCAATTGTACATGTACACGTATGTTAATGAAAGTATCTATTTTGATTCATACATGTAAATTTGTAGATGTCCCACATTTTCGAACCTTCCACCGGAATGCCATATGCAGGACAATCCAAAGGATCCCTGTTGCAAACAGCCTCTGTGCGTCCCAGGCCCCAGTGGCTCGATTTCTTCCGTCCCCGTCCCATCCTACGGGGGTGGTTTTACCGGTTACGGACTTCCAAAGACGCCAGTTATTTCGCCAGGGTCCGGCACAGGGACTGGGACTTCATTCACCGTGAACCCCAATATACCACACCCAACCGGCATGACTGGAACGGGCAGTAAGTATATAGCCCTTATTGAAGTCAAACACAAATCATGATGGTAGTTGACGTTAAAGCCGATTAAAATCTCTAAAAATTTTGCTTGCTCCCAAGATACCTGAAAAAAAGGCTCTTCTCCCCAAATCCCTAAATATAATGGCCCTTCTCACCTAAAACCAACATGGGCCAAACATCCATCAACAGATAATGGTTTTTCAGTGACAGTTGTTGGTAATTCTAGATCCATCGGCCCTCATATTTATAATCTTTCTCCGGTTTCAGGTGGCTGTGTTTATAAGAACCATGTATATCAACAGGGCGACACCTGGGATGACCAGTGTCAGTACAGGTGTGAGTGTACAGATGGCTCGACCGGACAGTACAGATGCACGGACAGGTAGGATTAGAGCATTACAAAAAAAAACATTCCTATGAAATATAGACATATATTTCAACATTTCAATAAAAAAAAAATGATCTTTTTAATATTTTTGGTCAATTTTCATTTTTAACTTAGATTGTGGATACATGTTAGAACCGCTTCGGTGAGACGGTTCTAGCAAGTACCCACAATCAATGTTTTCGAGCAAATGTTAGAAAAAAATTGTCCAGTTGTAAACCCCAGTTTTGCTATATAAAAGTGTGGTATAAGGGGTATTCATTACATGGACATGTTATCCTGATGAGACGGTTTTCTCCAAGAAATGATACATGTATGTGTTCAGAAGCACTTTGATACCGTTAATTTTATCTTTATTTCTTTTTGAAAAGCTCAAAGATTTCAAACACTTATAATGTGCTGTTGCATTGTATTATTTGCTGTTGTATTGTTACATGTATGTTGCACAATTTTATTTTTCTTGCAAATTTCTTTCTTCCTAATCGGAGCAAAAGAACTTGGTGCTCACATTTCCATGTCAATATTTCGTTTCATTCTTTGTGACAAGCTATGTTTTTGCTGCAAAATTGCCTTTTCATGTTTCGTGCCGTATTCAACCCCACGCGATTCAAATAAGTCATACATGTATATATAAGGAGTGAAACTGGTGACAGTTACTGCCCGGCTGAAAAAAGATCTGCGTGTTCGCATATATGTAGATCATACTGTGTACATCCTCTTATGTCAAAAACCGCCCGCACTTTACCCCCATTTTCCTATGTTTTGGGGGTAAAGTGCGGTGTCCACTTATGCTGTAATACCTGCTGTGATTGTATACAGCTTATCAGTGTCTCCTGGGTAATTATGCAAGGAATGGTCGGTTTTACTGTAATTTGATACCTAGAATTCCAGGTACCAAACCAAAAAATAAACTATTGTTAATTTTTCATCAAAATACAATTTAATCAAAATAATTGAAATAATTATAAAAAGTTAAGCGACATTACATTTTCAATGGTCTAAATCGGTTCTGTATTAAAGATTTTGTATGGTCATTTGTACATGCTGATCAGAGCAGATGTTCCTTACCTGGAATTTCTTATCAGAGGCTGCTGAACTGAAATTATCCAGGCTGCTAATTGGTTTTACTGCCTTTTGCACCATGGGTGTCTAATGATCAAAGTGGATTTTTGGAGTTAAGAGAATGTACACACTATGTTGTTTTCTCATGCCATGGCTAATATTTCAGATGTCCATCCTACCAGAACATTCCAAAGGAATGCAGTCTGATACCCGACCCATCTGACGCTTGCTGTAAGATTATCCGATGTGGTGCCCTGGGACCATCAACCGCACCCCCTATCTTCCTCTCAACCCCACCAGCAGGCTCAGGTATGTAACTTTATCATGAGCCGCCTCGTGAGAAAACCAAACAATGTGGTTTCCGAATAGGTGGGACACAAACCGGCCTGTACAAGCACAGAAAAGAGCTAGAAGCTTGAAATTTCGGATTTAAGTAGAAGAGGAATTGTACAATCCGTGAAGCGAAAACAAAGGCGCCGATCAGCTTCATGGTTACCGCGAAGCTGATCTGTGCCTTTGTTTTCGCCAGGGAACTGTTATACCTGTCTTCATGTATGCGCACTCAATGAAATGTAATTTCGATTAAGTGTCTGATTAAGTGTCTGAACCATAATTAAGATGATATGCGTAGATACAACTTCGGTGTTCGGTGGAATAAAGACGAAAAGCCAACAACTGACATTTCTAATTTTCAAAAAAGTGGTGTTTTTCTTTTTAAAATTTTACATTGTTCCGACGCTTTGCGACAAATTTTCATTTAATACTTACGAAGGACAAACTTTGCAATTTAATCTAATGAACCTCGCATTTATGCCGGGAAGTGCCGTATTGCTGTTTTATCGCATTTTAAAACATGGTTCTGTGGATTTTTGTGTCTTTATCTGTACCACATAGACCTATCGCTACATGGAAAAAATAATATAAGACGAATCGTAAATCGTTTAATAAGAATTATGTATGCCCGAGTTCATTTAAAGGTATGAAATTAAACAGTCAAAATAGCTTGAAACCTTATAATTAACAATCTTTTTCAACAGTGGAGGTACTCCGTGAAATTTCGACACACGGCTACGTCGAGTGTTTGGTAATGTTTCGACGAAACAGTCCTACCAAAATGAATTTGAAATAAAGCAGACTGCTAGTTTGCAGTTTTTTCTGTGATAATGATGACGTGTACACACAGCCACCGCATGTGTGTGACACGTACAAACGAAAGCTTCAACGACATTATTAAGAAAAATAAATTGAAAGCGCTTGAAAACAAATACATCCACATAAAATACATGTACAAAGTTATACAATTTGTAAAATTGAATGCAAAATTTATTTCTTATTTTTTTCTATACATGTTTTTATTCTCATCAGCAACGAAAAGGAACTAATCGAAATAAGGAATTATTTGACAGAGCGAATGACGTCAATTTAATTAAAGTTTTCGTTGTCAAAAAGATAGATGTTTTCGACGCCAGAGCGATAGTTTTTACATGTATCATGTAGCTCAGTCAATCGCTATTGTATGTGTATGCAACGTGCATGTATAATTTTTCTTTTTAATTTTCATTTCATGAAATCCGGGTAGTAACTGGTTGTCAGCACATGCATGTAAATGATAGTCTAAAACGGGAACCAGACAAGTAAATTATCCGCAGATTTCGCTAATTGGTGGCAAATAATAATGCCACTTGACTCATTAAATGATGTGGCGGTGCAGGAGATGGAACCTTTGATGTAATTGAGTACGAACTCCAGGTTAACAGCTCCCTGGTTTTCGCCTATGCAGATTGTTGGTTTTGCCATCAGGCGGCTCATATATATATGCAAGTACACAAAGGCAAAGTTCTTTTGGTTTATAGTAGTGTTTAATACATGTTTTGTATATTCAAAACTATTCAGTCTTTGCCTTAGCTGAGTCGATCGATTTCGGACCATGATTATCCATGATGTGAGGATCTGAACATTTCACAGCTGATCAGAACCTTTGTTTTCGCCTATGTATGCTGTTGGTTTTCTAATGCGAGTGCTCATTTATTTTTGTTTAGCATACTGTGAGTACCAAGGATACTATCATCGTCAGAACGATACATGGAATGACGGTTGTGGTCTTACATGTCGTTGTGAAGACGCAGCTCATCAGTATTACCAGTGCACAGACAGGTTAGTCACAAATTATTTGAACGACCCTCGTATATTATAATATGAGCCGCCCCATGGGAAAACCAACAATCTACATAGGCGAAAACAAAGGCGCAGATCAGCTTCGCGGTAACCGCGAAGCTGATCAGCACCTTTGTTTTCACTACTCGGATAGTACAATTCCTCTTCTACTTTAATCCGAAATTTCGAGCGTCTAGCTCTTTTCTGTGCTTGTACAGGTTGTTTTGTGTCGGACCTGTTCGGAAACCACATTGTTGGTTTTCCCACGAGATGGCTCATATACTGTGTAGCACCACAATATTATTATCACCGTAAAGATGAAGTCTGGAATGATTGGTGTGGTCTGAAGTGAAGATGCTGCCCACTAGTATTACCAGTGCACAGACAGGTGAGTCATTTTATTGAACAACCCTCGTATAGTATATGCAGTGTATTGTGAGGGTTGTTTCGATAAACAGAAAGATAATGAGGCTTGGTAAGGGGGATAGGCAATATCCCATATCCCAAAATAAACCGTCCAATATATCCCATATCCCAAAATTAATTTAACTCGTATCCCAAAATAAATTCCAATATCCCATATCCCAAAATTCCTGAATATCCCATATCCCAAAATAAAAAACACAAATATGTATCCCTTAAAGAATAGGCCAATATCCCGTATCCCATAATACCCTATACAAGCCTCGATAATTGAATGACGGCTGTGGTCTGACGTGTCGCTGTGCAGATGCTGCCCACTTGTATTACCAGTGTTTCAATCATTCCAAGAAAAAACTATTTCCTTGTTCTTATCAGCGATACATGTAGGGCTTACAGGCGTCAAAATGCTGATAATTCTTGAATTTCTTTTTAAGTAAAGGTTCCACCAACATTTAAACCTCTCCTTTAATTTATACGATTATGTGACGCTTTCGATACTCTTCTTTTCAGTTCTGACATTGTCTTGCAAATATTGTACCTTAATCCCAGCAGGCACATGACGTCAGATCGACGTCGATGCATCGACGTTGATGCGACGTCATTATGACGTCATGTGCCCGCTGGGATCCGACTGGCCAGTCCAGCTAAAACACCTTTTGTGGCCACTTTGGTGTTCAGAAAGAATATGCTCTAAATATGAGCTCACACAAGCAAGAATTGGCGTTCTCTGCATGAATATATCATAATCAAAAACATGTTGAGCATTTTGGCATTGCAGTGGCGAATACATTTCAGATGTGCGAAATACACTAACGTTCCTGTCACCTGTGCCCTTGTCCCTGACCCCAAGGACCGTATGTGTTGCCGTGTGCCGGACTGCTCTGGGGCTGGCTCCACGGGGCCGGGCGGTATTGGAATTCCACAGACCTTCACGGGCTCATTCACGGGATACGGAAAGCCGCCAAATATTGACCCAAGTTCTCTGGCAAAGACTGGTTATCAAAGTAAGTTTTCTAATATAAAACATATCTCATTTATTTACTACGTACATGTATAATCATGTTTTATACATTTTTGATAGCTAAACGCAAGCATGATTTATTTAACTGTAACCCCATGCCGTGGTCTCAGTTTCACAATTCCCACACCTAGCATCCAAATTTTAAAACAGCTTGGAAACTACATAGATGAGGGCATAGTTTTTCAACATTCCCATGCAATATCATAAAACTGTAATAAAATTTTCAACCCTTTAATCAACTATGTCAAACCGGCAACTTTGTTTTGTGTGGTTTATATGCTCTGCTTGAGCTACATGTAGGTCTCCGCCGGTTTCTTAAGACATAGACCATATTTTCTAAAATTTTCAGATGCCTGTTTATACAAGGGCACAATCTATCAACAAGGGGCCACGTGGCAGGATGGCTGTTCTTATAAATGTGAATGCAAAGATGCCACTAAAGGAATGTACACATGCACAGAAAGGTATTAAGCTTGATTTCTAGACAATCTAATTTCAGAGCTGTGAAAACGACATACTCAGGTGTTGCATTGTAAGTGTTCTGCTATACACACCAATTCTGCAGGTTTATCACATGATGACGCTGTCTTTGTAGCTCCCCTATCGTTTTCCAACTGTTTAATGAGAATTATAATATATGAAAATGTTTGAAAAACGATTTATCTTAGATACGGTTAGCATTACAAGTGTTTTTGTTAAATGTCTCGTTGTGGCGGTTCTATACCTACAAACTATATATTGAGCAAAGAAATAAGAAAATATCAAAATTCATTAACGAAAAGTTATCGTTTTTCTCAGCTGAAAATTTACTGTCTTGTATAGACGTGTTTCATATAGCCATTTTTTTTCATACCTTGTCAGATGTCCAAGAATAGCCAACGTACCTACTGGCTGTCACTTTACAACTGATCCTAACGACCGTTGCTGCCAGAAACTGACGTGCGCACCACCGAACGCCTGTAGAGATAATGCCAACTGCGCCGGATTCGGGGCTTACGTCTGTGAGGACACTTACAAAGATTGGGCTACTCAGAACTGTGCCAAGTACTGTGGCTATTGTGGAAATGGTGACTGCTTTTTGCGTATATTGACTTATACACAAACATTTTAAAATCAAGGAATAAACCCAGCAGGCACATGGCGTCATAATGACGTCATATCAACGTCAGATCGACGTCATGACGTCGCATCGACGTCGATCTGACGTCATTCTGACGTAATGTGCCCGCTGGGAAGTTGCTGTAAGATACAGAAAGAATTTCTAGGTAGACTTGAGTGGATTAATCAATCATCTTCTGTACCTTTTGTGACAAACAAAAATGCCGGAAAAATGTTTCTTGAAAAATGATACAAACTCAAAATGGGATGGGATTTGCTTGAAAGCTAATTCATTGCATTGCTTTAAGCACTTCTTTTGTTCTGAGTTCCAAGATGTCTGTCGCCAGCCAAGATAAATCTGATTTAAAATTTAGTTTGATAACTTCAAATACATGATACAAAAGAGTAATGTACAAAATAGACAGGATCTGACATGATAAATGCGACATACCCCCAACCCTACCTCTCCCGCCGACTAACCTCTGCCCCTCACATCACACAGGCACAAGTCCAGTCTCAACCCCCGCGTCTACCGGCCCCTGCAAAGATTCGATCCCCAACTGTGCTGCCTATGGCAAGAGTGCGTGTGGAGGACAGTACCTGAGTTGGGCAAAGAATAACTGCCCAGTGTATTGCAACCTATGTAGTGAGTATACAAATTATGAAAATATTATTACATTTTGGAAACACGTCTATGAAATATAGAGATTTTTATGAAAAATGAATTTTTTCATCAGAAGAAAATGGACATTTTATTTGTGCTCAAAACGTTGATTGTGGGTACATGTTTAAGCCACCTCGCCAATGCGGCTTCAGCAAGCATCCGCAATGTACATGTGTGTTTTGGACCAAAGATACGAGAAATGCTATTATACCTTAGTATGCCCCAATGTGAAAAATATAATGGGGTATTTAATTTTACGGACAGGCTTTCCTTATGTGATTAGAGGAGCGTGGTGGCCTGGTGGTTATAGCGTCGAATTCTTGATCCAGTGGCTGACGTTTCGAACCCTACTTGCACCGGAATGTGTCATTGAGCAAGACACATTAACTCACATGGTACATGTACTGGCAAATGCAAAGGAAGCGATGACCCCGTCTCACTATGACTGAAATAGTGTTGATTCGGAAATTAAACCTATATACAAACGAACCTGATTGGACCCATACCTCTTTTGTAAACCCAGCTATTTCGGATCCTATTTCTACTGTAGTTAGCCTCTGTACAAAACATTGATTTACATATTTAAAGCAAATCACATATTAGGGATTTTTGTTCAATGTAACTGATGCATTTTGCCATTTGGACCGGTCTGTTACCAAGAACTTTACATGCCAGTTCTTATTAAACCACTGCGAGCCTACACCACTTTCATCAGTGATAATATGTGAACATGTGTACACCAAATTAAAAAGCCCTCTTCAACAATCAGTACCCGTAATTGTTCTAATGAGCGCACATGCTCCAATAAGTACACTGTCTGATATTTTCAAAAACATGCGCATAAGCGCGCACCACTAGATTAGCAATTTGGTATTTTACACCAATTGCACATATCATCTGAATGGCACTACAACTGAACATTTAATGAACTAACATTATTTTGTAATGATTGGAACAGTTAAATGACATCATCGTCGGATAGTTTGACATGAATATTTCAGCATTTTTAGTTTGTTTTCGTTCGTTGTGTGTGCTTATTAGAAAGATATTTTGTTACCCTCAATTTAATTCATTTTGGAAAGTTAAGTGCCCTATGCGCTAAGGAAAAGAACATGGTATTTGTTTTGAGTTAGTATATCTATTTCTTCTCTAGGTGCTATCGCAACTGCAGCTCCAACTAATGCACCCGTAACAAGACCCCAACAAGGTTAGTAAATTTATAATATCCTCCCCCCCCCCCCCACACACACACACCAAAAACTGTGGTTAAAACATTTGGAAGCAATGATGTATCCTTATTTATCGACGACCCAGGACTGTTGTAGTACCCTTCGGACGGGGGGGGGGGGGGGTGGGGGGAGAGAGAGGGGGGAGACATGATGCTAGCTAATTGCTATTTGCTAAATGCCAATTGCCCAATGCTTATTGTATAATGTTATAGAATATGATATTGGTTACGTTTGGTTTTGTTTTTGTTTCACATAATGTATTCTGATGTTATAATAGGTCTACATGCTGACTTTATTTTCAGGGAGTGGTTCATGTAGGGACGTACTGAGTAACTGTCCCGAGTACACACGGGCTGCCTGTGTTGCCCCATACGCAGACTGGGCTAAGAAGAATTGTGCCTACTTCTGTGGCTTGTGTGGTAGTAAGTAACTTAGATAATCTTATCACTTTGATATTGATGTATTTGTTAGCTTCTTTTTTGCCTTAGCGTCCAAGTCAATGCTTGGTCATGTCGGGACGTTGCCTCCATTTATTGAACTTTTACTCAACATTAGGATGTCATCCAAAATGTACTTGAAAATATAACCATCTATGTCAACGACTTAGGCTTATATGTTTTGACGTGAAACAACTTTTACTGGGCACGGTTGGACCTTCTGAGTGGTAACACAGCAATAAGATGGTCATTCAATATGTTATAAGATAACAAGCATCCCATCTACTAGTATCTCCCAAGACCCTAATTAATATAATGGGCGGGGCCATGATATATCATTTTTAACGGTTTACTTGGCAGCATTATGTTGGCTCACTAAGATACAGGCTTTTGAAGTGTCAGTGGAACTTGAAAAATAATAATAGAAGTAATTATTTCAAAAAGCTTCATCATTAATTTGTGATTGCCATTTGGTGACACCGTAGGCTATAGTTTTGCTGCAGAGAGTTTTGAAATAATGGCAAAACAAACAAAATATTGTAGTACAAACATTTTACTTAAAACAATATTCATTCACAACAAAATTTTCCCGAACACAAGAATTTATTTTTTGTTTGTATGGTTAGGTGGAACAGGCACCGGATCAACAGGTACCGGAACATCGGGCACCGGAACATCGGGCACCGGAACAGGAGGTACCGGAACAGGAGGTACCGGAACCGGAGGAACCGGAACTGGAGGTACCGGAACAGGTATGACAGAAATGTAAATGGTATGTTTGTGCCTATTGGAATGTAAAAGGGCATCTACGACCGGATAATACGGGGAATCTCTCTAAATTGCAACTATCAATGTGCGGCGCCCATGGTGTCACTGGCATTGTAAACTAGAGGTCATGGGCATTATCCTGGATTTCCCAAGTCTTTTGGATGAGGCTCTATACCGAGATTTTGTCTCCATTTGGGGCGAAGAAAAACGAAATCAATTTACCAACCTTAGTCAATTGCAGTGACCACATAAGCTGAGGCTCAAGGAAATCGGTCTTCGGGGTTTCCGACCAGGTCTGATAAAACCAGTATGTACAGTCACAGGTGAAGCCTAGAGGCTTGAAATTTCGGATTTAAGAAGAAGAGGAATAGTACCATCCTTGAAGCTTATCTGCGCCTTTATTTTCGCACAGGCAAAAAAAAATCGGTTTTCTCATGAGGATCTTTATCTTAACAGGAACCTCCGGAACTGGCACTTCGGGTACTGGGACCGGGGGTACGGGAACTGGAACGTCGGGCGGAGGTTTCAGTGGAACAGGGACGGGAGGCTCTGGGACGGGGTCGGGATCTGGAACTGGTGGGATTGGAGTTGTGACTGCACAGCCGGGTGGATTCACAGGAGTCAGTGAGTATATTAAAGTGGCGGGAGACTTATGCAAGTACACGAAGAACATCATTCTAGCTTACAAAGCATGGATAGCTGATTTAGATATATGTAAATGTTAATGTCTTCAGAAACCATTCAAGACTATTAGATTAATTCCAGCCTAGTATGGTGAAATAGTCACTGTAGCAGTTTAGTTTCCTACACAAAAGCAAAGTAATGACGTTGGTGTTATGTAGGTGTACCATTGTTGAGGTTCTTTAAAATTCTGAATTGCATATATCCTATATATCTCTATACGCCCCCGCCCATGGGGGTCTAAAGAAATAGATGTGCTGCTTGTGCCTACAGATAAAGCTTATACACTGCTGACTGACCATAACTGGTTAACCGCTCAGGTCTGAGCCTGCCCAGAAAAAGTGGTTTCAAGTCCAACCATCCATACATATAAGCCTTTGTGGCTTAGTTGGGTTGTAATATTTCAAACACTTGATGCTTGCTATGGCATCCTCATTTTCGGTAAAAGTCCCGTTAAATGGAGGCAAAGTCCCGACCTTACCTTAGCTGTTGACTGGGACGTAAAGCACCAGTTCAAACAATCAAACAAATATTTGCAACTTTAGCTCTCCACCAAATTTCAATACTTTACCTCCTTTCCATGAGATTTTGTACAGGGAATCCTTTTTCAAAAATGTTGTCAAGAACGTTTTTATTCTTCAACGGATTTTTGCTCATGTTTTGCGACAAACTAAAGGCTCAATTGTGCCAAAACATCCCAGCAGACATTTGACGTCAGTTGGACGTCAGATAGACGTCAGACTCCGACGTCATAATGACGTTGGATTTAGGTTGATTTTGAAAGTTTGTTTGACGTCAAAAACAGACGTCATTCTGACGTCAAAAACAGACGTCATTCTGACGTCAGAAAAACAACGTTGGTTTGATGTCTCAAATGTGACGTCATAATGACGTTGGGGTTAGGTTGATTTTGAAAGTTTGTTTGACGTCATAAACAGACGTCAATCTGACGTACTAAAACCGATATCAAGAATGTTTGTTCGCAGTTTAATTAACATTCTGAAATCCTGAAGTGGATTCAGTAGTGCGGTGATGCACTATTGTTATTCCCTTTCACTCCTTTGATAGAGTTATTCGGGAAAATGTTTCAGATATTAAACCACTCTGATGTTGGTATATCTTATTCATGTCAAATTTTATTGTTATATGGTGCTAAAACAAATAAGACATTAGTGTAAATAATAAGACTATTGTGAACAATCAATAATTTAAAATGGTGAAATATGTATTAAAATATACAAATTTCATTTTCGTCTTAATAGAAGGTTTAATAATTTAGTGAAAGACTTTATTTTGATTAACAAATAATTATTTTTTTCTAAATTAATTAAGCATGGTGATTTCCGATACGAGACCTAGATATGGCTTTTTAAAAAGTGGCAATGTTGAAATTATTATTTGAATTTGATGTTGTTACATTTGCGCAAGAAATTATGTCAGTTCAAGGGCAGCTATCTCTGTCGACATATGACGTTAGACTTACGTTTGAATCATCCGGCGTCATTTCGACGTCATATCAATACGTCCACTGACGTCAGGACTGGACGTCAGGTGGACGTTGGTTATTGGTTGTATGACTTCGTGACCAAAATACAACCAATATCCGACGTCAAGTTAACGTCAGATGCCTGCTGGGGACGTGTTTTTCATATATGTCGACAGAGTTAGCTGCCCTTAAACTGACATAATTTATTACACATATTATGTATTATCATATGACGTCGCTGTTTTCCAGTGGATAACGTCATGTCATAAAAATCGTATGACCACACGTGTAATAACACTTTTGCGGGAATACCCCAGCAGGCACATGACGTCAGAATGACGTCATATCAACGTCGATGTGACGTCATGACGTCACATCGACGTCACATCGACGTTGATATGACGTCATTCTGACGTCATGTGCCTGCTGGTTGTCATGACGTCACATCGACGTTGATATGACGTCATTCTGACGTCATGTGCCTGCTGGGACGTAACGTCATTGACGACGTCCGTAACAACAGTGTAAATTTTCATTGAAAATATGTCCACTTCGAAGGCGATAAAATCCTATTTTAGAAGTCATATGATAAAACGAATCTTACACTCGTGGTCATTTCATATGAAATTTATTAAACTCGCTGAAGGCTCGTTTAATAAATTTCATATGAAATGACCACTCGTGTAAGATCCTCTATATAATATCAAATTCAAATAATAATTTCAACCTTGCCACTTAAAAGTCATATCTGAGTCTCGTATGGGAAATCCCATATTTCGCCCTCATGCTTAATTAATGTAGAAAAAATGATTATCTATTAATCAAAATAAAGTCTTTCACTAAATTATCAAACTTTCAATTAAGATGAAAATAAAATTTGTATATTTTAATATTTATTTCACCATTGTTCAGAATAATCTTATTTCTCACACTAATGTCTTATTGGTTTTAGCACCATAAAGCAATAAAATTTTGCTTAAATAAGATGTACCAACATCAGGCTGAATTAATATCTTGAACATTTTGTATGTTCCGAAAAACTCTATCTAAGGAGTGAAAGGGACTATCAAAAGTGCATCACTGCTCTTCTGAATCCACTGTTATTCAAAAATGCGAAAAAATATACACCTTAAACTATTTATATGACATTTGAATTCAAACGTCGTTTTTAGGACGTCAGATTGACGTCAGCTTTCAGACGTTAAACCGACGTCGGATTTAGACGTCTAGTTTTGACAACAAACAAACTTTCAAAATCAACCTAACTCCAACGTTATTATGACGTTGGAGTCTGACGTCAATCTGACGTCCAACGGACGTCAAATGACTGCTGGAAGTAACATAGAAAAAAAAGAAAGGAAGAAAGCAAAAGAAACACACGAAACGAATGATCTGATTTTTACCCAAAGTGAAGTTTCATTAATTTGCACACCACACATGGTCAGAAGTATGAAAAACACAAGGTCTAAATCACGTCTTGATTACGACGTCTAACTGACGAACTTGTTTGACGTCAAAACAACGTCCAATCCAGACGTCCAAAAGACGTCAGGAAATGACGTCTGATAGACGTTGGAAATTGGTTATATGACGTCGCGACCAAAATATAACCAATATCTGACGTCAAACAGACGTCAGGTACCTGCTGGGATACTTCATCTACATTTTAAACAGGTATAAATTATCTGTGATCATGAGACACTAGGAAACACACTCTAGCTATGACCCCACAGTAAGTGCCATACCATCTGATGCTATTCAACTTTCATCGAAAAATGAAAGAAATTAAAATTTTGAAATTCTAAAATTGAAAATCAGTCCTTGTGTCCCTGATATGAAAGTGAACGCGCCAAAATGATAATGACAGTCAAGTTCATTCGTAAAAAATGGGTTACCTGCAATTGTGATACCAAAATGTGTTTAATCGTCATCGTAGGTGGAGGTTGCGTATACAAGGGTCAATTCCACCCCCATGGGTCAGAATGGTTAGACGGGTGTGACTATAACTGTACGTGTGTAAATGGTCAGACGGGCTTCTTCAGGTGTTTGGACAGGTGAGCTTATAAATTTTCAAGTTCTAAACATTCACCAATATTGTTTTTCGAGTTTGTTTGAAAACAATTCATTCAAATCTATGAATGCACCGACATACCAATAACTCAAAAAATTGCACCACGTGGGACTTGACAAACACATGTACCCTCTTACGAATACGAAAATTCGTGAATAAGATATGATGCATAGTTTGAACAAAAATCCCGCGTCCCTTACGAGATTCGAACCCGGACCGCCGGGGCAGAACCACTGAGCCAAAGAGTCAACTTCCTGAACCAATAGGTCTGAGATTGCAATTATATGATACATTGTATCGAATAGCTGTGCTATTTATAGAAGCTTCCAACCACGGCAGATAAATCTCGAATACACGAGTGGTGCATTGGGACATAACAACTTAGCAAGAATGAGCTCAAAATCATTAGAGCTCAAGACTATATAAGATTAAATTGGGAAATTTTCACATTTTGTCCATTTGCGACGAAGTTTTAAAATCGATTTTGCTTAAAACCTTTTATAAGGCTGTTAGCTGTCTATAAAAACTGGGGTTTTGCTATATATCTTCAAAACAACAAAACTAATCACTTTGAGGTATGGTGCACCTTAAATGGTTATCTTATACATAACTAATCTATATTTTTAACAATTTTTACACTTAGAGGTTAAAAAGTTTCTTTTGAAAACTGCCCATTTTTACATGACATTTTGCCTGTAATGAACATGGGAGTAAATTTGTTTATGTAATAGCCTAGGAATATATGCTTCTTTGAATGCAATATCTCTCTATTGTTGGTTAAGTCTGTATTTAAAATGCACATGAAAAAGTACACTATGTAAAACCTAGGAACTGTCCTGTGCTCCAATGCAAGACTCGCAGCAGTATGTTTTCTTCAAAGCTGTGCGCATGGGAACAGCAAGGTCCTAATGCGACGTACGGATGCTCAGTAGAGACTGATAAGTCCAGCAAAATATAGTTTACATTTGAAACACATACCATGATGTAGGTTTTAAAATGCCACAGTTATTATGCGAACAATGCATTTATAATACCGGTTAACTGTTAATCTCTTGCCTGAGTAAAACTTATTCTCTTTTTTTGTATTCTCCAGAAGAAAAAAAAGAAATGCCACCTAAACCTTTGCCAGAAAAATTGTATGTGATTTTGAAAAACCATAAGTATTTTGAAGCATTGACTCTGATAGTGAGGATACAGAGTCAGGAGGATCAACAGTCTGATGATGACACTGAAGCTTAATAAAAGTGGTTATTTTAAACTTTATTGAAACGTTCATTTACATGGTTTCCAACATCCACTTTGTTCAACAGTATACTATTAGATTACATTAATCTGCCTATAGAAATTTCATTGAATGGGATGTGGGCATGGGCGGTGCATATAGCTGTTACAATAATTCGAAGTACTCCCCTTCATTCTGTCTTAATTATTTGTATTAGGTTTAATAGACAAAAGCAAGAAATCAACAAGCAAAAATTCTGAAAATCAGTTTCTAGTTATGTATTGGTATAAAAATAACACTGGAAAAATAAATTTAATTGTATCACTAATAATAAGCCAGATATTCTGCAAAACATCAGTAACAGACTATACCAACCTGTAGATTTAAAGTATGTTAGAACAACCTAAAATTTCCAAACTTCCCAGCCTCTAGACATCTTTGGGCTTGTACAGCTCGGTTTGAGTCGGACCTTTCAGTAAGTTGTTGTTTTTTATGCCCCCAACTTTGAAAAAGTTGGAAGGGCATATTGCTTTCGGCTTGTCTGTCTGTCGGTCTGTCTGTCTGTCTGTGCGTGTGTGAGTGGGTGCGTCTGTTAGTCATCTTTTCTTAAACTTCTGAATGGTGCATGCTAGGGATTTGAAATTTCATATGTGTATTCCTAATGAAAAAATAGTTGACCCGTATTTTTTTTTCATGTCCGAGTTATTCCCCTTTTCTGAGTTATGTCCCTTTGAAAACAAAATTTGTAAAACTTGTGTGCAAGATATCTCAAAAAGTATTTGAGCTAGAGCCTTCATATTTGGTATAATTGTTGAGGCTGAGGAGTAGATGACCTGATTAACGTTTGAAAACTTTCCGTCAAATTTTAACAAAAATATGGAATTTTGAAATTTTTATTGATTTTTCCACTTTTCGGTGAAATTTGAAACTTTTGAACGGTAAATGCTAGGGTTTTGAAATTTCATATATAGATTCCTCATGAAAAAATAGTTGACCCGTATTTTTTTTTTTCAGGTCCGAGTTATGCCCCGTTTTGGAGTTATGTCCCTTAGAAAACAAAATTTGAAAATCTTGTGTGCAAGATATCTCAAAAAGTATTTGAGCTAGAGCCTTCATATTTGGTATAGGAGTAGATGACCTGATTAACTTTGGAGAACTTTCTGTCAAATTTTGACAAAAATGCGGAATTTTGAAATTTTTATTTATTTTTCCACT
Source organism: Rugalucina vietnamica (assembly GCA_964017185.1). NCBI lineage: Eukaryota > Metazoa > Mollusca > Bivalvia > Lucinida > Lucinidae > Rugalucina > Rugalucina vietnamica. The sequence continues at coordinate 15,788,879 of OZ024877.1, forward strand.
TTTCGGTGAAATTTGAAGCTTTTGAACGATGAATGCTAGGGTTTTGAAATTTCATATATAGATTCCTCATGAAAAAATAGCTGACCCTTATTTTTTCATGTCCGAGTCATGCCCCTTTTTGGAGTTATGTCCCTTTGGAAACAAAATTTGAAAATCTTGTGTGCAAGATATCTCAAAACGTGTTTGAGCTAGAGCCTTCATGTTTGGTATACTGAAAGGAAAATCACCTGATTAAGTTTTGAGGACTTTCTGTCAGAGTTTGACAAAATTACTCCATTTTGAAATTTTTACTCCATTTTAGTCCTGCAGATTTATGGGGTATTTTATCGGAACCCGGAAATAGGGTTCAAACTTTTTTTCTTGACTGATTCTTGTAGCCAAGACCTTGCCCTTCAAGAATCTGACTGATGTCACCTTTTCATCATTGAGCATTTTGAGATATTTAAGATGGCGTCTAGAATCACTTGTTTTGCTATGCCTAGGGCTTGAATACTTGTTTCTATTTGCCTCATTTGGCTGTTAAAACATAAATTTGAAGTAGCCAGATAAATCACATACCTAAAATGATTTTTAGCTCACCTAAGCCGTCAGGCTCACAAGGTGAGCTTATAGTATACCCATGCTCCGTCGTCCGTCCGTCCGTCCGTCGTCCGTCCGTCCGTCGTCCACCATTTTCAAAGATCTTCTTCTAGTGGAGCTGCTTAATGAGAAAATACTTCAGTTGATGATACAAGCATGAAATTTTCACCATATGTTCTTTACATGACACACATTAAATTCTGATCCCTGGCCACTTGAAATTCCGCCATTTTCAAGATGGCCGCCCAAAAACAAAATGGCCGACAGTTCTGAAAAAAGTATATGTAGTAAATTGCTCATATCTTAGGTACTTTTCATCATAGAACAATAATATTGATACAAAAATGAAGCTAAAAGATTGTTCTTTGAAATAAAGTTTTTATATGCAAATTATCTCATTTGCATATTTATGAATATTAATGAGATTTTACTCTTTTGGCTAAAAATTGAAAAAAAAAAACAAAAAAAAAAAACACATCTTATATTCTGAACAATGTAAAATGTTAAATGAAATGGATAACTATGGCTTTGATATTGCTAGACCATAAATTATCATAAATTAACAAAAGCTAATTAGCATGTTCATGAATATTCATTTTAAACCATTTTAAGACTTTGTATGCCCTTATCTATCAGTTTATTTTTAAAAGTTCATACAGTTAATTGCTTATAGCTTAGGTTCTGTTCATCAAAGCAAAGCAAAGCAAAGCAAATTTATTAGCAAATCAGCAAAATACAATGCCTTTGGCTGTACAATACATATAAACAGCAATATGACATAGATGTACAAAAACAAATATTGAAGCAATACAATGTAGTACATAGGGGTTATCAGGAGACAGCTAGAGCAGATAGAGCCTGAGCTCGTGCATCATAGAACATCAGTATTAATACCAAAATGAAGCGTAATGTTTGTTCTTTTCAATGGGGTTCAAATTTGCAAATTACTTCATTTGCATATTTATGAATATTAAAAGGTCTTATTTTGTTGCCAAAAACTTGAAAAAAAAAATCACATCCCATTCTCTGAATGATGTAAAATGTTAAATGAGATTGATAACTGTGGCTTTGATATTTCTACACCATAAAGAATCATAAATTAACAACAGCCAATTAGCATATTCATGAATATTCATTTTTAAATACTTCAAGACTGTATCAGTTTAGTTATGAAAGTTCATTCTGTAAATTGTCTACAAATATCACTTTCACTGTAAAATAAATGTCATTAATACAAGATATATGTCATTGTACTTTCTTTCTAAGCTTGCACGTGTTCACTGGCTAACTGAATATCAAAATGTATTTATCATATAAAAACTGTTTGATCCCTATAGTGCATACCTATGCATACATTTAAACTAAAAATTGACAATTTATGTTTGTAGTGAGCTTCCCACAATTAAATTATTTCCCATCAATTATTTGCTAGCATCTACTAAGTCTGTCGACTGATCATATCATCATCATATCCTTTTTATAGTCCTTTGTCCTCATCTAAGGGTTGGACTTGTTTGACAAATTGCCTTCTGTTAAAAGTTGCAAAATTACAGCAATTCTCTTTGGCTCCATGTTGCCAAATCTAAAGGGTCACTGATGAGGCCTGAATAGCAGAAACCGCGGTTTGGCCCATCACCTTTCTCACAAATATACTTACTGCTCGTAAAGGATCTCAGTTGTATTTTTATTTGTTATTACTGCAGCTGGTGTTGTGCCGTGTGGCAGTCCTAAAACGTCTCCCCGTACATCATTCATAGTGCACATTATATTTTCCTTTTGGTCCTTTGAGATCAGAGAGGGTATTTTGAGAAATCAGAAAATTATAATCGGTTAAGATTCATTTTTTAAACAACGTTTACTTTATTTGGTCCCATTTTGATTAAACAAGTCTTTATCATTGACTACCCTGTTAAAAGTTGCAAAATTACAGCAATTCTCTATGGCTCCATGTTGCCAATTCTAAAGGGTCACTGAAGAGGCTTGAATAGCCGAAACCGCGGTATGACCCATTACCTTTCTCACAAATATACTCACTGCTCTTAAAAGATCTGTTTTATTTTTATACTTAGACGACCTTTCCACTCTGAGCGATTATACGGATCGGCAGTATCCATTCTAACCTTCTATTCGTTGTCCAACAACACTTCATCCCATGATTTATGCGATTGGTGTGGAGAGGGAGTAGTTGGCGGAACTTGCCCTAAGCTGATTTGCAGTGTGTGACTGCAGCCAGTTCACAACCTCCGCCAGCAGAAAGCTTGTCTCCCAGATAACAGAACTCTGGTACAGCCTTAACTGTTTCGTCATCAACTAATACCTTCTTCACTAGCCTTCCATCTATGGGACGCGCCTTTCATAGGCAGCCAGCACAGCTGAAATCTGGATCACGGCGCAAGGAGCCTTTGATTCCACTGCATTTCTTGTAGATCCAGGACAAGCATCCACCACAAAAGACAGCATTTCTTCCTACGCCTGTCTGACAGACGCAACAGGGATTCTTTCCAGATTTTTTTCAGAAGGTTCAGATTGAGGCCAGAGACCATGATCTTTGTCTTCCCCATGTTCACTCAAAGAACTTTCCTCTCCATCTCTGCTTTCCAAGTCTTCAACTTAACAGGTAGTTCTTCCATGGACTCAACAGTGTCATATCATAAGTCATCTGCATACAGCAGAACCCAATGGCAGCCTGTGCGGAACTCCCTGGATAAAGCCTATAGCACAATGATGAAGAGTAGCAGGCTAAGGACAGAGCCCTGATGAACACCTACTTTGACACCAAACTCTTCACTGTATCCACTGCCCACTTTAACCCTGCTTCTCATGATCTTATACATAGACTGGACCAGACGCACTAGTCATTCGTCTTAGTTTCGCATTGCCCACCAGATTACATCCTTCAGGACTCGATCAATTGCTTTCTTCAGATCAACGACGGCCATGTAGAGCAGCTTGTTAGTGCCCAAGTGCTTCTCTTGTATTTGATAAACACATCAATCAGTTAATTAAAAAATCATAATTTATAATTGCCAGTACGGCTCATTTCAAGCATACCAGAATAGGCGACAACATACTTGCAAGTTCTTAGCTAATTGCTTTCTCCAAATACACATGGTAACAGTAGTCTAACCCAGAGCATTAGAAACTTTTGAAGGTTAGGCAAAGGAGGTGATCGTACCTCATATTGAGTCATATGCCAGAAAACATTCCACGGTGTTTTTTTTTTTATTATTATTTAACGCCAAGATAGTCTCAACGATGAGGCCAGGCAGAAAATAGTAACTGGTGTATACCGAAAGGTAATTGGTAACTGCAGACCCCCAAAATCTTGGAACAGTTTCATCAGATGTGATGAAAACAAAACGGAAATATTTGGGTTTCTTGTAGATAAATTTATTCTTGCGCAATTATGCACAGGTCATAGTGACAAAAAGAAATGGTGTTGTTTGCAATGTAGAAATTAAATTTTTCAAGACTTAGCTCCCACTTTTTGAAGGAAAGCACAATGGCATAGATCTTATATTACTGACATTTATTTTACAATGAGGGTAATATTTATAGACAATCTACATCATGAACATTTTACATCGTTCAGCGAATAAGATGTGATTTAGTTTTCAAGTTTTTAGCAAAACAAAAACCTCATTTATATTCATATATATGCAAATGAGGTAATTTGCATATTTGAACTCTATTTGAAATAACAATCGTTTAGCTTCATTTTGGTATCAATATTGTTGTTCTATTACGAGCAGGACCAAAGATATGAACAATATACTGTATGAACTTTCTAAACCAAACTGTTAGGTAAGGACATACAAAGCCTTGGAATATTCTAAAATGAATATTCATGAACATGCTAATTAGCTTTTATCAATTTATGATAATTTATGGTCTAGCAATATCAAAGCCACAGTTCTCCATTTCATTTAACATTTTACATTGTTCAGAAAATAAGATGTGTTTTTTCCCTCAATTTTTAGCAAAAAAAGTAAGATCTCATCAATATTCATAAATATGCAAATGAGATAATTTGCATATTAGAACTTTATGTCAAAGAACAATCTTTTAGCTTTATTTTGGTATCAATATTATTGTTCTATACTGAAAAGAACCTAAGATATGAGCAATTTACTACATATACTCCTTTCAGAACTGTCGGCCATTTTGTTTTTGGGCGGCCATCTTGAAAATGGCGGAATTTCAAGTGGCCAGGGATCAGAATTTAATGTGTGTCATGTAAAGAACATATGGTGAAAATTTCATACTTGTATCATCAACTGAAGTATTTCCTCAAAATCACCCACTAAGCCGCTCCACTATTCTCTGAAACAGCTTGGCCAATCTAAGCCAAATTTTACATGAAGCATCTATGGGAAGGGGGAACCAATGTGTATATAAATAATCCAGGTCACATGACCAAGATGGCCGCCATGCCCATATATGGTAAAGTCCCTTCAAAAATCTTCTTCTCCGGAACCACTGGACCGATTTCAACCAAACTTGGCATGAAGCATCGATGACTCAAGTACTACAATGTGTATATAAATCATGACCTTGACCTATTTTACGGCAAGGTCAACATAGGTCGCCTTTGCATTTGAATGGGAAAAATTGTTAAATTGTCATTTAAAGGAAAAATCTTGCAGAAAATGAGCATTAGGACTGAATATTAATGATTCTGAAAAATATTGGGCACCAGGGGCTCATCCGCCCCCACCCCGGGGCAATATACATGTATATTATCATAATATTCAAACATCTTCTTCTCTGAAACCGCTTGGCCAATCAAAGCCAAATTTTACATGAAGCATCTATGGGAAGGGGGAACCAATGTGTATATAAATAATCCAGGTCACATGACCAAGATGACTGCCATGCCCATATATGGTAAAAACCCTTCAAAAACTCTCTTCTCCGGAACCACTGGACCGATTTCAATGAAACTTGGCATGAAGCATCGATGACTTAAGTACTACAACGTATATGTAAATCATGACCTTGTGATGACCTTGACCTGTTTTGACCTGACGGCAAGGTCAACATAGGTAGCGTATGCATTTTAATGGGTAAAATTGTTAAATTGTCATTTAAAGGAAAAAACTTGCAAAAAATGAGCAGTAGGACTGAATTTTAATGATTCTGAAAAAAAATTGGGCCCCAGGGCCTCATCTCTCCCCCACATCGGGGCAATATACATGAATATTACCATAATATTCAAACATCTTCCTCTCTGAAACCGCTTGGCCAATCAAAGCCAAATTTTAAACGAATCATCTGTAGGAAAGGGGAAATAGTGTATATGTAAATACTCGAGGTCACATGACCAAGATGGCTGCCATGCCCATATGTGGTAAAAACTATTAAAAATCTTCCCCCCCCCCCCCCTGAACTGGTGGACCGATTTGAAGGAAACTTTAAATGAAGCATTGATGACTCAAATACTACAATGTGTATATAAATCATGACCCTATGATGACCTTGACCTATTTTACTGGAAGGTCAACAAAGGTGGCCTATGCGTTTGAAAAGAGATTACTGTTAAAATGTCATTTAAAGGGAAATCTTGCAGGAAATGAGCAGTATGACTGAATATTAATGATGCTGAAAACAATTGGCTCCCAGGGGCTCATTTGCGCCTACCCGGGGCAATTTATATGTATATTACCATAATATTCAAACATCAGTTTATGAAATCGCTTGACCAATTAAAGCCAAATTTTACATGAAGCATCCATAATAGGAAGGAGGAATCAATGTGTATATAGATAATCCAGGTCACATAACCAAGATGGCCGCCTTGCCCATATATGGTAAAAATTCACAAATGGACTGAAAATTTATTTCAAGGAAAAGATTGACCCGATGGGTTGTCTGCCCTTATCCTGGGGCTATAAACGACCATATTATATCAACATATTTTTGTCTGAAACCGCTTGGCCTATCAAAGCCAAAATCGTATACATGTAGCTTCCTTTGATCTTTATCAACAACATTTTTAGCTCACCTGAGCCGAAGGCTCACAGGTGAGCTTATAGTATACCCATGCTCCGTCGTCCGTCCGTCGCCCGTCGTCGTCCGTCGTCCACAATTTCAAAGATCTTCTCCTCTGAAACTGCTTGGCCAATCAAAGCCAAACTTCATGTGGAGCATCCTTAGGAAGGGGGAACGAAAGTTTATATAAATGGTCTAGGTCACATTGACCAAGATGGCCGCCATGGCTATAAATAGCAAAAACCTTTAAAAATCTTCCTCTCCAGAACCAGTGGGCCGATTTCCACGAAATTTGGTATGTAGCATCGGGGACGCGGGCCCATCATAGTTTATATAAATCATGACCCTGGGATGACCTTGACCTATTTTACGACAAGGTCAAGTTAGGTCGCCAATGCATTTGAATGGGAAAAAATGGTAAAATGCTATTTAATGGGTAAAACTTACTGGGAATAGGCAAATGGACAGAAGATTAATGTTAATGGAAAATTTTAGCCCCTGGGGGTTGTCTGCCCCTGCCCCGGGGCTATATACATGTATATTTCCATAATAATGAAACATCTTCTCCCCTGAAACCGCTTGGCCAATCAAAGCCAAACTTCATATGGAGCATCCTTGGGAAAGGGGAAAGAAAGTTTATATAAATGGTCAAGGTCACATGATTAAGATGGCCGCCATGGCTATAAATAGAAAAAACCTTTAAAAATCTTCTTCTCAAGAACCAGAAGGCCTATGATTTTGAAACTTGGCATGAAGCATCAGGCAATGGAGCTCTACAAAATTTATATAAATCATGACCCTGGGATGACCTTGACCTTTTTTACAGCAAGGTCAACTTAGGCCGCCCATGCATTTGAATGGGAAAAAAAATAGGAAAATGTCATTTAATGGCAAAAAACTTGCTAAGAATGAGCAAATGGACAGAAGATTTATGTTTATGAAAATATTTTGGGCCCAGAGGGTTGTCTGCCCCTGCCCCGGGGCTATATACATGTGTATGACCATAATATTCAAACATCTTCTTCTCTGAAACCTCATGGTCAATCAAAGCCAAACTTTATGTGGAGCATTCTTAGGAAGAGCAAATGAAAGTTTATATAAATGGTCAAGGTCACATGACCAAGATGGCCGCAATGGCTATAAATAGCAAAAACCTTTGAAAATCTTCTTCTCTAGAACCAGAGGGCCTATGATTTTGAAACTTGGCATGAAGCATCAGGCAATAAAGCTCTACAAAGTTTATATAAATCATGACCCTGGGATGACCTTGACCTTTTTTACGGCAAGGTCAACTTAGGTTGCCCACGCATTTGAATGGGGAAAATTGTTACAATGTCATTTGAAGGGCAAAACTTGCAGTAAATTGGCAAATGGAATGAATCTTTATGATTTAAAAAAGAAATTGACTCCAGAGGTTGCTCTGACCCTGCCCTGGGGGGTTATATACATGTATATTACCATTCTAGTCAAACAAGTTTATTGGTATATATCTCGGGTCTCAGGTGAGCGTTTACAGGACCATTGGTCCTCTGGTTACAAAATAAGCATGGTATCCAAGATGCCCGTCAAATGGAATTTTTGCATAGAATAGAATGTAATGCGCAGAACTTGTGCGTTTTGTCTTCATTTTATCCTGTAAGTTAATCTTAGTAGTGTCATGTGCAGACATGACTTAAGACCATTATTACAACACTGTGAACCTAACATGTCATCCAAGATGGCTGGCATCCTGGCAGGAACAGCATGGACTGCAAGAAGGAAGGAGACTCATTCAGACGTTTTACCATCTAACCCAATATATTTACGATTGTTCCCTCCTCTGATGTCCCTTTATAAAGCGGCTGCATTTCAGTTTACATAACTTTTGAAATTTTATCATGAGCAATGCATAGACGTCCGTGTATGAAGCTTACACATTTTCCTTTCTGCTTGTCATGTCTTTAATCATCCGTATTAGTTCTTGCTACTGTTACACAAGGTGTAGATCTGAACCTGATCAGTGCGTGTGCTTTTCATCAGTTTGACCTTATCTAGTACATGTAAGCATCCTTTTTTGAAAGTTACTATTTACGCATGCATATAGACCAAGACCCAGCATTTTATAGCTTTATTGAATGATAGAGTAAATTATTTTTCAATAAAACTTCTCTTCTCATTGAATGACATTTGGTGTGTTAAATTTCATTTGCCTATCAGGCTCTCATTTGCAAGGCTATTCAGGTCATCTTATAGAATCTGGCAATCTAAGAGTGAATTAATATTTCTATACAAAACACAATCGTTAGCAAACAGGTGATCAGACGACCTAAAATTGTCCGGAAGATCATGAATGAAAATCAAGAACATGACCAGTCCGAAGACCAATCCTTGAGTGACATGAGATAAGACTGGATCTGAGGCTTGGCCATCTAACACCACTTTTTGATAGCGCTCAGAGAACCATGAAGCGATCCACTTGTGAGTAGATCCTCTAATCCTGTAGTAGTTAAGTTTGTAAAGTAGTTGCTTATGTGGTACCCGTGGTAGTTTACGAATGACCGCATATATAGGAGTTGACCTTAACACATTAATTCATATTTTGAACCGGTTGTTGCCCCTGCTTCATCAGTAGTCATTAGCTGGCGAAAGGCGAGCAAAGTAATCCTTATAGAGAACCGCTTGTAAGTCTGCTGACCGCATGTGCTGACTGCTTCTGCATGATAAGAAATTAGTTAGATCATGACCGAATGTTGAAATTGTGGATCTCCCGGGCCCACGTCCCCAGGAAACATTACTGCATTAACTGAGAGGTAATCATTAAGAACTTATTACCATTTGATGTTACCCAGCAGGCACCTGACGTCTGTTTGACGTCAGATATTGGTTATATTTTGGTCGCGACGTCATATAACCAATTTCCAACGTCTATCAGACGTCATTTCCTGACGTCTTTTGGACGTCTGGATTGGACGGTTTTTGACGTCAAACTAGTTCGTCAGTTACACGTCGTAATCAAGACGTGATTTAGACCTTGTGTTTTTCATACTTCTGACCATGTGTGGTGTGCAAATTAATGAAACTTCACTTTGGGTAAAAATCAGATTATTCGTTTCGTGTGTTTCTTTTGCTTTCTTCCTTTCTTTTTTTTCTATGTTACTTCCAGCAGACATTTGACGTCCGTTGGACGTCAGATTGACGTCAGACTCCAACGTCATAATAACGTTGGAGTTAGGTTGATTTTGAAAGTTTGTTTGTTGTCAAAACTAGACGTCAATCTGACGTGCTAAAGCCAACGTCGGTTTAACGTCTGAAAGCTGACGTCAATCTGACGTCCTAAAAACGACGTTTGAATTCATGTCATTTAAATAGTTTAAGGTGTATATTTTTTCGCATTTTTGAATAACAGTGGATTCAGAAGAGCAGTGATGCACTTTTGATAGTCCCTTTCACTCCTTTGATAGAGTTTTTCGGAACATACAAAATGTTCAAGATATTAATTCAGCCTGATGTTGGTACATCTTATTTAAGCAAAATTTTATTGCTTTATGGTACTAAAACCAATAAGACATTAGTGTGAGAAATAAGATTATTCTGAACAATGGTGAAATAAATATTAAAATATACAAATTTTATTTTCATCTTAATTGAAAGTTGGATAATTTAGTGAAAGACTTTAATTTGATTAATAGATAATCATTTTTTTCTACATTAATTAAGCATGAGGGCGAAATATGGGATTTCCCATACGAGACTCAGATATGACTTTTAAGTGGCAAGGTTGAAATTATTATTTGAATTTGATATTATATAGAGGATCTTACACGAGTGGTCATTTCATATGAAATTTATTAAACGAGCCTTCAGCGAGTTTAATAAATTTCAAATGAAATGACCACGAGTGTAAGATTCGTTTTATCATATGACTTCTAAAATAGGATTTTATCGCCTTCGAAGTGGACATATTTTCAATGAAAATTTACATTGTTGTTACGGACGTCGTCAATGACGTTACGTATTCCCGCAAACGTGTTATTACACGTGTGGTCAAACGATTTTTATGACATGACGTTATCCACTGGAAAACAGCGACGTCATTTAAGAAATGAATTTTATTTTTCTGGTGTTCATGGAGCTATGAACCGCAGTGGGTCGCATGCAAAGTGAATGAACCCCGAAGGGGTTCATGTAAGCTTTGCTAGCGACCCACTGCGGTTCATAGCTCCATGAACAACAGAAAAATTAAACTCATTGCTTATATTTACATTCATTTCTCTCTATCGCTTGTTGAAAAATCACCAAGGCGGTTACATTTACCAGCAAACAGAGAATCTACACACAGTGTGTGTTCAAACAGCGGAACGGCGTCGACGTTTACAACGTCCAATCAGATTGGCGAGATTCATTTTTTTGACGTCAAGTTTGGATTACGTCACGTCGCGTGACACAATGTTGTTCATGGAAGTATGAACACAGATGAACATCTAATGGTTCATCTAAGGAGGTTTTAGAAAAATGTGAATATATAATAATACATAATATGTGTAATAAATTATGTCAGTTTAAGGGCAGCTAACTCTGTCGACATATATGAAAAACACGTCCCCAGCAGGCATCTGACGTCAACTTGACGTCGGATATTGGTTGTATTTTGGTCACGACGTCATACAACCAATAAACAACGTCCACCTGACGTCCAGTCCTGACGTCAGTGGACGTATTGATATGACGTCGAAATGACGCCGGATTCAAACGTAAGTCTAACGTCATATGTCGACAGAGTTAGCTGCCCTTGAACTGACATAATTTCTTGCGCAAATGTAACAACATCAAATTCAAATAATAATTTCAACATTGCCACTTTTAAAAAAGCCATATCTAGGTCTCGTATCGGAAATCACCATGCTTAATTAATTTAGAAAAAAATAATTATTTGTTAATCAAAATAAAGTCTTTCACTAAATTATTAAACCTTCTATTAAGACGAAAATGAAATTTGTATATTTTAATACTTATTTCACCATTTTAAATTATTGATTGTTCACAATAGTCTTATTATTTACACTAATGTCTTATTTGTTTTAGCACCATATAACAATAAAATTTGACATGAATAAGATATACCAACATCAGAGTGATTTAACATCTTAAACATTTTCCCGAATAACTCTATCAAAGGAGTGAAAGGGAATAACAATAGTGCATCACCGCACTACTGAATCCACTTCAGGATTTCAGAATGTTAATTAAACTGCGAACAAACATTCACGATATCGGTTTTAGCACGTCAGATTGACGTCTGTTTTTGACGTCAAACAAACTTTCAAAATCAACCTAACCCCAACGTCATTATGACGTCACATTTGAGACATCAAACCAACGTTGTTTTTCTGACGTCAGAATGACGTCTGTTTTTGACGTCAAACAAACTTTCAAAATCAACCTAAATCCAACGTCATTATGACGTCGGAGTCTGACGTCTATCTGACGTCCAACTGACGTCAAATGTCTGCTGGGTAGAAGCAAAGGCATGTCTAATGCGATCTATCACGCTTTCTATCGACAGAGCCTCCCGAGGACAGATTGGACATAATGAAAACCGCTAAATCATCCGAGTTAAAGTATGTCTATCTTGCGAACATGAAGTGTTGGGGAGTTTCGCCCGAAGACGTGTTCTTTTACCCATATGCTGCCGTGTTCAAGCGTATCTATAGATCCGGTTCAAATTCAAAGAAGGGTGTCCTCTCTTGTGGTTCGACCAGATACCCTGTAGAGTTACACCTCTCATCCCATAATATAGGGCTAAATGACCGCTAGCTTTTGTAAAAGCTAATGCTTGTGTCCTGATATAGTAAGATTATGGCGGCCACCGTCTTGCCACATTGTTTTAATGTGAGAATTAGCACTAATTCATGCTCTTCACAGCATTATTTATTATATGAGCATTTCAAATACATGACATTTTGGTATATGCAGCACATGAATGGTATTTTAATCAGAGAACATGTTCTTTTAAATCATAATTTTGGCAGCAATCTTGGATGTCATCTTTCTTTGCATGATGTGGGGTCATAACTAAAACCAAATGACTTCACTATTATGTGAACAACAAGAAATGGGCATTTCAAACACAATACACTAGTTATATGCAGCAATCGAATGTGTTTTTAATGAGAGAATACCGCTTATATTATGATTATGGCAGCCATCTTGGTCACCATCTTGCATAATTATCATTACACATGTATTATGTAGGTGTCAAAAATTAGAACAATCTGTATTATGATATTTACAACATAAAAGGAGCATTAAACACAATGCAGCGGGTATATTCAACTCTGGGGTTCTATATTTTTACTTATAGCGACCATCTTGAACGCCGTCATGATTTTTTTTCCAAAATGTTCAATGATGCCACCCTGCCAGGGTGGCATCATGCAGTTTCTGAATAAGCATGGCCTAGTGAATTGGAAACCACAATAAAATTTCATGCGTCGCCATCTTCCAGGTTATGCTGATGGTAAATAGACTAAATGCTTTGCAAAAGAAATCAACATCTTTGCAACAAATTTGAAGCTGAAAGCCATCTTTGACGCCATCTTGTATACCACAAATACGAAAGAAAACAACTTCTAATCAAAACCACCTACTATACAGATAAATGTAATAGTTTTAGCCACCTGCTATACATATAACTGTAATATTTTCAGTATTTAAAGAAAACCAATTTGAGATAATGCTGATTATTGTCATTTAATATTGCATTCTGGCAGTCATCTTGGAAGCATTCTTGATATAATTGACAATGCTAGTAGGAAATGGTCTTTGACATTCAATTTGTAAAATTATGTCAAATATTTGTAAATAAAATATGCCCAGAGTGCACATAGAAGCTTTATTATGCCCATCCCATATATTGAGCTGCCATCTTGGACGCCATCTTGTTTTTCTCAAAATGCTCAATGATGTCAAGGCGACATCAGTCAGATTCTTTAATGGTAACATCTAAGCAACAAGAATCAGCCAAGAAAAAAAGTTTGAACCGCACTTCCGGGTCAAGCTGGATATCTGCAGGACTATTTCTAACTTGTCTGCATTAAGCTTAACTTCTGTTTCATGATCGAGGTCAAAGCAGAGGCTACCAAGCAGCTTCTTCAGAAAATTAAATTTCACTTCATTCAAATGAAATAAATGAATCATACAAATAGGGACAAGCATACAGTTGGGGACATAGTGTTTTACAAACACGCATTTCTAGTTTTATGATGCGACTCAAATGTTTTATATTTGAGCCTGTGCATGAGAAAAACAACAATTTGCATAGGCGAAAACAAAGCCGCAGATCAGCTTCGCGGTAACCGCGAAGCTGATCAGCGCCTTTGTTTTCGCTACACGGATAATACAATTCCTCTCCTACTTAAATACAAAATTTCAAGCCTCTAACCATCTTCTGTGATTGTACAGGCCAGTTTGTGTCAGACCTGGTCGGAACCTAAATTGTTGGTTTTCCCACGAGGCGGATCATTTGTCTTTTAGGTGCCCCAATTACGGTGTGCTTCCAGCTGGGTGTGTCATTAAAAAGAATCCCGGAGAATGTTGCGGTAAACCGGACTGCTCTGGAATGACAGGGTCCGGCACAGGTACAGGTAAATATCAAACAAACGAATGCACCCCATTAACGAAAATAGAAATCTTGAAAAGAACAAAAAGGGGCGTACCAAGTGGAGAGAGATTTCTAACAACTTTGATTACAAAAAAAAAAAAAAAAAAAAAAGTAGATACTGTTTTATGTTTCCAAACCAAGCCTGCGCGGCAAATTAATATCCGGTGTTGCATTGCAGGCACAGGAACAGGTGGTACCGGGACTGGTACCGGAACCGGGACATCAGGTACCGGAACAACCTTCGTTAACGGTACCGGTAGTGGAAGTACCGGGACACAAACAGGTCAGTTGAAATCGCGGGTAATAATTGAACACACGAGGGAATATGAAAAAAATGGTGCAAAGCGTACATGTATGCCATTAATGTGATTGGCGTTACTATCCATTTTTATATAACTAAGTTTTGATCACAGGTTGATCACAGGTTGATCCATGTTTCCAAACGATTTTTATGGTATCTGTGAATAACATGCCAATATAATGATGCAGATTTAAGACGGTTCTTACAGTGTACCCACAATCTCTGTTTTGACAAAAAACTGAAAAAATATCCTAATGTTTCAACTAACAATTTTCATTTTTTTTTTTCATAATATTACTATTGTATATAGCATGAGCATATTTTCGTCATGACAATATGGAACTACGTGTTCTCCAGGTACTCAGCCAGGTTGCTTCTACAAGAACCACCTCTACCAGGGAGGGGAAACATGGAAGGACGGATGTCAGTACAAATGTACATGTGTGGACGCTAATGCTCACCAATACCAGTGCTCAGCACTGTAAGTTCATAACGAGATTTATTTTTTATTATTTTTTTTTAGATTATTCTGATTTATATAGGCTAACATTGATTTTCTTGACTAGATAAATAGGACTTTGAAAAATATAATCCATTTTTAAATTAGCATTATCGTGTCCATGAAATGGCTATCCCCTTATGCCCTACTTTATAGGTGAATAGGGTTATATATTATTTGGCAAGGCGTTTCTTACGTGCAGATCTACCCACAGTATATTTTAAGCAAATATAAGATAAACATTCTTGAACTGAATCTGAAATTCCGAGGTAAAAATCACTTTTCATCGCATATGCATGTTTATGTAATTTGAGCCTGTGCATGAGAAAACCAACAATTGCATATGCGAAAACAAAGGCGCAGACCAGCTTCGCGGTAACCGCGAAGCTGATCAGCGCCTTTGTTTTCGCTACATGGATAGTACAATCCCTCTTCTTCTTAAATCCGAAATTTCACGTTTCTAGCCTGCTTCTGTGACAGTACAGGCCGGTTTGTGTCGGACCTGGTCGGAACCCCAAATTGTTGGTTTTGTCACGCACAGGCTCATTTGCAAACACACTTTGTGATTATGTTCCTTCATTTCAGCTGTCTTAACTGGCAACTCCCCAGCACGTGTCATCTTGACCCACCAGCCCCCGGAAAATGCTGTCAGACACCCAACTGTCCTTCCAACGTAATTCTCAACTATCCCCCGGGCTATGTTGCGGAGTAGATGAAAACGACAAACACTTCTTTTTAACATGCTATACTTGACACAACAGAACACTCTTTATCTTCCATCTATTATATTCATAATGCAACAAATTTATGCTTTATAGAATCTGTGACACCTTTTCGCTTTCTTTTTTCGCATTTATTTCGTTGCCCTATTTGGTATGTGTAAAATAAGTAAACAACTTACAGAAAATGGTGGTGAATGGGATATTTTACAGATTATATTTCACGTATGACATTGGTGTATCAAATAGGGTGTTTCGTTGTTATTTCGTTGGAGATTTGTATACCTTGTGTATAAAGATGAGGGATAATAAAGTGCACTTATTATTTCAGCTGATCTGTTATTTTTATATTCTTTCACCCCTGTGATGAGTCAATAACGTCAATAAAAAGAGGCGAGTTTTGTGAAAACTAATGTGTTAAGTTAATAACCCAACACTCCATTTTGTCATAACTTGAAACGTGTTGGGAACACTTAAAAACTATATGGTACGCCATTATTTCTTTCGTTTGTGCAGAACTTATCCCGTTCCATAGAAGAAGGTTTTGGCAATTTATAGCCCTGTCGGCCATCTTGGTCATGTGATCTGGGCCATTTATACAAAACTAAAGTTTGAATACCCCTTCCAAAGGATACTACATATAAAACTTGGCTTTGACTAGTCAAGCGGTTTCTGAGAAAATTAGGTTTTACTTTTAATATGTAAATGACCTTTGACCAAAGTCAAGAAATGACATTGACCGTGAATAATCACATAACTTCGTTAGCACAATATTTTGTCCGTATGTACCAACTTTCCAGTCACAGTCTACAAAACTTCATGAAAATCCATTTTGTTTTTTTTTTTGTTGTGTGTTGCTTTTTTCATTGAAAAGACTATGTGACCAAAATTGACCTTTCTGTAAAATATGTCATGGTCGAGCCAAGGTTATCAAATCAGCACAATATTTTGTCCGTATGTACCAACTTTCCAGTCACAGTCTACAAAACTTCATGAAAATCCACTTTTTTTTTTTTTTTGCGTGTTGCTTTTTTCATTGAAAAGCCTATGTAACCAAAATTGACCTTGCTGTAAAATATGTCATGGTCGAGCCAAAGTTATATCAAACATGATGGTCAGGAGTCCCCGATGCTTTGTACCAAGTTTGTTTGAAATCGGTCGATTCCGTTCCAGAGAAGAAGATTTTTCAGGTTTTTACCATTTTTTGGCATGGCAGCCATCTTGGTCATGTGACCTGGACCATCTATACAAACTTTGTGTATAAAGATGAGGGATAATAAAGTGCACTTATTATTTCAGCTGATCTGTTATTTTTATATTCTTTTACCCCTGTGATGAGTCAATAACGTCAATAAAAAGAGGCGAGTTTCGTGAAAACTATTGTGTTAACCAGTGGCGGATTCAGGATTTTTTAAAAGGGGGTTCAAATGTAGAAAAGGCGGGTTCGTCAGCCTAATTTCACTAAAATGTCTTTAAATTCCCTACGAAAACGAAATAATTTGGCTTCAGAGGGGGGTTCAAGCGAACCCCTTGAAACCCCTCTAAATCCGCCAATGTTAACCCAACACTCCATTTTGTCATAACTTGAAACGTGTTGGGAACACTTAAAAACTATATGGTACGCCATTATTTCTTTCGTTTGTGCAGAAATTATCCGTTACATAGAAGAAGGTTTTGGCAATTTATAGCCCTGTCGGCCATCTTGGTCATGTAATCTGGGCCATTTATACACAACTAAAGTTTGAATACCCCTTCCAAAGGATACTACATATAAAACTTGGCTTTGACTAGTCAAGCGGTTTCTGAGAAAATTAGGTTTTACTTTTAATATTTAAATGACCTTTGACCAGTCAAGAAATGACATTGACCTTGAATAATCACATAACTTCGTTAGCACAATATTTTGTCCGTATGTACCAACTTTCCAGTCACAGTCTACAAAACTTCATGAAAATCCATTTTTTTTTGTTGTGTGTTGCTTTTTTCATTGAAAAGCCTATGTGACCAAAATTGACCTTGCTGTAAAATATGTCATGGTCGAGCCAAGGTTATATCAAACATGATGGTCAGGAGTCCCCGATGCTTTGTACCAAGTTTGTTTGAAATCGGTCGATTCCGTTCCAGAGAAGAAGATTTTTAAGGTTTTTACCATATTTTGGCATGGCAGCCATCTTGGTCATTCACAAACTTTGGCTCCCGCTTCCTAAGGATGCTCCATAGAATGTTTGGCTTTGATTGGTCCGTGGGTTTCAGAGATGTTTGAACATTGTGAACAACGACGACGATGACGGACGACAGAGCATGGGTATACTGTACTCGACAAAACAGTTTTGGACCAGAAATTAACTCTTTATCTATATACATATTTTTGGTATATATGGGTCTCAAATAATTTTCAGCTTTAGAGTTATTTGGAAAGGTACAAAACATATGCATTAGCAAACTCAACAGTGTGTGACAATATTCAAAGGTACACAGGGGTGACCAAAAAAGGTGAACCAAAATGGTCGAACTTTGCAAGAGATTAAAGCATGCATATCGCAGTTTTGCAAAGTTTCCTTATAACCAACTGAAAATTTCGGTCACTGTATTGTAACACTGGAGTAAGAGAACAATTCAGCTTGAATGAAATTCGGTCATTTACCCGAGACCTCATAATTCACCCCCAAAGTCACCAAGATGACTGTTTTAGCAATTCTGCATGCATTTTAACAACAAATCGTTCACAAAAGATTTTCCAAGATGAAAATGACAGGCCTGAACGATTTTTGAAAATGAAAATCATCAAAAAAACATGTCCGTGCAATGAATACCCCCCTAAACCCCACTTTTATATAGTAAAACTGGGGAATGCAGTATTTTTCTTATTATTGATCCAAAACATAGATTGTGGGTACTCGTTAGAACCGCCTTGGCGAGGCGGTTCTAATGTGTACCCACAATCTATGTTTTGAGCGAAAATAAGAAAGATATCAAAATTTTTCAGCTGAAAATTTTCAATTTTTTTAAGCTTAAAAAATCTCTGTATATTGCATGGGAGAGTCTTCGTAATGCATGTCAGTCCTGATCAAGTTGCACACCTAATGTCATGCAATATTGGTCCCTGACTAATAGTCTTGCCTTCAGTCATTACGAAAACATGTCCATGCAATATACAGAGATTTTAAAAGTTGTAAAAAAAGGAAAATTTTCAGCAGAAAAACTTTGATATTTTTTTTTTCTTATTTTTGCTCAAAACATAGATTTTGGGGCAATGCATGCATGCACCGTTTTAGAAAGACCACTATATACACCGTTTTAAAAGCACCTGCTAAACAATTTGGACTGTAGCAGGATGTCACATGAAGAGATAAATGTTCGGGTAACTTATGTAGCCGCCCATTGGGAAATAGATGCTCACTCGGCTTACGATATGTTCTCTCTGTATAAGTACCTTATTGTCAATTTAGTTTTTCCCACCTCGGTTTTTGGAGTGGGAATTTCTTTCTGATTGCGCCATTTCCTGATCATCGCCTTTTTTACGAGATAAACCACCTGGCACATCCGCAAGCACTTGTCTCACATGTGCGGGGCTCGAACCCACACCAGACACAGCGGTGAGGTGATCGAGTGATCTCGGGGGTGGGGGGCGGAGGTAACTACCTATATATGACATAGTAGGGATGTGCCGCCCGAATAGGCCCCTTTTTCAGCCTCGCCAGTATATGAATAGGCTTCAATTTTCAAGTAAAAGTATGCGAATAACCCCATTTTTTCACACAACAGTATATGAATAGCCCCAGATTTCCTGTGTGGTATATCAATGGCCCATCTTTTCTGGCATAATTGAGGTGAAATTGTTGGACACCCTGATAATTATGTTTGTTTGTTGCTGCACCTTGTTTCGAAGCGGCAATTAGTATATGAATGGGTATAAATAATCAAAGGACAGTATATGAAAGGGTCAATATTTTGATCAATCAAGTATATGAATGGGTCTATTTTTTCAAGTCCAGGTATATGATTGGGGTAGGTTTTAGAAATTTGGGCCACACACCCGTACCACAATTACCCCCCCCCCCCCCTCCCCGAGCGAGTGATTAAGAAACGGGGGCCGCTCGCCTTCTTTTACCGTAAATGTGGCCGTATAATAGGCAGGGAAGTTAAAAGCCCGGCACATCTCCGGCACAATCGGTACTTATCAAAGGTTAAATCCTGGTACTTAAGCCCGCTGTGCTTCCGCTATTCCCGGTCCCATGGGGCCGGGCAAACAAACAAAATTAATGACGGGCGCATAACGCTTTCGATGACACGATGACATGATCTGCACGTGATGAGGAAAACAAGGCTGAGATGTACTCAAATGAGCCGCCTTATGAGAAAACCAACAATGTGGTTTCCGAACAGGTTTGACACAAACCGAGCTGTGCAGTCTCGGAAAAAGGTTAGAAGCTTGTAATTTTGGATTTAAAAAGAAGAGGGATTGTACTATCCGTGTAGCGAAAGCAAAGGTGCTGATCAGCTTCGCAGTTACTGCGAAGCTGATCTAACTGCGAAGCTGATCTGCGCCTTTGTTCTCACCTACGCAGATTGTTGGTTTTCCCATGGGGCGGCTCAAATTTATTTAAACGATTACGTAAGATTAAGTTGGTGGCATTGAAAACCTGCATAACTGGTTCTCCACCTTGCATAACTGGTTTTGATTATCAACAATATCAACAGTAAATCTTTAGTCCTCAAGACGATCTCTTAGCGAACGGACCAAGAAGGTAATATAAGAAAATGATTTATTGTTTCATTTGTGGCCTACTGTCTTAATCAACAACTTTTCAGTCATGTCGGTACGGATCCTACGCCCGCTATCTGCTATCAGCGTTTTCAAAATCTCACATTTCTAAAACCGCGAGAAAAAATATGACCATATCAACACAAAAACCTTGTATATAACACTTAAAAGTGCCGTAAAATTTTAATAAAAAATAAGTCCAAAAATGATTTTGAATAGGCCTCGTGGAAGGGGGATAATCCAAACACCATAAAATTTTATTTGTTACTCGATTTTCAAAAAAAAAAAAAAAAAAAAAAAAAAAAAAAAAAAAAAAAAAAAAATGCGGCATATTTTAAGACTTTTGGAATGCAAAATGGTGACATAGTCATATTTTTATTGAAGTATTTCAGAAAAGTGAGATTTGAAAAAGGCCGTGGCTATTTTGCAAAATAGCCCCAAGAAGCTATTTTGCCGGACACGGCAAAATAGCTGTAATGGATTTATAGGCTATTTTACTGGACCAAAAACTTAGTATTTTTTTTTTTTTTTTTTTTTTTTTCATTGTAGATTGTTCCTAATCTACATTTTTTTTTATTTCATTTATTTATTTATGAGATTTTAAAATGTTTTAAGATTTGGAAAACAAATGTACAGACATGTTAATTCTTTAAATGGCATTCTGGGACAACTTAAACAGGTCCGGTGCAAGTCTGGATTGAGGTAGTATACCTCACCTCAATCGAGATTTTTAACCTCCATTGAGGTTTGAAAATGTACACGAAATTGAGAGATATGCAAAAATTGCAACATCATTCCAAACAAAAGTTGCTTGCAAAATATGCAGCTTTCAACTGAAACATTTTTCAGCAAAATCTGTTTGGGAATTTTTTGCAAATTCGCCCAATTTCATAAGTGGAAGGGGCAATTTTTGAAATTTAAAACGATATTTTTCAATGTATGACATATATATTCAAAAAGTGTATCAGTATTTCTGCTGCTCACTGTATATTTAAACTTTTTTTTAAGAATATCATTATTTGACGTTTAAAATTCCTGAAATGCTATCAAACAAAAAATGAAAACAAGTATAAGCTTTTAAAAAAGGCTATAAGTCAATCAGAAACACATCAATGGCTGACAGAAACAGCTTCTACCAGTAAGAAAGAGGATTTTTACCTTCTTAACAAAATTATATATGGAAATTGCAGAAATCGATGGTGACATTAGGTAAAAAAAAACATGTTTGTAAAAATATTCCCTGATGAATTTTCAAAACAGTTGTATCAAAATAAGTAAATGGCCAAGGTTTACAGCTTTATCAAAAACAAGTTTTGCAATTTTCAAGTTTGATGCATTTTTTGAAAAATTTCATATGTCTATGCATACTTCAAACCTCAATGGAGGTTACAAACCTCGATTGAGGTACAGTACCTCAATCCGGACTTGCACCGGACCTGTTAAAAGGGAATACCTTAATTAAAAGGAGAACTATTGTTATACAAAGGTCAAAAGAGTAACAACAATACTCACAGGTGACCTCATCTCGTAGAACACTATTTGCTAATGCAGATAACTTCAGCTAGCAATAGCTTACAAAAGCAGTTTCTTTCCACAGATTATGTTTAATGTCTGTGTGTCCAAGTTCGCATTTCTTGTGACAGCCAGGGACTAATTCTCTCCCACCCACCCCCGACCCCCACCCCTCGTGAAGTATTGTTAATTTGGCGTGTCACCAGTGAACTATTCAGATTAAATATCCAAATCAGCTTATCTGGAAGATTTAAGATACATGTATAGTGCAAAAATCTGTTAAATGCTGGGACCATCAGCTAAAATTTCTGTTAGACGCTAATGACCCATCAGGGTTGATGCGTCGTTAAACAACAAACAAACAAACAAACAAAATTTCTGTAGAAAACACGCAATGGTTTTGTCAAATTAACAAGGAACATTGAATAATCAGCATAGTATAGGTTATCACTATTAAAAAGTCAAACGTTTGAAATACTTTGAGTGAACTATTCAGATTAAATATCCAGATCGAGTGTAGGACATGTTCCCCCCCCCGGACATTTGCCCCCTCATGAAAAATGGTGTGTGAGGACATCTGCCCCCAAACAGAAAGATAGGGGTGGACATTTGCCCCCAAGTCTGGGAAGTGTGTTGGACATTTGCCCCCTAATCAAAGAGTACAATATGGACAATTGCCCCCCTCACCCCTTCTTAATTTGATGCCATTCAAATTAAGACATAAATAATGATAATAAAGGTGAGCAATGTTTAATAGAACTACTAAGGTTACGGTACAATAAATATAATACAATATAATGATTAAAAGGCATACATGTATTTACAACAATACAATACAACAATACAACATTTTATTCAGCATTAAGCAAAATACATTGCTTCTAGCCTACAATATCACGGGGTCTATTCTCTAAGCCTCTATAATCTGGTGTCGTCCAGGTATAAGCAGGTTCCGGTAGTGGTTTTGTGAAATTGAATGTAAACAAAGAAATGGAGTAGACAGGTGAACAGGTAAGTTGCATTATTTCTGTTTTATCTTTTGATTTTGAGTAAAATCCTGATGTGCAGTCTCAAGAGAATTTACAAACGCTAGTAGAAATCAAAACTAGAGTGGCGAAGATGCAATAGGAAGCTAGATTTTGATGTTCAAAGTTTCGATACGCGGCTGTTTTGATGTAACAGTTTCGGCCAGATTCACAAGTTTGTTCTACATTTTGAATATTTATGCACAGGACATTGTCCGATTCGACCCACAAACAAATATAACCAGTACGTACATTCCTGGGAATCGAAATAGCTTCATGAAAGCGAGTCCAAAATAAAAAAAAATTGGTATAAGCACATTTTTCAGGTGGTCGTGAATGTTAAGACGCTTTAGTGCGGTAGACGTGCAATCTGACTGACACTGTACCAGGTACTCAAATTGCTTATGCAATCACAAGCACTCTCAAATTTGAAATAATTGAGCTTGTTTATAGTGGCTGAGGGACATATTCGCTCAAAAGCTTAACAAGGATCTTATCCCATCCCAAAACATAAAATGGTTCCTCATAATTCTGGCGTGAGTTGCATAACGCGAACCCTTGAGATATTGACGACGCCATTTGATCTTCCTTATTCCTTAGCAACGGCAGGTTGCTTTCAGAGAGGCAGCTCATGGGAACGTTACGTAGCGCTGACGAACACTTCTTTTTGTAACATACCGTTGCATAGGAAATAGTTGCGAAGGCTAACCCTGTTTATGTATAACACGTATCAGTTAACGCGTCTATTCATATCCTACATGATATTCCCCATGCACATTTGTTGCAAATAAAATGTCGTATGCAGGGTGCATAATGTTTTCAATTAAGAAATAGATTGTTCTCATTGAATGGGCCAGTAGTAGAAAATGAGTCTAGTCTATTCAACTGGCGATTGTTTTAATGTGGTTTGAAATTAAGTTGAATTGTTTTTGGTGTTTTCATATGAAAATGAAAGGCGTATACTCTGTTCTAGATGATAAACATGCCTAAAAGAAATGACTACTATGACTAATGCATAGGTTACATTTGGCCTACGATTATCGTGCGATGATCGCACGTTGCCAATTTTGGCATTTTTGTCCGGTGTCCGCAGGATGACCCTACGATGTTCAACTATCATCATAGCCTCTACGACTTTGTAATAGTCTGCACTTTTACAATTTTGTAAAAATCGCAAAACCGTAGCCCGTAGACACGTCGAGCGCACTGCGGCGATCGTACACTGCGACGATCGTGCGATCGCCGCACAATTTATTATGATAATTTATGGACAAAAATAGTTCGCCGATCGTAGGGAGACCGCAAGAGCTCAGTCAGAAATCATAGCGACTCCTCGCGGACATCGCACGGGCTTCGTACGATTTCCAGTTAAAGAGTGCGGATACCCTACGATTTCCATACGATCTCCATATGGTTCTGACTCAAAACATCGACGAAAGCCAGAGCAAGAAATCTTTGAATTGTTAACACATACGTCGTAGCTAAAGATCACTTCCGATGTCTAAAATCGTAGGAAAAATCGCAGACCGAAAAATCGTACGATCTGAATCTGAATCTGAATAGTTTACTGGTGACACGCCAAATGACATTATTTCACCAGGAGGTTCGGATGGGGGAGAAAAATGATCGGTGCAAATGTAACCTAGGCATAATCACTATACTTTCACTAAAATCATATAAATTAGTTGTAATGCTTTTAACGCCTGTCACTCTTCGATCTACAGCAACAATTTAACGAAAGTCTTAATGTGTGCAACTGCACATATTAATTATGGTATTGCCTGTTAAAAGAAACCATATCACGAACGAATCTCAATTATAACGAAAACTTAACAGTTTCATGTTTTTGGAAATATCTCACCACCCATGATTTTGTGCTTTGCATTCACACCACCCCTACATTTTATTCTTATACGTGACATGTTTACATGCTGTTTACCTCCAAAGCAAAATGACATGTTATTTCTTGAATCATTGAAGACCAACAAATGTACTCACCTTCAGCAATCTGCTCAAAATCACAAGTGTGTCGACAAATCAACCAAAATGTACCGCTAGTTTAACTTCTCGCGGATGAGGCACGTGATTTTATGAGCTTTGAACATTTCCGCTGAACGCTTCTCAAACTTTTGCAAAGATTTGTTAATGTTAAATTGATGTTTTAACATGTATCTAGAGACTGCACTTCAAAAAATGTACACTGCTGACCTAAGTTCTTATATTGTTTTCATTTTTTGAAGAAAGCAATCAAACACCAGACTAAACTGACCTTAACCAGCACAACTCCCGAGCATATTGGCTTGAAGAATAGACCCCGTGAATATATACAATGTAGTGTGAGGAAATAAGTTATGTCAGAATAATAAAAGTGAAAATATATTAAAGAGAGCTTTAAGGTTGATGTAATATATAACATGGAAAAACGTTCATTTAAGCATCAAGTTCGTTTCGTAGTTTTGTTGCATAATATATGTATTTTGATAGGTTTAAGATTTCTTTTTATTTGTTGACATCATTAGGTTATCAAATTTATTTAGCGTTGGCCAACTCCAGTAACATCGTTTAAGGTATTTTCGTCTTAAATTTATATATTGTGGACATGATAAAAGAAAATGATATTCATTTTCTATTGAATTTTGCGTACAAAGTTTGCATTTTCGGTCTGATCTTGCAATGTCACGATATCTTCCTCGTTCTACCTCTAATCTATGGGATGATAGACGGAACCTACTTAATGCAATTTTGAATTTTTTGTCATGTATGCTATCAAGGTATTGCTCGAGATTAAATGTGTGTTTGTATCGGCTATAAGTACATAATCTTCGTGAGTTATTTATTTCATTGTACCATGTTTGATAGTATTGGTCGAGTATTCGCTGTTTTAAAATACACAATAGTGAGTCATAGTTATCTTGTCCCATTAACATATCTTGATCTAACCATAAATTTGCTAAGCCTAATGTTTCAAGTATTGACTTAACGTGATGTGCCCAGTTTGATTTATTGTAAGTATCATTTTCATCAGCGTCATTTCGCAGCATTAAGTATATCTTTTTTATCAAACTAGTATCATCAGATTTAAGTAATTTAAACCAATAGCGTATTATGTGAAATTTTCGTAGTACATATAGTGGAACTCTACATAATTCGCCGTATAGCCCTACTAAATTGGTAGACGTATTTACACATAACAGCTTCCGTAGAAATTTTGTGTGAATCATTTCGACATCCTTTCCCTCATGATAACCCCAAATCTCAGACGAATAGTTTAATATAGGAGATACTAGAGTGTCAAAAAGTCTGCATTTATCATATGTTTTAAATTCATACTGATTGAAAACACTAAACAGTCGATGCATTGCTTTCGATGAATGTTCCGCGATGCATTTTTGTGTCCTTGACCAATCACCATTTTTGAAAAAATAAACTCCAAGGTATTTAAAAGATTTAACAACTTCTAATTTTTCATTGTACAAATAAAAATCGTAATTTGTGTGTATGTTGCTCTTTTCAAAAATTAATACCTTAGTTTTCGCAATGTTGATTTTCAGGCCCCATGTATTACAATAATTTTCGATATCATTTAACCTGGATTGTAGGGAGGTTGGTGACGATGCAAATAAAACTTGATCGTCGGCATATAGAATAAGAAATAGTTTAAGTTCGTCTGTACTGAATAAGCCATCAAGGTCTGTTTTTACGCTTTTTACGATATCGTTTACAAACATCATAAAAAGAAGAGATGAACTCGGGTCCCCCTGTTTTACTCCTAAATGTGAATGGATGCTATTTGACAGTTTACCGTTGTGTTTTATAACAGATCGAACTACAGAGTACATTGATTTGATAGCATTGGTAATTTTGGTACTTATGTTTTCGGTTAATAATTTTTGCCAGAGAAATATATGATTGATTTTGTCATAACATTTTTCATAATCTATGAAAATACTATAAAGTTTCTGTCCAGAATTAAGGACTTTTGCAATTATAGAATGTAAAATGAAGATACAGTCTGTTGTACTTTTACCTTTTTGATAGCCAAATTGACAATTCGATATTTTATCATATTTTTTGGTCCAAGCTGTTAATCTATTTAATAAAATTTGCGAATAAATTTTTGCTAGAATATTATTGAGTGTTATTCCACGGTAAGTTTTAGGTATATTTTTATCACCGCCTTTAAATATTGGAACTATGAACCCAAGTCCCCAACTTTCGGGGTATTCTGCATTATCAAATAAATTGTTATAAATTGAAACTAGATATGGAGAAATAATGTCATAACTTGCTTTTATAATTTCTGCTGTTAAATCATCAGGACCACTGGCTTTACCATTATTTTGTTTAAAAACAGCTTTACGGACTTCTTCTTCTGTTATCGGGCAATCTAGTTCATCGTTTTGAACGGTATCAAATTCAACATTTTCTGGCTTGATTTCGGGTTCTTGTCCTAGTAGGTTATTGAAGTGGTCATACAGATCGTCTAATTTAATATTATTATTGTTATCCTTAGATTTATGATAACATTTTTTGATAGATTTCCAAAATTTTTTTGGTTGCGTTTTGGCTATTTTTTCAAGTCGTTGTCCTTCGCTCATTTTAAACTTATGTCTAGCTTTTTGGCGAACTCTATTGTATTTAGTTCTTGCTTTTGTAAATGTGATTCGATTCTCATCATTTTTATTTCGTGTAAAAACGTTTCTAGATTTTGTGAATTCTTGCTTTGCTGAAAAGCATCCTTCGTCAAACCATTTTGGTTTGTGTTTTGCAGATTTGTTTATTTTTTTATTTGTGTTTATAGTTATATTTTTGCCAAATATAGTGTTTGCCTTTTCTCGTAGAAAATTCGTTAAAGTTTCAACTTGTAAGACCGAATTTGAATCAGAAATTAAATCGGTGTTGATACTGTCTATTGTATTTCTTAGCAGTTGTTTGAATTCGGGGATTTTTTCTTCGTTAAAAATAATTCTATGATCAGATTTGTCATTTGTTGATAACGTATTTTCGCTTGTGCATTTCAATTTAAATGTAAACTAGAAATGCGTGTTTGTAAAACACTATGCCCCCAACTGTATGCTTGTCCCTAAACTGGCAGCTTGTATGAGTCATTTATTTCATTTGAATGAACTCAGTGAAGTGAAAATTTATTTCCTGAAGCCTCTGTTTTGACCTTGACCCAGAAACAGAATGTAAGCTTTTTGCAGATAATTTAGAAATGGAGTAAAAATTTCAAAATGGAGTAATTTTGTCAAAATTTGACGTAAAGTCCTCAAAATGTAATCAGGTGATCTTCTTCTCTGCCCCAACCAGTGTACCGAATATGAAGGCTCTAGCTTAAATACTTTTTGAGATATCTTGCACACAAGATATTCAAATTTTGTTTTAAAAGGGGCATAACTCCAAAAAGGCACACAACTTGAACATAAACAAAAATACGGGTCAACTATATTTTCATAAGGAATCTGTATATGAAATTTCAAAACCCTAACATTCACCGTTCAAAAGTTTCATATTTCACCGAAAAGTGCAAAAATTAATCAAAATTTCAAAAGTTCTCAAAAGTTAATCAGGTCATCTACTCCTCAGCCCCAACCAGAATACCAAATATGAAGGCTCTAGCTCAAATACTTTTTGAAATATCTTGCACACAAGATTTTCAAATTTTGTTTTCAAAGGAACATAACTCAGAAAAGGGGCATAACTTGGACATGAAAAAAAATACGGGTCAACTATTTTTTCATGAGGAATCTGTATATGAAATTTCAAAACCCTAGCATTCACCGTTCAAAAGTTTCAAATTTCACTGAAAAGTGGAAAAATCAATCAAATTTAAAAATTCTGTATTTTTGTCAAAATTTGACGGAAAGTTCTCAAAAGTTAATCAGGTCATCTACTCATCAGACCCAACCAGTATACCAAATATGAAGGTTCTAGCTTAAATACTTTTCGAGATATCTTGCACACAAGATTTTCAAATTTTGTTTTCAAAGGGACATAACTCAGAAAAGGGACATAACTCGGACAAGAAAAAAAATACGGGTCAACTATTTTTTCATGAGGAATACACACATGAAATTTCAAATCCCTATCATGCACCATTCAGAAGTTTAAAAAAAAAGACTAACAGACGCACCCACTCACACACGCACAGACAGACAAGCCGAAAGCAATATGCCCTTCCAACTTTTTCAAAGTTGGGGGCATAAATATACGGCCGCATGATCAGAAAAATTACTCCATTTTAAAATTTTAAAATCTTGTAATGTAAATATTTCATTTTTATTTAGCAATAAATAATCTACGACGCTTCCCAGCAGACATTTGACGTCAGTTGGACGTCAGATAGACGTCAGACTCCGACGTCATAATGACGTTGGATTTAGGTTGATTTTGAAAGTTTGTTTGACGTCAAAAACAGACGTCATTCTGACGTCAAAAACAGACGTCATTTTGACGTCAGAAAAACAACGTTGGTTTGATGTCTCAAATTTGACGTCATAATGACGTTGGGTTTAGGTTGATTTTGAAAGTTTGTTTGACGTCAAAAACAGACGTCAATCTGACGTGCTAAAACCGATATCGTGAATGTTTGTTCGCAGTTTAATTAACATTCTGAAATCCTGAAGTGGATTCAGTAGTGCGGTGATGCACTATTTTTATTCCCTTTCACTCCTTTGATAGAGTTATTCGGGAAAATGTTTAATATGTTGAATCACTCTGATGTTGGTATATCTTATTCATGTCAAATTTTATTGTTATATGGTGCTAAAACAAATAAGACATTAGTGTAAATAATAAGACTATTGTGAACAATCAATAATTTAAAATGGTGAAATAAGTATTAAAATATACAAATTTCATTTTCGTCTTAAAGCCAGATGTACGTAATTGACCTCACGGTAGAATTTTTTTATTTTTTGCATGTGAGTGTATTTTGATGTCCTACATACGAAAATGAAAAGAAATCGATACCGTTCCGAGCTTGTTTTCGAGACATCGGCCTTCAAAACCGTCAAATTTGAGAGCGAAAATACATTGACGTCAACGTAAAATGCGATTTTTAGACCCCCTTTTTGTTAATTTTCTTGATATATTTCAAAAAATCCACGGTAGGATTTTTTAAAAAACTGATATGTATTAGCGAAATTCCTGAACTACATATAGATAACGAGAAAGTCCTTAGTTACCGGATTCGTTTTCCTGCTATAAGCGTGCGAAGAGAGGTAGTCGTTGCTGAATTCAGTACATTTTACGCGCGACGTCGATTTTGCGCCAAAATTTCCGACACTGTTTAGTATTCAATATTTCTAACTGTCCCGGAAATGATGTTTTCTTCGGGATAACATGTCCACAATCTATATTTTGAGCAAAAATAATAAACAATATCAAACTTTTTACATTTCTGAAGTCCTCTGCATAATTGTATGGATATAGTTTCGTATTCCGAACGTAAACTGACGATAGAAATGACGTTTCGAGCGAAAACTGACGTTACGAATGCGGCGTAAAAATGACGTTTCGACCCTTAGATACGCACGTTCCTTTGAGCGCCTTCAATTACGTACATCTGTCTTTAATAGAAGGTTTAATAATTTAGTGAAAGACTTTATTTTGATTAACAAATAATTATTTTTCGATACGATGGTGATTTCCGATACGAGACCTAGATATGGCTTTTTTAAAAGTGGCAATGTTGAAATTATTATTTGAATTTGATGTTGTTACATTTGCGCAAGAAATTATGTCAGTTCAAGGGCAGATAACTCTGTCGACATATGACGTTAGACTTACGTTTGAATCCGGCGTCATTTCGACGTCATATCAATACGTCCACTGACGTCAGGACTGGACGTCAGGTGGACGTTGGTTATTGGTTGTATGACGTCGTGACCAAAATACAACCAATATCCGACGTCAAGTTGACGTCAGATGCCTGCTGGGGGCGTGTTTTTCATATATGTCGACAGAGTTAGCTGCCCTTAAACTGACATAATTTATTACACATATTTTGTATTATCATATGACGTCGCTGTTTTCCAGTGGATAACGTCATGTCATAAAAATCGTATGACCACACGTGTAATAACACTTTTGCGGGAATACCCCAGCAGGCACATGACGTCATAATGACGTCATGTCAACGTCGATGCGACGTCATGACGTCGCATCGACGTTGATATGACGTCATTTTGACGTCATGTGCCTGCTGGGACGTAACGTCATTGACGACGTCCGTAACAACAATGTAAATTTTCATTGAAAATATGTCCACTTCGAAGGCGATAAAATCCTATTTTAGAAGTCATATGATAAAACGAATCTTACACGAGTGGTCATTTCATATGAAATTTATTAAACTCGCTGAAGGCTCGTTTAATAAATTTCATATGAAATGACCACTCGTGTAAGATCCTCTATATAATATCAAATTCAAATAATAATTTCAACCTTGCCACTTAAAAGTCATATCTGAGTCTCGTATGGGAAATCCCATATTTCGCCCTCATGCTTAATTAATGTAGAAAAAAATGATTATCTATTAATCAAAATAAAGTCTTTCACTAAATTATCAAACTTTCAATTAAGATGAAAATAAAATTTGTATATTTTAATATTTATTTCACCATTGTTCAGAATAATCTTATTTCTCACACTAATGTCTTATTGGTTTTAGCACCATAAAGCAATAAAATTTTGCTTAAATAAGATGTACCAACATCAGGCTGAATTAATATCTTGAACATTTTGTATGTTCCGAAAAACTCTATCAAAGGAGTAAAAGGGACTATCAAAAGTGCATCACTGCTCTTCTGAATCCACTGTTATTCAAAATTGCGAAAAATATACACCTTAAACTATTTATATGACATGAATTCAAACGTCGTTTTTAGGACGTCAGATTGACGTCAGCTTTCAGACGTTAAACCGACGTTGGCATTAGCACGTCAGATTGACGTCTAGTTTTGACAACAAACAAACTTTCAAAATCAACCTAACTCCAACGTTATTATGACGTTGGAGTCTGACGTCAATCTGACGTCCAACGGACGTCAAATGTCTGCTGGAAGTAACATAGAAAAAAAAGAAAGGAAGAAAGCAAAAGAAACACACGAAACGAATGATCTGATTTTTACCTAAAGTGAAGTTTCATTAATTTGCACACCACACATGGACAGAAGTATGAAAAACACAAGATCTAAATCACGTCTTGATTACGACGTCTAACTGACGAACTAGTTTGACGTCAAAACAACGTCCAATCCAGACGTCCAAAAAACGTCAGGAAATGACGTCTGATAGACGTTGGAAATTGGTTATATGACGTCGCGACCAAAATATAACCAATATCTGACGTCAAACAGACGTCAGGTGCCTGCTGGGTTAAGGCCTCTTTGGGACGAAAACGTATAATCACCGCTTTTGTCAGCATATAAACGGCCGTTCGCTATTATATGATCCGTAGCTTTACAAAGTGAAATAAGATTTTTACCATGTGTATCAGTCACGTGGTCGCTATTATTTCGTTTCGGGAATACAGTTTCGTTAATTAGTATATTTACAACAATAAAATCTATCTCAAATGTAATTAGCCTATCATACTATTACAATTTAAATAAATGAGGACAGTAGTAAAAGTGAGCAATGTTTAATAGCACTATTAAGATGTGATGCATTTTTACAATGCAATATATAAATTTTAAATGACTGAAAATTAACTTGTAATTAGCCTATAAAATATCTTTGATTCAATGGAGTCAATCAAATAAAATTGATTCATAAAACATTATATTTAAAAATTAAACTTAGCAATTAAAATTTAGCATACGACTTAAGTCCAAATTAAATATGGACCTTTGCTTCTAATCTAAACTTTTGTCTACACATATACTACTCAAATCTTACAAGCTTTGACATTGTGATCTGACTTATTTCCAGGAATCCTTGGAAATCATGGGAATAGAACTGTTTATGTGTGATCATGCTGCTCAAATGCTGAGCATATTTGGTATATATACCATAAGTTCTTGTCTAAAATCTGATGCAGTGTCCGTTGTTGAAGGGTGTTTTCACGAACTGCAATGTAAAAATGCACAGTTATTATTTAGATGAATACAATGTGAGAATGAATTCACCAACATTTATTTATTATTTATTATGAAATTTTTTCCAACATATATATATACAAATACATATATGCGACAAGGATTGGGCTTAGGCAAAGCCTATCATTGCCCTCTCCCGTCGGTATTACAATTTACATTCATTATGAAAATCAATCCTACTATGAATAATAATATCTGTCATATACATTTTATATATACAATCAAAAGTACATGTTAACTATGTGAACAGTATGGATAAGGTGCGAATTCATTTGGAGCAGATTTTCAAGATCAGTCATAGCAAAGTTGGAACACTTACATGTATTCACCGTGCTGGTAAAACTTAGTTAGGCTCGACAGTAATGCTAAAGCTCTGCTCCACAGGAGTTCGATCGTTATCCATATAATAATAATAATAATAATAATAATAATAATAATAATAATAATAATAATAATGCCAAGAGATCGCACTCCACGAGGGTTGTGAGTTTGTTGTTGTTGTTGTTGTTGTTGTTTTTTTCTGTATTTTTAGGCTACAAAGATGTATCATCACGTGAAAGAATTGTGTATTAATATTGTTTTATTTTATTTTTGGAATCCCAGGGAGAGTGTGTAATCTCTAGTCAGTTTCTGAGTGATTATGTACATGTTTATGTGCCGACCCAGTCTCATGCCAAATAACTAGCAACATATAGGATTAGTGCAGATTTAGGACAATAATTCTTCACTTTTTAACATCCAAGCACTGAACCTGTTTAAGACTTTAATCACCAATGTATAGGGATCTTATGTAAGGTATAGAGATCAAATAAGATGGATAGAAGAAGATGGGGGGGTGCAAATGTCATCTTATTACATTCTGCGAGGGGGCAAATGTCCAACCTTGCACATTGATAAGGGGGCAAATGTCCACCCCTGTCTTTCTGTTTGGGGGCAGATGTCCTCACACACCATTTTTCATGAGGGGGCAAATGTCCGGGGGGGGGACATGTCCGTCCCCCATCCAGATCAGCTTATCTGGAAGATTTAAGATACATGTATAGTGCAAAAATCTGTTAAATGCTCACGGCTACCAAACAGTTAAATGCGTAACCGCGGTTAAGAAAAGAAATCCGATTCACGTCCTTCCGGTTTTGCGTGTGAGGTGCAGTAAAAGGTAAACAAACTTTCGCAGCTCGCGTTTCCAAGTAATTTATTTTCACCTGGAGAAAGTTATTAAAATTTTCTCAATGCAATTTTGTTAGTTATAAAGTGATCTTATCGTATCTCAAAGGATTTCCAGATTTGTCGCCTTATAATCGTGATTTTTACTCCCTCCTCCAAAATGCATGTTGAGATTGCATTGTACATGAAGAAAATGTGGGTCAGTCATAGGGATATTTTTAGATCCCCGCTAATTGCGTCATTATAAACGGACGGCAAGGCAGCGAACAGATGATTTCAACATTGTATAATTTACGTGAACACTTTCCTTGCCAATGACCGCTGCATTCTATGTTTATGTGGCTAAAAGCTGTGTCAGAATTTCGGTCACACATTTAATCATTAGAATGATAGCAAAATAATCGACATTAAAAGCACCTGCGTTTTAGTTTCTCTCTCGAGTTCTACGTTTAACAATTTAATTATCACAACTTGTCTCGTCATCTTTGTATGGTTTTTACCTCTACAAATCAAGTTTTATTGAAGGGGTTTTGACTTACAGTGGTGTGCAAGAAAAAACAAACAAACGAGAATCTGCATATACAAAAGCCTTAAATATACCTTGGTTTTCCTTTTGCTCATGGTTTTAGTGAGTGATAATGTTAAAAATAGTTAACCCAGTTAATGCATATAGACAACCCCTCTCAAGGAAAATGAAAAAGAAAAAAAAATCCAAAACTGGTTTATTTGTGATGTTTGCAGTGAGAATACTTGGTATATATCAAAATACAAACATTTTTGCAACAAACATGCAATACAAAACACTGTAATTCACATGTATGGTATTCCTGTATATAATAAAACTTAGACTTTAAAACATTGTGAATACTGTAATTTTTTTTTTTTTTTTTTTTTTTTTTCGTTTGCTTTCATCTAAAATGCTGTACAGAGAATGTTAAATATCATAAAACAGGCAGAGGTTTTCAAACATATCTTGAAATAAATCCTTCTTATTTTAATGATTAAATGCTTAACCATTTTTTTCTTCCCTTCGAAAAATAAATGTTGAACCCTAAGAAAAGTAAATACTGTGGCAGACATCAGTTGTTATTCATTTGATATATAACTACAAATTTGTAGCGGAACAAGCATGATATTTAACAGCAAATTGCCCAATCTTAAGTTGTATTTTGCCGTTCTTGACCGTGTTGAAACACATATTTCGAAGGAGGGAACAAATATCCCCCAAAGCATCAAGTAATGTTGCAAACTGTTTTGGTGCTGTCAAACAATGATAAATAAGTGACAAAATAGCATTCTTAGATTTTTGATACCGTTCTGTACTACAAAATAATTATCGATCGAAACGAGTAGTGTATGTTTTGTTTACATTTTGTTGCACCTCACACGCAAAACCGGAAGGACGTGAATCGGATGTCTATTCTTAACCGGCGGTTACGCATTTAACTGTTTGGTAGCCGTGATGCTGGGACCATCAGCTAAAATTTCTGTAGAAAACACGCAATGGTTTTGTCAAATTAACAAGGAACATTGAATAATCAGCATAGTATAGGTTATCACTATGAAAAAGTCAAACGTTTGAAATTCTTTGAATTTAGCAGAACCAGAACTTTGGATGTGTTCTCAGATGTACACAGGAGTTGGTTCCACTTAGGCAATCATTCTAGAAGAAACTAGAAATGTGTTTATATAACACTGTGACCCAACCATATGATTGCACCTAACCTGGAACGGTTTATACTTCACTTATTGCATTCATTTTTGGCTAGAAAAGCCTGTTAACAGAGTAGAAGACCCAGATTAAAACCGCTTTTGTACAGCTTAATGAGTAAGGGAATAGCTGTTCCAGAAAAGCCCAGGGGTAGCTCAGTCAGCATTCAATTTTCCTGGAATTAGCCATGATCACCAATAAGTATGTTTCAAATTTCACTGAAAAGTAGAAAAAAAATATAATTAAAATTTCAACATTTCATAATTCTGTCAACATTTGACACAAGTTCTGAAAAAGTTAAAAAGGGGGTCTCTTTCTCAACCCCAATTAGTAAATGCTCTAACTCAACAGATATTTTTCAAACTAGATTTTCAGATTTGATCTTTGAAAAGGGACATAACTCTGACACGAATTAATAAATATGGTTTAATTTTCGTTAACTCATTTAACCATAGTGCTGTCTCCATAGGCTCTGTACTATGTCTATAGGATAACTATTATTTTTCAATGAGGAATATGTTTAAAACACTAGCATTTGCCATTCAAAAAGTTAAAAAATGACCAACAGACCCACGCATCCTCATCCACACCCATCCCCACTCTGCCACCGACACACCCACACACAGACAGCTTTTCCAAAGTTTGCGAGATTGTGTCTCGTCTGTGGGGCTGGTCAGTCTATGTAGGCTAGATTTGAGCACCCAAAATATACTTTTTAATGATTGCATTTAACTTTTACTTCAGGTACGATGGTTCGCTACAAGTTCAGCTTAGCAGTATTTATACTGCTGGTGCCCACAGCTCTTTGTTGGTATGATGATGAACTCCGGGAGCTTTGGAAAACGATACGGGCAGACATCTGTAACGTACTCATCAGTGATTCTCTGGTTCTGAGCGATTATATAAAGAACTTCGACCAGCACTGGAATTTCACATACTCAGCAAAGAAGATAGAAGCTATACGAAGTAGTTGGGATTTCTTTATCAGACACGAAGATAGGGACTGTCCGAATAATGGATACGATGAAAATTTCGCGTGAGTATTGATCGTCCGATGTTTAGTTTATTTGTTTGTTTACATCACTGACGAGCTATTGTCATGTCGAGACATGGCCTCCATTTTTTTCCTGGGCGAGACAAGTACTATAGGAGGTTTTTTTTGTGTGGGTTTGTTGTCCCGAGAGCACCTGAAGGCTCATAGTTGGGGAACCAAGGAGTGATTTAGGCTAACCCTTGCACCCGAAAATAATACAGGTGAATTGTATATGGTTGAAAAGGCAATAACATGGAGTATCTGAAACCACGATCGACTTGCATAACAACACAGTAGGCGTTTTTCTACGGTAGCCCATTAAGCAGTTCTGAAAAATAAGATTGATAAACTATCAAATAACTTGTACCAGAATTAAGTAAATCGGCTAAAATTTGATATATATAATGACTAGCATCTATATCAACAATCTTATCACAGATGGTTCTTTGCATGCAGCGGTTGTCGTTTTTGAGACATTTGATTGAGCGAACCCCGATTTTGCAATTTTACCTTTACAATTATTTGCCTCTGAGTCAATCTAAAATGCATTTATTGCTCAAAAGTGCATTTTATGTTTATTTCTAAATACGTTTAAGTCAGTAATTGCAAAACGAATTCAGACTCATACGGTTTTGATGTTTTTCCACAAAAATGTTCAAAACACACTTTTTAACATAATTTTTGTGTCTTCCAAATTTGATGTGTTTGAACACTGTGCATCGCCAGAATGGCGTTTGTAAGTAATATATAAAATAATGACGTTCATTTTTAAACAAATCTGTGACATTTATTGAGAGTCAAATTATAGAAAAAATTGTTTGTGTTTTACTTTTTTATTTTTTTCTGTTTGTTTAAAAGATAAAAAAAAGGAGATAAAAACAATGCAGTAACTTGTATCTATCTCTAAAACATGCTGCTTTCTGTTTTTGTTTCTATATATACTCAGAGAAAAAAGGAAACGTGGTTCAAGTCGAACCATGATCTTAGCTGTTGACTGGGACGTAAAACATCCAATTCAAAGAAGCAAACAAACATCATGCTTTGTTGTTTTTTTCTATATATACATATTTAATTTCTATCAACCTCAAATAGCGTGACCGCAGTCGATAACAATTCATAATATGGTTCTGAAGAAAATTTGAAAAGTTTATCTGGACATAACGGCCATCTTGGTTATGTGACCTGGTCCATAAATACAATTTCTGGTTCTACCTGTCTAAGGATACTCGACATTAAGTTTGGCTTTGATTGATGAAGCAGTTTCAGGGGAGAGGATCTTTCACAAGTAGCCCACGGACAAAGACCGCTCATCTGAGAGTCACTGGACAAAAGTAGTTGTATTTTTACATTATATAGGCATGGTGGCCATCTTGGTCATGTGACCTGAATTTTATAAACATATTGGTTCCGCTTTCCTATTGATGCTCCGTATGAAATTTGGCTTTGGTTGGCCAAGCGCTTTCAGAGGAAATGATGTATGGATATTATGGAAATATACATGTATATTGTCCCGGGGTGGGGGCAAATGAGCCCCTGGGGTCCAATTATATTTTCAGAATCATTGATTTTCAGTTCTACTGCCAATTTCCTGCAATATTTCCCCCTTCAAATGGCATTTAACAGTTTTCCCCATTTCAATGAATATGCGACCTAAGTTGACCTTGTCGTAAAATAGGTCAAGGTCATCACAGGGTCATGATTTATTTATACATTGTAGTACATGAGTCATCAATGCTTCATACCAAATTTCTTTGAATTCGGCCCACCGGTTTCGGAAATTTTGGAAAGGTTTTTAATTATATATGGGCATGACGACCATCTTGGGCATGTGGTCTGGATGGATTATTTACTAGTATTTACAGATTAGTTCCCCTTCCTATAGATGCTTCATATAAAAGGTATGGATCCTGTAAAACTGTTTTTAAGCCCGCCAGTTGATCGTTCCAAGGAGACACTTCTGTTTTTCATACTGTTTTATGTCTTGGGTTTGAATGTTTGTGTTTTTTACACCTTATGTACGTTTTCATATTTTTAGTTGAGTTTGGGTAACTGAGTAGCCACCTTTGGGAAAAACTGCTCACTCGGCTTACGATATATTTTCTCAGTATGAGTACCTGATTGTTACATGTAATATAGTTTTTCCCCATCTTGGTTTTTGGAATGGGAATTCCTTTCAGATTGTGCAATTTCCTGATCATTGCCTACTTTTAGCTTTCATCATGAACCTTCGGCTCAGGTGAGCTAAATGATGGACGACGGACGGACGGCTGAAGGGCGATCGAATGTTGGGTACCTGCTTATTCTATAAGCTCAACGTGTGAGCCTGACGGATCATGTGAGCTAAAAACATATTTTAAGACGTGAAAATCCCTTAAAGTCCAATTCGCATGCGCCAAAAATACACGCGTGTAAATATACTACGGTGTGCAAATTTTACTCGGGGTAAGCAAATGGCGCATGCGAACGCAAATACACACCGGAGTATATTTACATATGGGTATATTTACTCCTGGGTCTGACCAGATGTAAATTTTATTTTTACAAATACACACGTGTAAATTTACTATTTTGTCCCATGCGAACGCAAAGTAAAATTTACCCATGAGTATTTTTATTTCAGGTCAATATTCTGCTTTTAGATAACAAAGTTTCATATCATTTGTTCAAAACTAATTATGACAGTTGCTGAAACTGTGGACATTATATTGCTGCTAAATAAGAGTTTATTACTATTCATCACGTTTTAGATCATATGGAGTGCAAACAACCACACTATTTCTTCATCATTCTTGGTGAGATTCTTGGAGCATTTTAACAGTAATTCCTTGTGAAAAGATGACAAAAGGGAACTGTATAACTGCTAAGGTTATGAGCATAACATGATTCTCCTCTGCTGCCAAAGTCTGCAAGAACACCTTGTAGCAGCCTCTTGTTGTTTTGCAAATACAGAAAACTTAAATGAACAGGTTTTAATTCAGAAATGATAAATTTACATACAAAAATACTCCTGGTAATAAAATCCATGCGAACGCAATTTAAATTTACTCACAGGTTGATTTGCACACCGGAGTATATTTACACACCGGAGTATATTTACACGCGTGTATTTTTTGCGCATGCGAATTGGACTTAAGATAACAGCTCACAAAAGCCTGGATGCTGGATGACAAACGGCTGCCCATACCTTTCAATGCATTTTTAGTTCTCACAAAGTTTTTAGCTCGACTGCACGAAGTGCATAGAGCTATTGCAGTCACCCCGGTCGTCCACGTTCCCGTTCCCGTGTGCGTTCCCGTTCCCGTTCCCGTTCCCGTGCGCGTCACACTTGCGTTAAAGTTTTCTAGAAGTCCATATCTTGACAACCACTCATCAGAAAGCATTCATACTTGGACCATAGATACCCTGTAGGGTTAGCTTTCATTACATGGCATTGGGCCCCTGGGTCCAGGCCTGGGGGGTGGGGCTGGAGGTTAAAATCTAGAACACCTTAAAAAATAGCTATTATTGTGTTAAAGTTTTCTAGAAGTCCATATCTTGACAACCACTCATCAGAAAGCATTGATACTTGGGCCATTGACACCCTGTAGGGTCGGCTTTCATTCCATAGCATCAGGTCCCTGGGTCCATGCCAGGGGGAGGGGCTAGAGGTTAAAATCTAGAACACCATTAATAATAATGGCTTTTCTGTGATATTGTATTCTAGAAGTCTATATGTTGAAAACATTTTATCAGAGGGCTTTCATACTGGGACCATAGGTACCCTGTAGGGTTGAGTTTCATTTCATGGCATCAGATCTCTGGGTCCATGCCTGGGGGGTGGGGCTGGAGGTTAAAAACTAGAACACTGTAAAAAATAGATGTACTGCTGTGTAACTTTTACAAGGAGTCCATATCTTGACAACAACTTATCATAAACCATTCATACTTCGTACACTTTAGGTTCCATGGCATCCGACCGGGTCAGAGTCAGGGGGGCGGGGCTAGAGGTCAAAATCTAGAACACCAATTTTTTTTCTTTTTATTTCTTACTAGAAACAACTTAGGAAGATGGTTGGTCATTCATCTTTTGACTTTTTGACACTGTCTTGTGTGTCACGACGGTAAGGGTCGGTTGACCTACTTTCCATGGTTCAGTGATTTTGCCTTATACGTTGACACTCAATTAGTATATTTTCTTACTTCTTTCAGATTATGAGTGAGTACGACCAGGCCTTTGACCCCAATATACTTATAGGTCACTGTGACCTAATTTCACGGTTCAGTGATTTTGCCTTATATCTTGACACTCAATTAGTATATTTTCATACTTTTTTCAGATTATGAGTGAGTATGACCAGACCTTCGACCCCAATATACTTATAGGTCACTGTGACCTAATTTCACGGTTCAGTAATTTTGCCTTATATCTCGGTACTCAAATGGTTTATGAACAAACTTCTTTCAAAATATGTTTGCTTATGACAAAACCTTTCACCCTAAAGTAGTCCTAGGTCACTGTGACCTAATTTCACGGTTCATTGATTTTGCCTTATATCTTGACACTCAATTAGTATATTTTCATACTTTTTTCAGATTATGAGTGAGTATGACCAGACCTTTGACCCCAATATACTTATAGGTCACTGTGACCTAATTTCACGGTTCAGTGATTTTGCCTTATATCTCGGTACTCAAATGGTTTATGAACAAACTTCTTTCAAAGTATGTTTGCGTATGACAAGACCTTTCACCCTGAAGTAGTCCTAGGTAACTATGACCTAATTACACGGTTCAGTGATTTTGCCTTATATCTTGACACTCAATTAGTATATTTTCATACTTTTTCAGATTATGAGTGAGTATGACCAGATCTTTGACCCCAATATACTTATAGGTCACTGTGACCGAATTTCAT
Organism: Rugalucina vietnamica; assembly: GCA_964017185.1. Classification (NCBI taxonomy): domain Eukaryota; kingdom Metazoa; phylum Mollusca; class Bivalvia; order Lucinida; family Lucinidae; genus Rugalucina; species Rugalucina vietnamica. The sequence continues at coordinate 15,830,814 of OZ024877.1, forward strand.
GGTTCAGTGACTTTGCCTTATATCTCAGCACTCAAGTGGTTTATGAACAAACTTCGTTCACACTATGTTTGCGTATGACAAGACCTTTGACCCTAAAGTAGTCCTAGGTCAATATGACCTGATTTCACGGTTCAGTGATTTTCCTTTATATCTCGGCACTCAATTGGTATATGGACATACTGCTTTCACGATATGTATGAGTATGACAAGACCTTTGACCGTAAAGTATTCCTGGGTCACTGTGACTTAATTTCATGGTTCAGTGATTTTGCCTTATATCTCGACACTCAGTTGGTATTTTTTCATACTTCTTTCTGATTATGAATGAGTATGACCAGACCATTAACCCAAACATACTTATAGGTCACTATGACCTAATTTCATGGTTCAGTGATTTTGCTTTATATCTCAACACTAAATGGGTATATGATCATATTTCTTTCACATTATGAGTAAGTATCACTAGACCTTTGACCCTGAAATACTTATAGGTCAGTGTGACCTTATTTCACGGTTCAGTGATTTTGCCTTGTGTCTTGGCACTCAGTTGATATATGAACACACTTCTTTCACAATATGAGTGAGACCTCTAAATCTTAGGTAGTTATAGTTAACTTCCATGGTTCAGTGATTTTGCCTTATTGCATCAAGGCAAAAAGATGTATGGGTTACTGGTCGGGTTTGGCCTTATGTTTGACAAAGGTCAGAAGCAGTCGAGCACGCTGTCCTGCGACAGCTCTTATTAGATGATAAAAGCACTGTTAGCTTCAAAATTAGTGTACAATATTATACGGGTTCTCACATAGCGAGTGTACATGAAAGATAATTATAAAATGCACTGTTTTATCGAAATGCAATTCGCAGCAGGCTACCAGTATACAAAAATTCAGCCGTATCAAAGTTGGGTGCAATGTTTGGTCATTTTGCAAGATACGCGATTTCGGTTCCCCAACTATCAACCGGGAGGTTTTTGGAGAAGCCCGGGATCGAACCTGCGACCACTGCACCACGGAGGCCTAAATTTTAGGAGGCTTCTACCCACCACCAGGATGTCATGACATCCAAAATGAGACGTTTAAAATATACTGCCTGAAGAAACACTACAGATGTTACATTCATTTAATCTATACTGACGTCAACAAAAAAACGCCTCAGTCAACTTTGACACGTCATGCTGTCAAGATTAACAAGTTTAATTATTTTACACCCATTAAACTCAACATATCCCCCAAACATTGTTAATACTTTTTTTCTAATCTCTTGATTGCCTTCCAATATTCTTTCCAAACTATGAAAAGAATCATATAGATGTTCCCATATTTTGGGTAAGATCAATTAGGTATTTTCAGTATTTCAACTTCACGTAGTCCAGTAATGTAACGTTTCAAAATTTTGATGCTCTCAAGTTTTTAAAAAGACTTTGCACGGCTTTCAATTATTTTCACGTCAAAAACGTCTGTGTAATGACGTCAGGATGCATTTTTAAAAATGGTGCACCCACGCAAGCTTTGAGAAAAGTGCGCATCTTAATCAAATTCGATTTCTGCTATAAAATGAGAGAGAAAGTAAAAATAAGGAAAATGCAAATTTTGTTCATATTGTGTATCTATTGGCCAAGTTATGCAACATTTTCGATGAGGCGTTTTTTTTTTTTTTTTTTTTTTTTTTTTTTTTTTTATTAATGTCAGTATATAATATAAATCTATTCGAAACAAATCAGGGAGCGCGGTGGCGTAGTGGTAGAGCGTCGGACTCCGAATCGAGAGGTCCTGGGTTCGAACTCCATGTTGTCACCGTGTTGTCCTTGAGCAAGACACATTAACTCCCTACAGTACTGGTTAAACCCAGGAAGAGTTGGCTCCGTCCCGACCTGACTGAAAAATTGTTGACTGGGACGTTAAGCCTCAATAATGAATAAATAACGTTATAATATTAAATCTTGCAACTGAAAACATGGGCTTGAGTTTGGCTGGTTGATTTTAATGCAACAAAAACAGAATCTATGTTGCTAACGCGTAAACGAATTCAAATAGTTCATCCCCCCCCCCCATCTAGGAGAAATAGATGGGCTGCTTGTGCCTCCAGGCAAAGCTTCTAATCTACTGACCGACCATCTGATTACTGGTTAACCGCTCATGTCGGAAAAGTGGTTTAGTCAAACCATTCATACATATAAGCCTTACTGGCTTAGTTGGGTGGTTATATTTATGAAGCGCATTTTGAGTGTCATTACATCCTAATGTTGGGTAAAAGTCCCATAAAATGGAGGCCCGACATGGCCATTGCTGCTGACTGGGACGTAAAGCATCAATTCAAACAAACAATTCAAATAAAGTAGTTCATCCCGATTTGATTATTGATAATACTATACACATGGAAATAAGTTAGGACACACTTTTAGCTCTTGTGAAAAGTTAGAAAAAAATCCATTTTCCCTTTTTTCTGGCGATACTGACATTTTTTATAGCCTCAACCCTTCAATGTATTATTCTATAGCTATAACTGTAATGGAAAAGATCCATATAGATATCCATCCGAGAAAAAAAGAAGTCCGGTTTTAAAAGATTGTTTATTCGTCAATATGATTATTTTAGGATGTAAAGCTGTACACATACAAAAAGTAAATCGATTGTTTTGTCAACTGGGACACTTAAAAGTTTGAAAGTTACTAACGTTTCAAATTAAAAAGAATGCTTAGAGGCCATGGGTAGTGATTCGGTCGGCGGTCATCAGTCTGCGGTCTTTGCAAGCCTTAGGCATATTCGTCCCCAATTATTTCGATACAAATTGTTATTTCGGTTTCTAATCTATAAACGACATGCTTAAGACATGATTTCTATCATTGATTATGCCTGTAGTGCCTGTCTGTTCTTCATAATAATAATAGTTCATCGCGGTTTGTATTTAGCGCTACACTGCCGTGGTCACTTCAATAGTTTTTTTTTTTTTTTTTTTTTTTTTTTTTTTTTTTTTTTTTTTTTTTTTTTATGATAACCTTGAAGGTACGAATGAAGCCGAGATAGCCTGATTCTCTTTTCTCTTCTAGTACTCAAGGGCGGGAAAATGATTCGGTATCAATTAAGCATGGCACTGGTTCCTATTCCGAATATATTTACATATAACATAAACCTGATAACGGGAAACCAACCGATAATGGCAACTATTTTTAGATTATTATTTATAGACCATAAATATTAATAATAACATGAGTAATGCCGTTAGAAGTCTGTCGGCCCCATTAGCTCAGTGTGTTAAGCATCGGTCTTCTAATCAGACTCTTACAGGTTCGAATCTCGCCGCGTATCCGCTATTCATTTTTTATTATTATTATTTTTTTTTTATTTTATTTTATTTTATTTTTTTTTTGTTATCATAATAAGTTTCTTTTCTTTCTTCATTCGTTTTCATTCTTCCTTTTTTATGGAGTCTATTTAGCAGAACGCTGAAAAAAGTTGTTCAGTACTGGCGATAACTGGTAGGCCAAGACAGATGAATGTTGCATTATCAAATGAGCCGCGTCATGAGAAAACCGGATTTTTGCCTATGCGAAAACAAAGGCGCAGATCAGCTTCGCAGCGACTTTGTTTTCGCTACACGGATAGTACACTTTCTCTTCTTATTAAATCCGAAATTTCAAGCTTCTATGCTGCTTCTGGGACTGTACATGTCGGTTTGTGTCAGACCTGGTTGGAAACACCGAAGACCGGTTTTCTCGCGTCGCGGCTCATTAATATTGAATTTTGAAATGATGTTTAACCGTATCTTCAATGGCAAAAAAGATAAATGTATTACATAGGTGTAAATTATGTAAAGTGTATGTTGAGATATCTGATGATTTTCACAAGTGATTGATATCAGCCGATATTTTAACTGTAAATTTCTGATAACTTCTGACGTTTCCATTCACTTGACGTCATTAAATAGAGGATATTTGCTTTTTTGAGGTGAATACCAAATATATTTCATCGAGTGAGTTGAAAATATCAGAATTTTCACGAGTGCGCAGCACGAGTGAAAAGTTTGATGTTTTCAACTCACGAGATGAAATATATTTGGTATTCGCCGAAAAAAAGCAAATTTTCTTTTTATTTTATACAATACACGGGCATTTTCCTATTCACAAAGCAGGCGGTGAAAATGCGAAAACCAAAATTTTTTGAAAACACGAATAATTTTGGTACCACATTGTTCCTTACGTTCTAACTAAGAAAATGAATACCCACACTTTATGTTTTCGTTCATAAATAACGGAGTTATAGGCGTTTGAATTTGTGAAGTGAGACATATTTAATGACGTCAAGTACTGGAACCGTCAGAAGTAATCCAAAAATTCTGACGTCATTACAGTGAAGATATAGGCTGATATCAGTCACTAGTGACTTTTGATATCAGTGAGATTTGATATCAGTGAAATTTCATATCAATGAAAATACCAGTTTTATCAAGTTTTGATATACATTGGTTTTCACTGTAAAGTATAAAATAAAAAGTGTTTCACGTCAGAAATTCTAACACCTTTAACTCAGTTATTTAAGAAATAACAAAGTATTGGTGTTCATGTTCTTAATTTTTTTACTTAGAACGTAAGGAAGAGTGTACCAAAAATATTTGTGTTTTCAATATTTTTTTTTTGTTTTGCATTTTCACCGCCTACCTCTTCAATGGGAAAATGTACAAAATCAACACACTCGATTAAATATATTTGGTATTCAATTCAAAAAAAGTAAAATATCCTCTAAGTATATACCCATACACGTCAATCTTGAAAAGTCAGTCGCACATTAACGTACAAGACAAACGCGACCCTGGCGTATGAAAAAAACCTCAACACGCCGAATAAGAAAATTTGCTTCTTAAACTTTAATTACCTATAGTATAGGACTTACGGCTAATCAATTACTAGAATCTAGTAAAACCACAACATGGAAGTATGGAGAAATCTCCGACCACTTTTGCAACCTCTTGGCGTGATTTGTTTGTTTGAATTGATGCTTTACGTCCCAGTCAACAGCTAAGGTCATGTTGGGATGTTACCTCCATTTTACAGGACTTTTACCCAAAATGAGGATGTCATCACATCCAACAAGTGCTTGAAATATAACTATCCAACTAAGACCCAAAAGGCTTATACGTATGGATGGTTTGACTTGAAATGTTTCCTCGGCAGGCTCAGACAAATGCGGTTAACCAGTAATCAGACGGTCAGTCAGCAATGTATTTAGCTTTACCTGGAGGCACAAGTAGCCTATATCTATTTCTTTAAGCCCCAATGGAAGGGGGGCCCATAGTCTCTATGGTGAAATTAGCAGTCACAAATGATTAGCGTGTGTCTAAGGTGTGTACAGGTTGTATAATAATCTCAGCATGCTGAAAATTTTGGATTGCATTTACTTTTGTACAGTTATGTTAAGCACACAATACAGTATAGGCGCGTATCAAACGTTTAATGTAACGCGTGTTGAACTAATTCGTATAAGACACATACCCGAGACACGTCGAGCTTTAAGCATGCTGCATGCTTAAAATACTTTAACGTACACCAAGCGTACAGAACGCACATGTACGAGGTTTGCCGTGGACACCTTGGCTAGCAGGAAAAGTAAAGTGCTGTTGTTTAAGTTTTTTTTGTTTTTGTATAAATATAAGCAGCAATATCTTATGAGCATATTTGAGGAATTGTTTCAATTTGAAGTATCAACACGTTAAATATGACATATTTTCTACTTAAGCGTACGTAGGGCCACACGGGACAGGTGCCAAAACGTCAATAAAATGTGACGATTTATGTGAAATATGTTATAACATTAAAATATTTCGTCCGAAAACCATATAACACTGACTTCAGTTTCAGAAAGATTCCGAAGTTGGCGGCAGTGTTGTTTGATTTATGTAAAAAAAAAAATCAGAAGCAGACCGAAAAATCTGTTTGAAATAATGGCGTAATTTGACGTCGGAGAACAGCCGACGCCGATTGTAAATCACCCACAGATACGATGAAAATGTTACAAACAACAGAAACGTCATCGGTCTGTCAGTTACTATTTAGTTCACAGTAGTTGTGGCACAGACGATTTTCAGCTGCTCAGAAGTCCACCTATGATGATAAACGGAAGATCACCTGTCTGGCATGCTCGCCGCAAGAAATTGTTACACATGTTCAACAGGTGGACGAACAATTTTGCGAGAATTGGTACGGCGTATCTGCATTTGACAGGTGGATACACAGACATAAAAATGTTGATAGCCAAGGATCTTTTGTTTAAAAAAAAAACACCCTGAAACAAATGTATAACGCGCTGGCGGCTTAAAATGTCAAGTAACGTCATATAGAGACGTTGACCTTTGCCCCGCACTCAGTTCGGAAGTGCAGGGAAAAGGCTGTAGATGACGTGTTTTTGTCAGATTTCAATAAAATTTCTTGTAGACTATATTTGCTTATAAAATACTTTTGCAAAAGCAAATATATTCATTTTTCTGTTGAAAATATAAATTGTGTACACGAACTTTTCTGACAAACCACGTATGTATTAAACGCATTTGTTACGTGTCTCCGACGTGCTTCTGATGTTTGTTGAATCAAGGTATCTCTGTGTCTATGGAAATACATTGGTTGAATTTGCGGCATATTTTTCCACACGTTTGGTGCGCGGTTTGTCTTATACGTTATTGACTGCGATAGAAAATTGAGGCTATTGATATGACACTTGTGTCATATCTTTTCTTGTATCACATGTATTTCATACCTTGGCTGCGCGCTCGTGATTTGCTCTGCTTTACAACTGATCTATTTCTTAATTACATAGAGGATCTTACACGAGTGGTCATTTTATATGAAATTTATTAAACGAGCCTTCGGCGAGTTTAATTTCATATGAAATGACCACGAGTGTAAGATTCGTTTTATCATTTATGCAGGCGTCATACCTAGCCGATTTTAACACGCGATGGACACACGATTATGAAAAGTTTCAATTTCGGCGGGGATCGTGAAGACATCGGGCCATTCGTGAGTGCATCGTTACCCATCGTATGTCCATTTCTAGTAGAGCAGTACCAACTGCAGTTTTCGACAAACGAGGGTCTCGTCCAATCTCCCGCCTACAATATAGACACCGTGTATTTTATGGATTGGAGTTTTTGAGTGGAGTCGTGGACTGGAGTATTGGAGTGGAACCTTGGGTGGAGCTGACAGCCGCAATCTTCTTCCCACGCACTCTTCCTGGTTTCGGTGGCATTTCCAATTTTATTTTGTGAAGAAAGAAACGGACAAAGCTGATGTTTTCTCAACATCACTTTTTAGTCTCATTACTTGATTTTTACATACTTCGGGACACTTTCGGGAATACATTTTACACCTCACGATGGCTTCACGATGGCTTCACGACATCGTCAAGCCTTCGTATACCATACGCATCAACATCGTATGCAAAACTACCACTTCGTGTATCGTTCGTGACTGCATCGGGTATAATCGTGTGTCCATCGAGTGTCCATCGGTAGGCTTCGTACATGCTTCGGCTCAACATTAGCTTTTTACCAAATTCGTAACGAAAATCGCGCGAAATTGAAAATTTCATATTCGTGTGGCCATCGTGTGTCAAAATCGGCTAGGTATGACGCCACCTTAAGGGATCAACCATGGTTAGTCCTGCAGATATCTAGCTTGACCCGGAAATGGGGTTCAAACTTTTTTTCTTGGCTGATTCTTGTTGCTTAGCTGTTACCATTAAAGAATCTAACTGATGCCACCTTGGCATCATTGAGCATTTTGAGAAAAACAAGATGGCGTCCAATATGGCGGCTCAATATCTGGGGTGGTCATAATAAAGCTTCTATTTACACTCAGGGCATATTTAATTTACAAATATTTGACATAATTTTATAGAATGAATGTCAAAGACCATTTCCTGCTAGCATGGTCATATATATCAAGAATGTTTCAAAGATGGCTGCCAGAGTGCCATACTAAATGACAATTATCAGCGTTATCTCAATTCGGTTCACTTTAAATACTGAAAATATTTTATCTGTATATAAGGTGACTTTGATTAGAAATTGTGTTTCCTTTTTATATTTTTGGAATACAATATGGTGTCTTAGATGGTGTGAAAGATGGCTGTCAACTTTAAATTTGTCGCAAAGATGTTATTAAAGTTGATTTCTTAGTCATTTCCTTTGCTAAGCCTTCAGTCCAGTTGCCATCAGCATAACATGGAAGACGGTGCCACATGAAATTTTATTGTGGTTCCCAGTTCACTAGACCATGCTTGTTCAGAAACTGTATGATGCCACCCTAGCATCATTGAGCGTTTTGGAAAAATCATGATGGCATCAAAGATGGTCGCCATAAGCAAGAATATAAACAGCATTCATGTGCTACATAAACCAAAGGTCATGTGTCTGAAATGCTCATTTAACGTAACGGTTGTGAACAGCATGATTTAGTGTTTATTCTAGCATGATAACGATGAGCCAAGATGATGGCCAAGATGGTCACCATAATCATACCATATCAAGACACAAGTATTAGCTTTTACAAAAGGACTTATGGGATAAAATCTGTTACCCTACAGGGTATCTGGTCGCCCCACAACAGAGGGCTCCCTTCTTTCAGCTTGACCTAGAACTATTGATACGCCTTGAGCACAGCAGCATAAGTGTAAAACAACCTTTTTTGGGGCAAAGCGTCCCAACACTTTATGTTCTAAAGATAGATAGACATACCTTAACCCTGACAATCTAGTGGTCTCATTACATCCACTCTGTCCTCGGGAGGGTCTGCTGATAGAGGGTGTTTTAATCGCGTTAGACCTGCCTTTAATTTTCTATATCAAACTGCAATAAGCTCTGAATGATCTTTCCGTTAATGCAGTAATGTTTTCTGGGGACATGGGCCCGGGAGGTCCACAATTTCAACGTATGTTCACGATCTTACTTTTTTTCTTAGCATGCAGAAGCAGTCGGTTCATGCTGTCAACAGACTTACACGCGGTTCTCTATTGGGATTGATTCGCTCGTTATCCACCAGCTAATGACTGGTGATGACGCAGGTGCAACAAACGGTTCGGACTTAATCCGAATAAACGTGTGTCAAGCACAGCTCCTATATATGAGGTTGTTTGTGAACTACAACAGGAACCACATAGGAGACTACTTTACAAAGTACACTTCTATGGGTTTAGAGAATCGTCTCTCAAGTGGATCTCAAAAGGACTTATGGGATAAAATCTGTTACCCTACAGGGTATCTGGTCGCCCCACAACAGAGGGCTCCCTTCTTTCAGCTTGACCTAGAACTATTGATACGCCTTGAGCACAGCAGCATAAGTGTAAAACAACCTTTTTTGGGGCAAAGCGTCCCAACACTTTATGTTCTAAAGATAGATAGACATACCTTAACCCTGACAATCTAGTGGTCTCATTACATCCACTCTGTCCTCGGGAGGGTCTGCTGATAGAGGGTGCTTTAATCGCGTTAGACCTGCCTTTAATTTTCTATATCAAACTGCAATAAGCTCTGAATGATCTTTCCGTTAATGCAGTAATGTTTTCTGGGGACATGGGCCCGGGAGGTCCACAATTTCAACGTATGTTCACGATCTTACTTTTTTTCTTAGCATGCAGAAGCAGTCGGTTCATGCTGTCAACAGACTTACACGCGGTTCTCTATTGGGATTGATTCGTTCGTTATCCACCAGCTAATGACTGGTGATGACGCAGGTGCAACAAACGGTTCGGACTTAATCCGAATAAACGTGTGTCAAGCACATCTCCTATATATGAGGTTGTTTGTGAACTACAACAGGAACCACATAGGAGACTACTTTACAAAGTACACTTCTATGGGTTTAGAGAATCGTCTCTCAAGTGGATCGCTTCATGGTCCTCTGGGCACTATCAAAACGAATGGCAAAGCCTCAGACCCTGTTCTGGTCTTATCTAATGTCCCTGGGACCAGTCCTGCTCTTGATTTCAGTTAATGATCTTCCAGACAATATCTGGTCATATGGTGATTGTGTTTTGTGTAGGAATATTAATTCACTGTGGATTGACAGATTCTACAAGATAACCTGACGACCTGAATAGCCTTGCACAATGTGAGACTGACTGGCAATTGAAATTAAACATTTCAAGGAGAAGAAGGCCGCATCCATTTTCATTAATAAATAATTTACTCTAACATTAAATTGAGCCATAAAAAGCTGGACCTTGGTCTATATGCCTGTGGTTACTTTCATGAAAGGATGCTTACATGTAGAAGACGAGACCAAAACTGATGAAAAGCACATTCACTGATAAGATTCAGACCAACATCTTGTGTAACAGTAGCAAGAACTAATATGATTAGTCAATGCAAGCAGACAGGAAAATGTGTAAGCTTCATCACATACGTATATGCATTTCTCCAGATAAAAGTACTAAAAAATGTAAACATAAATGCAGCCTCTTTATAAAAGGGACATTAGAGGAGAGAAGGACAAATGTATTGGGGTTAAATGGTAAAAATGGCAGCCTATACTATTTTCTGCCATGATGTGATAGGCTAACCAATTGTTGTTGATGCGTAGGAAAGAGGTCAGTCTGAAAACACCTTCGAAGGGCTTCACACCTGACAAGCCTGGTGAACTTAGTTAGCCTTTACCAGATAATATCAAGGAAATGGCCACATTTGGAGGATAATATGGTTGAAACCTAGAAACATCTAGGTCAGATTTATGGCTTTATGTGAAATTGGCAAGCAAAGACTAAATTTCCCAAGCTTAAGGCATATCGTCACCAAAAGTAGCATTATCTGTAAGAATGAGACGATTGTATCGAGAAATGGCTAACATCTACAATGAAACATGAAACTTTGAAAGATTTTCAATAAAGCTGATAAAATAATATGCAAGTGCAATATGCTAGGCTAAACTTTGATCATCTTGTGAAAGCTAAAGATATTGGCTATTAATGTTATAACAATATGTTATTTTAGCCTCACTATGTTAATTGAACATAGCTTGAATATATGTCAGACTCTATATTCGAGAAGTATGAATACCACTGCAACAGGTAAATACTTATCATTCCGTATTTGGTGGCTGATTTTTTGTTTTATGCCACAATCAACAGCTACGGTCATGTGTAGCCGAAATCGCAGTTTCAAGTCTCATTTAAAAGACTAGAAAAAGCCAAGGCCTGACCCCAAGAACCTTGGCATACAGGTTGATAGCTTAACCACAACACCAGAGAAGTTTATAGCTGTGGGTCCTGCATTTGATAGGTCTAGAAATAACTTTAATAACTAGCAAGTGCGTATGCCAGCCAAACTAATAAGGCTGTTGTCATATAGAAACAGCCATCTTGGATGCCATCTTAGGTTCAGAGTGTTCTAATAATGGTCTTAAGTCATATATGCACATGACAATACAACACATGTTTAAGATTACCTTACAGGATAGAATGAAGACAAAAACACACATTTATTACGGACGTCGTCAATGACGTTACGTATTCCCGCAAAAGTGTTAATACACGTGTGAACATATGATTTTTTATGACATGACGTTATCCACTGGAAAACAGCGACGTCATATGATAAACAATTGTTATAAAATGGTCAAAGGTCAAAGGAATAGGACCGAATTACCTTAATAATCTAAGACAATTGTCGTTATTCGTTAAGAAATGCAAGAAACGTATCAACGATTAGGAGCCAATCAAAATTGCACTATTATTCGTTTTTGCCATATACGTATTTGGAACAACAAGAAATTCGCAATAATTGTTTTCCATCTTTAAATCGAAACGTCAGACCACCGTCATATTATAACTACGGTCAACGAACACTCCAAACCTATCATACACGCCTTCAACTACTGTGTACGAGGGGCGAGCAAAAGTTCGTGGATAACACTGATAATGTGTAGCTTTCGTAGGTGTTGCAAAATCACGAAAATATAAGTTTTCGTGCCTTTACAGGGTTGCCACGCGTCAGGGAAAAGTCAGGGAAATTTAAATTACTGTCAGGGAAATTTGGAATTGTTGGTAAATGTCAGGGAATTCAGGGAAATTTGAAAATACCAGATGCAAGTCCAGTCATCCATCAATGATTTTGGGACAGTCATAAACAAGATAATATCCAGAAGTGTCTTTTGCGTTGAATTAATTTCTGATTAGTGTTTTATAGTAATTTATGATTTTCCAAGTTTAAAGAATTGTCCGATTTAGCTGTCATTGGAGACCGCGCGCGTCAGGGACTTGTCAGGGAAATGTCAGGGAATTTTGTTGCCGCCTTGCCGTGGTAACCCTGCTTTAGCAATCCGTGTCTGTGTTGACCCTCTCTGTGAAGTGGGTTTTTAAGGAAACGAGAAAATACGCTGATACTATTATTATTATTATTATTATTATTATACGTTATAAAAATCACATCTTTTAGGGTGTAGCATTTCTTTTGTCAGTCAGTATATATGTAACAACCAAGTAAACCAAAAGATTTTATATGTATGATGTTTGACTTGAACCACTTTACCTGGGCAGGCCCAGAACTTCTGAGTAGTTTTTTACTGTCAGTAATGAGATAGCCAGTCAGTAGTTTAAATGTCAGTGTCGAGTGTCGCATTTTCCCGCCAGATAGTCGCGAGTTTTTCGCATGTTGTCTCAAAACTGTCGCGCGACCGTCGTGCGACACTCGCACGACATTCGTACGAGTGTCGCGAAGATTTGGCATTGTAATTTCGCCAAAATTTCGCGGCGACAGGTTCGCGACACTCGCACGAACGTCGCGCGACCGTCGCACGACAGTCGCGCGACAGTCTTGCGAAATATTTTGGCTACAAAATTCGCATACACTTTTTAAACATGTTTAAAACCTTCGCGACCAGTTCGCGACTAGTTCGCGACACATGAAAATTCTCACGACACTCGCACGAATGTAGTGCGAAAGTGCCGCGACTAAATTCGCGAAACAGTCGCGAGGATTTCGCATGCCAGTGAGATACTAGCTTAAATTAGGACACAGACACGACAGCGTTACGAATATTCGGCGGTCTCGGCTAAATTCGGCTGCAATCGCACGAACTTGGTAAGAATTCTTACGATTTACATAATCTATTGAGGGTATGCTGTGCGAAAGTTGGAGAAACAGTTACGAATCAGTTACGAGTAAAACGATAACATGTGCAAATAATAAATATTCGTAGCTGTTCTTGACAATTCGTGAGATTTTTCTCAAGATAGTTATAAAAGTTATAATACTTCTGCTTGAGAATCAGTTTCAAAATAAATGAAGGACGATGATCACTTTTTCGTGCTATTTTTTTTTATCGGCTATGGCCCGGAGACGCATTCGATGATACTTTGGAAACACTTGGTTATGAATTACAACATAACCACCCAATTACTGAGTCCCTGCAACGTTTTTCACCTCTGAGGCCGGATACTCTTGGAAGTAAAGAAGTAGCTTCTCTGACGGAACTGCCTTCTGTCGCATCCTGAATGATAACATTGTTTTCAACATCTTTCACCTGCCCTTTGGTGTGTGTACCTTTTTAGTTACATTTCTGTTGTCTGATTCGTGGACTTCGTGGCGCGTTCCGGTACAATCGACTAACATTCGTGATATAAACTTCGATATTACATCCCATTAATCACCTGCTTCTAACAATTTCGTAGTTATGTGAAACTCTTGGCTGATTTGCATACTGCTTTGAATTCGTAGATTATTCTTATCTATTATTCTTACATGTATCTATTATCTGCTTTGGCACGTATTCGCGACATTCGTAACAGATTCTTGGTCAATTCGTAGTCGGGTGACAAGCTCCGGAATTCCCGAAGAGTTACGAATGCATCCGATCCAGTTACGATCAAGTTACGATGTCAAAGAATGCACTACGACCTTGTTGCGAATTGACTGCGATTTTTATAGTCGAAAATTCGGACCAAAATTTTGAACATTTCAAAATTTTGGCCACGTCCACGAATGGCAAGAACTTACTACGAACTGTAAGACTTAGTTAAGAACGTCACGAATCGATTACGTTTCAGCTACGAATTAAAAAAAAAATGACAAAAATAGTCAATTCGTGACAATTCGTGAGACTATTTATTGTAGTGTGATAGGGGCATAAAATGCACTTTCGGAAAATTTCAGAAATCTGTGATTTTGGGTCAAAAACACGATTTTTTACCCATTTTTTTTTTTTTTTTTTTTTTTTTTTTTTTTTTTTTTTGCTTAAGATGTTGTCCTTTGCATCATGGGTGAGCATGAAACTGAAAACCGTTTTTAGCTCGACTGCACGAAGTGCATAGAGCTATTGCAGTCACCCGGTCGTCCACGTTCCCGTTCCCGTGCGCGTGCGCGTGCGCGTCACACTTGCATTAAAGTTTTCAAGAAGTCCATATCTTGACAACCACTCATCAGAAGGCATTCATACTTGGACAATAGATACCCCGTAGGGTTAGCTTTCATTCCATGGCATCGGGCCCCTGGGTCCAGGCCAAGGGGTGGGGCTGGAGGTTAAAATCTAAAATCTAGAACACCTTCAAAAATGGCCATTCTTGTGTTAAAGTTTTCTAGAAGTCCATATCGTGACAACCACTAATCAGAAAGCATTGATACTTAGGCCATTGACACCCTGTAGGGTCGGCTTTCATTCCATGGCATCGGCTTCTTGGGTTCATGCCATGGGTTGGGAGTAGAGGTTAAAATCTAGAACACCATTAATAATAATGGCTTTTCTGTGATATATTATTCTAGAAGTCTATATCTTAAAAACCTTTTGTCACGGGGCTTTCATACTCGGACCATACTCGGACCATAGGTACCCTTTAGGGTTGAGTTTCATTTCATGGCATCGGATCTCTGGGTCCATGCCTGGGGGGGGGGGGGGGGGGGGCTAGAGGTTAAAAACTAGAACACTGTAAAATAGATGTACTGTTCTGTAAATTTTACAAGGAGTCCATATTTTGACAACAACTTATCATAAAGCGTTCATACTTCATACACTTTAGGTTCCATGACATCGGTCGGACCTCTGGGTCAGAGTCAGGGGGGGGGGGGGGGCTAGAGGTCAAAATCTAGAACTCACTGATTTTTTTTCTTTTTATTTCTTAATAGAAACAACTTAGGAAGATGGTTGGGCATTCATCTTTTGACTTTGCGACACTGACTTGTTTGTCATGACGGTAAGGTTCGGTTGACCTACTTTCCATGGTTTAGTGATTTTGCCTTATATCTTGACACTCAATTAATATATACTAAACAAAAAAAGAAACGCAACAATAGACCACCGAGGATTTTCGAGTTTAAGGGTAAAACGTTGATAATTTCAGGTCTGTTGCTGTATGATTCCCATTCATGGGATATTAGGGTATATCATGCAA
Source organism: Rugalucina vietnamica (assembly GCA_964017185.1). Lineage (NCBI taxonomy): Eukaryota > Metazoa > Mollusca > Bivalvia > Lucinida > Lucinidae > Rugalucina > Rugalucina vietnamica. Next base: position 15,846,179 of record OZ024877.1, read on the forward strand.
AAAAAAAAAAAAACAAACTCATTTTCATTTCGATAAAAATTGAATGAGAATTTTTTTCTCTTAAATAATGCAAATTGTGACAGATCTGCTCTGCGCATGCGCACACTCTTGAAACTTCATATCACCAAGAAACAATGTCAGCTGCTCCCTAATTAAAATTCAAGAAAAAGAATTAAAGTTCACCGACACACAAGCTCGTAATTAAAACCATCAAAATCCCTATATGTTTAATTGAAAGGGGGGTAATTTCAATTTTATTCATTTTATTTCTTTAACGTGTGAGTTATCTGCTGAGTGGTACATTGTGATTTTGAATGCGGGTTTAGAGCGGATTTAAATCGTAGCATTATTTTAATGCTCGCGCATTCGCACTGTGTGGTTTTCCACTTTCAGCATGTCCATTGTCGGCATCGAATCACTCCGTAAATACGCATCAAAATGAAAATCGGTTTCTTGCATTCGAAAGCCTGATATCTAATGCAGAAGGAGAAAATGCACTGATTTCTGATTGTATCATAGTTTGCTCAAAATTTAGTGAAATATAATTGTTGCGTTTCTTTTTTTGTTCAGTATAGTTTCTTACTTCTTTCAGATTATGAGTGAATATGACCAGGCCTTTGACCCCAATATACTTATAGGTCACTGTGACCTAATTTCACGGTTCAGTGATTTTGCCTTATATCTTGACACTCAATCAGTATATTTTCATACTTCTTTCAGATAATGAGTGTGTATGACCAGACCTTTGGTCCCAATATACTTATAGGTCACTGTGACCTAATTTCACGGTTCAGTGATTTTGCCCTATATCTCGGCACTCAAGTGGTTTATGAACAAACTTCTTTCACACTATGTCTGCGTATGACAATACCTTTGACCCTAAAGTAGTCCTATGTCATTATGACCTCATTTCATGGTTCAGTGATTTTGCCTTATATGTCGGCACTCGATTGGTATATGAACATACTGTTTTCAGGATATGTTTGCGTATGACGACCTTTTACCCTGAAGTATTCCTAGGTCACTGTGACCTAATTTCATGGTTCAGTGATTTTGCCTTATATCTCGACACTCAGTTGGTATTGTTTCTTACTTCTTTCAGATTATGAATGAGTATGACCAGACCTTTAACCCAAACATACTTATAGGTCACTATGACCTAATTTCATGGTTCAGTGATTTTGCCTTATATCTCGGCACTCAATTGGTTTATGACCAAACTTCTTTCACACTATGTTTGCGTATGACAAGACCTTTGACCCTAAAGTAGTCATAGGTCATTATGACCTAATTTCACGGTTCAGTGATTTTCCCTTATATCTAGGCACTCAACTGGTATATGAACATGCTTCTTTCACGATATGTTTGCGTATGACAAGACATTTGACCGTAAAGTATTCCTGGGCCACTGTGACCTAGTTTCATGGTTTAGTGACTTTGCCTTATATCTTGACACTCAGTTGGTATTTTTCATACTTCTTTCTAATTATGAATGAGTATGACCAGACCTTTATTCCAAACATACTTATATGTCACTATGACCTAATTTCATGGTTCAGTGATTTTGCTTTATATCTCAACACTCAATGGGTATATGATCATATTTCTATTACATTATGAGTAAGTATGACTAGACCTTTGGCCCTGAAGTACTTATAGGTCAGTGTGACCTTATTTCACAGTTCATTGATTTTGCCTTGTATCATTTGGTATATGAACACACTTCTTTCACAATATGAGTGAGACCTTTAAATCTTAGGTAGTTATAGTTAACTTTCATGGTTCAGTGATTTCGCCTTATTGCATATGAGCATAATGCTTTGGGTTACAGGTCGGGTTTGGCCTTATGTTTGACAAAGGTCAGAAGCAGTCGAGCGCGCTGTCCTGCGACAGCTCTTATTGAATACGCACTCTGGTTAGCTCAAACCAACGTTTTTAAAATTTGTCAGATGTTTTAATCACACAATGCAAATTTCCAAACGTTCATTCCAATGACAAATGTTTTAAAACGCTGTAAAATCTAAACCAATGCCCGTAGCTCGTCGGTTTTCTGTTTCATACTCGCAGCCTAAAGGGCAACGTTTTAAGCGAAAACATTTTTTTTTTTTTTTGTAAAAAATCGTGTTTTAACCAAAAATCACAGATTTTTGAAATTTTACAAAAGTGCATTTTAGACACAAAAGTATCGACATTTCGATTATCAAAACAGTGTTGCAGTTGAATGAACCAGTAAGAGGGGGTAAATGACAGAATTGGATAGGGTAGGCAACAATCAATGAAAAATGGCAACTTTAATTTCAGGGGGGGGGGGGTTCCATCGTTTCTGCAAGTCTGCGAAAAGCGCTCGCAGGCAACGCGAAAAAAAAGATGGAATGTTTGCATAGTGATGGTTCTGCTTCACATGTAAAGCAAAATTTCGGGTGTTAGATTACAAGTATGTCCTGTCAACAAAAATAAAGTTTTGATGCTTATCAAACTTTGAGTAGTATATGAATTTTGACAAATTTACAGCATTTTTAATTGCCATATTCTACAATGGTTGACAGTGCATAGTTTATGAAATCAACTCCTCCTAGGGCTTTCAGTATCTCTTTTCACTACTTTGCAGACATGTTCCACACATATTGGTGATGTGCATGAAGAATTATAATGATGAAAAAATAAATTGTCAAATTTACAGCAGTTTTTAACATAGTCATTTGGAATCACCGCCCTATCGTGCCGTGAAATAGATGGACTGCTTGTTTTCAACTGATAGACCAACTGCGTGCGTACAAACAATAGTGGCCGCATCATAAATAGGCGCGGATTTTGCGTACATATGTAGTACGCTAAGTGCGAAATGCCTCATTTTCCTAACTCACGCCTCCAGCAATAGGTGTTTGTATTGATTTGTATATTTTGTGTGACCTCGTCGGGACTACTGAAAACAAGATTTGCTCTCATAGTTTTATGTCCTTGAATTATTTCCAGAGCGGACAACTATGGGGCTATGAAGTGCTTCATCAGAGATTTGCAGACTGTTGGGCCTATTTTCAAAGAGGACTTAGTGCGATTCGACAATCTCAGAGCCCAGAAAACCCCCACAGTGTGCTCTGCCACCACGCTCTTACTGTCTGCCTGGCACCTTCACCCTGTTATAAGTAGACTCAAGTGTTACGACAAAGACGAGGCTTATCATCAGGCCCGAGCGTTATACCAGTATGTGTACTATTGGGCGGGGTCACGGGCTTCTTCGTGGAAAACCAATCAGAAACCCACCTTTAAATCGAATAATGAAGTCGAATGCGAACTACTCTACAGCAGATCGGTTTCCCAGGGCTTGAGGAGTGAAGTCGACAAATTGTGTGGTCTCTCGACATCTAAACCCATTTGTCGACTGAATGTGGTCATGGAGCTAGCAGATACAGTTGATAAACTGATGGCATATGTCGGCGACCCTTCGGCTCCGTATACTCAATACTACGTGGATGCTTTTCGTTTATACATTTACGCTGAAATTCGCGAAATGAACAAACTCTACAAAAACTGGGAAGCAAATATAACGTTCAGGGGTAACGATGATGAATACAATAACTTTACGTCCATGTATCTTGGAGCATCTTGGATAAACACGAAAGTTTATAATTTGTCTATGTATATATTTAACAGTATGGACAGTGTTTATAACATAGACACTGACAAAGGACTTCAGCTACGTTACATACTTGACTTAATGCCGATAAACTATCATTGTGAAGGTTCATCAGAATTCGGATCAATATGTTGGAATATTGGTGTCTTTGATGGAATGGTCAAAACGTTAAAACAGACGAAAACTGTAACCGGTAAGAAAAATAAAGTCATAGTAAATACAGCTATTAATTATAAGGAATTTCTGAAGCATACCCAAACAGAGAGACTATTAGAGCTTTCCGAAACTTCCCAAAGTAACCTAATCACAGTCGCAAAAGAACTTCGAGACGACATCATACATAGTCTAAACCAGAGCATACAACAATCGGCGGCAGATAGCACCAACCAAATTACTGGTGCCGTGCAGACAGGATTCGATACTCTTAGGAAACATTTTCAGCAGGAGGCTAGCTTCGACAAGGCAATTGCAAAAGCAGATATTACATTCATCCAGTCGGAAATAGATAAGTACTTAATATCCTCAAGCAGACTGGAAGACAAAGTATCAGAATTGGTCGGAAACATTCTTTATTATGCATTAGTTTCTACCACTGGAGACTATGTAGAGTCTTACGTGAAGATGGTCGCTCACTTGTATAGCATGTATAACCCGTTTAAATGGTTAACTGGAGGAACAAGTCTGGTCGCTATTATGGACAGCGCCGCGGACCTCATGCAGGCGATTGCATCTGTAAGAGAAGCAGCCAGACTCAAAGAGGCTTGGCAACAATTACAAAATTGTACAGCGCGGTTTGGAAAAGCACTCAATGCTAATCAGGCGTACTTAAAGGATATTGGTAAATTGGTTAAAAGTCTTAGCTCAGAGACACCGCCATCTGACTTCGAGGCACAAAAAGAGAAGTTTATTAAGGGGTATATCGACTACTCCCCCGCTGTTGACGTAGAAGGTCTAACGGAGGTTAATACCTACTGGGAATTGCTGATTGACGAAGCCTGTGACCTCATTGACTCAACATCCGGGGCTGTATCAGGCGGAGCAAAACTTGCCATGGGGAATGACTGCTATGACGCGAAAGGAGAGGTTCAGAAAATCATGGCGTTGAATGAAGAAATTTTTGACTTCCAGTTTGACTTGATGGATTCCCTAACGGAATGTGTTCGAGCCAGCAACAGCTATGCATCAGCAAACACAATTACAACGGGACTGATTAAAGTGAAGGAAGTGATTGCTCAAAACCGGGAGAGTAATGTGCTTTCAGAACTGGAGTCACTCGCTGCTTATTCCTCAATGCTATACCGAAGCACAGTACTGTCTGCGAAGGAAAACTACTGTAACGTGCTTGAATATACAGAAGGGTCTCGCCCTGAATTGTGTGAAACCCATGATTGGAACTTAGCTAATCTTCTGTCTCGATCTCCAGTCAGTTATCACACTACAGAAGACTTCAAGACGGTTCCTACAAAGCCGAGCTCAGCTGGAGATAAAGCCTTCATTGACCTCAAGGACTTGTATGTCGGGAAGGTGGTAATGTTTCAGGTCCCTAACAGCGATTGGTTGGTTAATAGAGGTTGGATTTCTTCGAGCGACAAGAGCAAGCCGATGTTTGTCCAAAGATTCGAAGTGTACCTGCCTGTTAGTAGTTCGTCCGAGAAGCATGTAAGTTTTGTTACACACACAGTACATTACGAAAACATGCCCATGTAGTATACAGATTTTTTCCTAAATTGTAAAAATAGAAAATTTTAGTAGAAAATATTTGATATATTTTTTCTTATTTTTGCTCAAAATATAGATTGTGGGTACACGAGGCGGTTCTAAAGAGTACCCACAACCTATGTTTGGAACAAAACTAAGAAAAATACAAATGTCCTCTGCATACCCCAGTTTTGCTGTATAAAAGTGGGGTATAAGGGGGTACACTTTTCATGGACTTGTTTTCCTGATGCCCAGTATTCGATTCGAAGAGTGTGGTAGCCTTGTGGTTAGTGCCAGACTACAGACGGAGGGGTCTTGGTTCGAATCCCACCGGTGTGCAAGGGTACAAAAGTATTCGAATTTACTTATTATACACCCGGCATTTATGCCGACGGGTATATAGTTTTCGCTTTTCCGTTCGTATGTTCGTTCGTTCCTTCGTTAGTCCGTTCGTAATTCCGGAACGTACGTGGAATTTATGTCAAATTTTTGGTTAAAGTTTCTCTGGTGGTGTATATCTCATGGATCAATGATCAGAAGCCATTCATATTTCAACCATACGTACCCTATAGGGTTTGTTTTGTTTCCATGAGTTCGGGCCCTGGATCCATGACCGGGGGTGGGGCTAGCGGTCAAAATCTAGGTCACCGTTCATTTGGGTCAAAGTTTTGTTGAAGTTTCTCTGCTGGTGTATATCTCATGAGCCAATTTTCAGAAATTATTCATATTTGGACTTTAGGTACCCTATAAGGTTTGCTTTGTTTCCATGAGTTCAGACCTGAGGGTCCATGCTCGGGGGTTGGGCTAGAGTTCAAAATCTAGGTCACCTTGAAAATGTGCTATTTACATAGTGTTTATGCCCCCAACTTTGAAAAAGTTGGAAGGGCATATTGCTTTCGGCTTGTCTGCCTGTCTGTCTGTCTGTGCATCTGTCTGTGCGTCTGTTAACTTCTGAATGGTGCATGCAAGGGATTTGAAATTTCATATATGTATTTCTCATGAAAAAATAGTTGACCCGTATTTTTTTTCATGTCCGAGTTATGCCCCTTTTCTGAGTTATGTCCCTTTGAAAACAAAATTTGAAAATCTTGTGTGCAAGTTATCTCAAAAATTATTTGAGCTAGAGCCTTCATATTTGGCATACTGGTTGGGGCTGAGGAGTAGATGACCTGATCAACTTTGGAGAACTCTCTGTCAAATTTTGACAAAAATATGGAATTTTGAAAATTTGATAGATTTTTTCAACTTTTCAGTAAAATTTGAAACTTTTGAACGGTGAATGCTAGGGATTTGAAATTTCATATAATTATGTATTCCTCATGAAAAAATAGTTGACCCATATTTTTTTTCATGTCCGAGTTATGCCCCTTTTCTGAGTTATGTCCCTTTGAAAACAAAATTTGAAAATCTTGTGTGCATGATATCTCAAAAAGCATTTGAGCTAGAGCCTTCATATTTGGCATACTGGTTGGGGCTGAAGAGTAGATGACCTGATCAACTTTTCAGAACTCTCTGTCAAATTTTGACAAAAATATTGAATTTTGAAAATTCGATTGATTTTTCCACTTTTCAAGGAAATTTGAAACTTTTGAACGGTGAATGCTAGGGATTTGAAATTTCATATATGTATTCCTCATGAAAAAATAGTTGACCCGTATTTTTTTTCATGTCCGAGCTATGCCCCTTTTCTGAGTTATGTCCCTTTGAAAACAAAATTTGAATATCTTGTGTGCAAGATATCTCAAAAAGTATTTGAGCTAGAGCCTTCATATTTGGCATACTGGTTGGGGCTGCGGAGTAGATGACTTGATCAACTTTTGAGAATTTTGACAAAAATATGGAATTTAGAAAATTTGATGGATTTTTCCACTTTTTCAGTGAAATTTGAAACTTTTGAATGGTGAATGCGAGGGTTTTGAAATTTCGTATTCAGATTTCTCATGAAAAAATGGTTGACCCGTATTTAGAAATTACACATACAAATTCCTCATGAAATAATAGTTGTTCCGTAATTTTTCATGTCCGAGTTATGCCCCTTTTTGGAGTTATGTCCCTTTGAAATCAAAATTTGAAAATCATGTGTACAAGATATCTCAAAAAATATTTGAGCGAGAGCTTTCATATTTGGTATACTGTTTGGGGCTAAGAGGAAGACCACCTGATTAACTTTTGAGGACTTTCCATCTAATGTTGATAGGGGGCCTGGATAGCGTAGTGGATAACGCACTCGCTTGTCACCACGGCGATCCGGGTTCGAATCCGGGTCAAGGCATGTGGCAGGGTAGTGGTCGCCCGTCCAGGTTCGGTGGTTTTCTCCGGGTTCTCCGGTTTCCTCCACCACGTTTGACCACATAACGCCAACATCCGCGCCTTCAAGAACGCGTATATAAGTTCAATGAGCTTTCTGTGTAATTGAAGTAAAATAAATAAAGTTTATACTTTTTTTTTTTAATGTTGATAAAATTACTCTTTTTTTTTTTTTAATTTGTACTCCATTTTTAACTTGTGTGCAAAAAGCTTACATTCTGTTTCAGGATCAAGGTCAAAACAGAGACAGTCGAACATCTTCTTCAGGAAATTATTATTTTTTTTTTTCATTTGTATGAAATTAATGGTTCATACAAACTGCCAGTTTAGGGACAAGCATACAGTTGGGGGCATAGTGTTTTACAAACACGCATTTCTAGTCTTTTCTTCTTTTTAAAGTTCATATATTAACGAATACTTATAGGAATGTATTCATATTGGGATCATAGATACCCTTTAGGGTTGAATTAAATTCCATGGCACCAAACTATACTACTCAAAATTTGATAAGCATCAAGTACTTATTTTAAATACAACACGATGCAAAACACCTCGTGTTTGACCCAAATTTGATGACAATGCCCAAGGACAAAAATGTCTGTCTCATTTGATTTTTCTTAGGTAATGCTTTGAAGTTTCTAGCTAAAAGAAATTTGATACAGGAAATGTCCTACCATAGCCCATTAAGTTATCTTACCATTTTTCTAAAAGTCCTGAAATAATGGCATTTTTCTACAAGTCTACAGGAGCACGAAAATTCGACTGGACATTGATTTCTCTATGAAAGCCAGTCTGAAGTGCCTTCCAACAGATGTGTGCAATGCAGGATTATTGACGCCAAAAAAACATAATGTTTCCGTGTTCAAAAAATATGGAATTCAGCCTGCGGGTAGGAAACATGTCATTCTCCGTTTTCTGTAAATTTGAAAGTTATCTTTAAAATTGTTTAAGTTATGACAGAAAATATACCTTTTGCGTTTCTTTATATACTGAGTATATATTTTGTGTCTGCTCTATAACTCAAAAACCATAAGAGATATTTCAATGAAACTTGGTCAACTTATAAAGCATGAAAAGACAATATGTCTTGCACAAGAAGTCTTGCTTTCTTATCTTTGGAGTTATTTCCCGTTGATTATTTTCCATACAATTACGTGTCCGCTCTATAACTCGAAGCTTCATACACTTATAAAGCACGATGAGATGATGTGTCATGTTAAAGAACCATAACTCTTGCTTGGATTTACTTCCTTTGATTATTTTCAATACAATTTCGTCTCCGCGCTATAACTCAAAAACCATAAGAGATATTTCAATGAAACATGATACACTTATAAAGCACAATGAGACGATGCGTCATGTACAAGAATTATAACTCTTGCTTGTGTTTTTGGAGTTATTTCTCTTTGATTATTTTCCATACAATTTCGTGTGCGCTCTATAACTAAAAAAGGGTAAGAGATATTTCAAGGAAATTAGGAACACTTATAAAGCACAATGAGACTATGTGTCATGCACAAGAATGATAAGTCTTGCTTTTGTATTTTTAGTCATTTCCCTTTGATTATTTTCAATACAGTTTCGCGTCTGCTCTATAACTAAAAAAAAACGGTGAGAGATATTTCAGTGAAACCTGATACACTTATAAAACAGAATGGCGGGATATGTGATGCACAAAAACTATACAGAAGAAAAAAAGAAACGCAACAATAGGTCACCGAAGATTTTGTGTTGAAGGGTAAATCTATAATTTCAGGGTTGCTGCTGCATGATTCCTATTCATGGGGTATTAGGGTATAACATGCAAAACACTGATTTTCATTTCGATTAAAATTGAGTGAGAAAATTGTCGTTTAAAATAATGTAAATCGGGAAAAATTTGCTCTGTGCATGCGCACACATTTTAAACTCCAAATAATCAAGAAACAATGTCAGCAGCTACCTCTCTAAAATTCATGAAAAAGAAATAAAGTTATATCATAGTTGGCTCAAAATTTAGTGGAATACAATTGTTGCGTTTCTTTTTTTTTTTTTTTTTTTTTTTGTTCAGTATATAACTCTTGCTTGTATATTTCGGAGATGCACTTAGAAAGGTAGCCATTATGTAGGTATCGGTCAAAGCGGAGGCTACGGTGGGTAACCAGCTACGGCGAGACACAGACGGAACTAGCACAGAATACGTCATTACTCCTAGGAGACCACTTACGTTCACCTACAAAGAGGGTCAGGGAACGTGTCGGAATGAGAAAATTCCGAACCCGTATAACACCAACTGTCGGACTATGCCCCAGCTCTGCCAAGTATCTAACGGTAGGTATAGTTCGTAACGCTGAACGCATTTTTATAAAGGATTTTTAAACTTACGTTTATCATTTGTAACGCTGTACAATGTATAAATGTAAGTTTATCTAGCGGTATACCGATTTGTAGCACTGTACCATGTATACATGTACGTAATCAACTTTGCGCATGCATTTATAATCATGTTTAATAATAATGTTTGCGACCAGATGAGTAACAGGCACTCGGTTCAAACATTTTTTTTTCAAGAAGTATATAAGTTAAGTATATACCGGCCTTGGTAGCTCAGTAGGTACAGCGTCCGCTCCGAGATCGGGAGGTACCGGGTTCGATCCCGGGCCGCGACATACCAAAGTCATTAACACTGGTACTAGTTACCCCCCGCTTGGCACTCGGATTTTCGGGGTAGGGCTAGGACTGGTCGCTCCGGTGTCAGTATAATGTGACCAGGGGTGGTATCGGGCAAAAGTGTCTGGGATCTGATGCCACAGTGAGGTAGCACTATAAAATGAGCATTGAGCTCCCTGTCTCAACCAGACACCGTCGTGATATGACAGATAATGTTGAAAGCGACGTTAAACCAGAACAAACAAACAGACATAAGTTATACAATTTGCATGCTATTATAAAGGATCTGTTGGTGTGATAAGCCCTTTTGGACAGTTTATTTCAACAGTGTATACATGTATTTGTGATTATAAAATATCAAGCTTCTTTGCATGTATGTTTCCAGACGTCACCACTTACCCAGGATCTGTATACCCGTCTATCTACGCTATGTGGCACATCCAACTCACGGGTTACGAGTCGGCTAATCTCAGCCTACCAGTAACAAACATAAACCTTAAGATTGGACTTCAGACGGCTTCGCCGGTGGGTACAAGACGGAAAAGATTCATTGCAAACACGGGGTTGAACCACAGGTTTGTAACACACTCGGCATTAATGCCGATTAGATGTTATACGTTTTCTCAGCAAGAAATGCAAGTGAAGTACATGTACATGTATTTCGTATACATAAAATATGAAATAAGGCACTAGCTTTGTCGGGACGTTCTACTCCCATTGCGCAGATAATTTTAAAATAAGCTACGTATATGTGACAGCTTCCTGACCCTGGTGACCATAGCCGACCATTACTATTATGGAAAGTTAGTTTATCAGTTCAATGCAATGCGTGTTGAAACGTGACGGCGACGTAAAACTATATGGAAAGTTGATTGATCAATTGGTATAATGCAGCAGCGCGTGTTGCAACGTCTAGATGACGTCAAAAATAGCAATTCCGGTTCCGGTTGTCGAAAGATTTTTTTCTATCAATGTACAGAAGAGCAGAATAGAACAGAACATTTTTACCACGTTCTACCTTAAGAGCGATGCATGAGCGTCGCTAATATGAAATAAGGCACAACCTTTGTCGCGACGCTCTACTCTCACGGCGCAAAGAATTCTAAAATAAGCTACATTAATGACAGCTTCCTTATCCTGGTGACCATTTCCGACCATCTAAATTATGGAAAGTTAATTGATCAATTAATACAATGCAGCGCGTGTTTAAACGTAACGATGACGTCAAAAATAACAATTCCGTTTCCGGTTGACGAAAGATTTTTTTTCTATCAAGGTACTTTACCACGTTCTACCATAAGAGCGACGCAGGTGCGTCGCTAATATGAAATAAGGCACCACCTTTGGCGCGACGCTTTGCTCCTATTGCGCCAATGATTTTAAAAGCTGATAAGTTCCTCATCCTCACCCTGGGGCCCTGCCAGGTGTCTTGCGGATCTGGGGAGAAGGTCAATTATTTTCAGGGATCTGGGGAGCAAGCATTAACGTTTGGAGAGGAAATGGGCAATTAGGAAAACAATATTCTTTCAGAGAGCAGGCAGTAAAAAGACCCACCGGGTAGGACCTTACCCAGATCATCAGGGACACACAAGAACATGGGCCATAAAATTCTTCAGTTTTTCTTTTTGCACAATTTACAATGATTTCCGTCAACATAAACTTCTAGATCTGTATTTTTAGGATAGACCATTCCGAAATAAGGGAGGTCGTTTTGTTTCATACGACAGATATTCTTAAGTAAGTATCTTCGGCGGTGGTCAATTTGCACTTTACCGGGCGTGATCTTTGTTTAATTCGCCCATTTAGGGCAGCCGCAGTCGAACAAAAAGTTTGTCAACACAATATTTCGAATGTTTCGACGTGAATAGTTTTAGTTGCTATTCGCTACCCCGAATTCCGGTCACGATAGTCCCGAGCGGCCTCCGTGGCCGAGCGGTTAAGAGCGCTGTTTCTTATTCACTCGAACGTCTCACCGCTTGCCTGGTGCGGATTCGAGCCCCGCACTGGCCACTTGTGAGACAAGCAAAGTTCTGCTTGCGGGTGTGCCAGCTGGTTTTTCTCGGGGTTCTCCCGTTTTCGCCCCCACCTACCGATTGGCCCGTCTCATATGAGCTGAACTAATCTTGAAAGGGATGAAAAAAAAAAATCGGCATGCACAGGAAAAGTGGTTTCGTCAAACCATCCATGCATAGGCCTATTAGTGTTATTTTCTCAGTTGGTGGTTATAGCTTAATGCACATTTCGTGTGTCACGACATCCCATTGAATGTTGATGCCAAAAAAAAAAAGAATGTTTCCGGTAACATGCCAGAAAAAAAATGGGTCGATAGGTCGGGATTTTTTTTTTTTTTTTTTTTTTTTTTTTTTTTTTTTAGGGAAGCCTTACCATGTAAAATATCTGAACATAGATATACAGTTTAATCAGAATTAAACTGTTTTCTCCTCCAGTGCACATGCACAGCTTCTTAGTTAAAACTGAGATAAAGATGAATAAGTATCGTTATTCTTCGGTGTTAAGTATCACCCTCTATACTCGCGATACAATCAATTACCTTACGTCGGAGACTGATACAACTAGATGCGGCGCGTGGCGGAAGATGGAGGCAGGTGAGTTGATTATTTTAATTTTACAGGCATTTATGCGGGGGAGTTTGGGTCAAGAGTTGGCAGAGAAATAAAGTGTACATACCTCTGTTTGCCATCAACAGTATTCTTAACAACATCTCCTTGCCACAGAAACAATAGTTTTCTCGGCTGAAAATCCCACCACCGTCACGAAAAATGATTGCATTTGCTAATTTCTCCAATCTTTTGTCACCTATTTACATTTTAAACGTTTCAATATAGACCAAAAACATTCTTTCTTACATACAAGCAGAAAACAATAATGAAGTCAGTCAAGTTTGTTCACAATATGGTGTTGAACACACACAGGGTAGATCGATTAGGATACGACTAACCTATATGAGTCAATTACCTCGATACAACTCACGTATAAGACTTTTGGATAGAAAATGATGCTCCTTACGTCGGAGAATAGAGCAAAAAATGATACTACTTACGTCAAAAGACTATTGTACATTGAAAGGCCCATGGACTCGATCAGCTGGCTAACCTGCACTCCGATACACTCCGTGACCTCGTTCCACTTGCATAGGTTGCATTCAAACTATGGTCGAAAGAATTATGGATTTCGTTATAAGCTTTTAGCCTCATTATTTGGTAAAGGTTATTTGAATTTGTGTTAATTATTTGTAGCAGTGTCATAATTCTTCTGATAAACACATGCGTATCCCGCAGAGTTTAAATAAATTTGGAAAAATCGAACGATTTTCTTCTTTGTGTCGCTTTGTCTACAGTAGTCTCCCCTGATCTATTAATATATATCTTTGATATATTCAATAGATAACATGAAGTATTTTATGAATATGCATACTTTTACAACTAGAATGAATATGATTTAAGTCACATGTGCCAAAATTGATCTAACATAACACAGTTTTTCGGGGCGGGAATTTTAGCGAGGATTTGCTGGACCAGACGTCAAGGTCCCCGCTATTCCCCGGGCCTGGGACTAGGGCATAAGATTCAGCAAATATTCTTAGGACTGCCGGGGTAATCCACCTACGGGTAAGGATTGAGAATACCATGGCAAAATTGCGAGGATATACCTTTTGATGGCCATCGCTATGCAGGGGAACTGATGCGGTTTGACAAACGGAAACATTTCTTCAGTGAAATTTTCTTAATTCGAGAGCGGAGCAAAGAACGGAACTTTCATCTTAAATCTGTCCCTACATGGTATGATGAAAAGGACAAATAAAATTTGTAGGTCTTAAAAGCCAAATTTCCATGCTATGTCGTGGTTGAACAAGTTGACAGTGTGTGGAGAGCATAGATATTTTTTTTTTTTTTTTTTTTTTTTTTTTTTTTTTTTTAATAATCATGAACATGTATTTTTAATCTATGTTAGAAATTAGTATCGGTACTTCGTTCCATTCAAGAAAGGGGCCTAACGGAATGCCAGTATAAATAATAAAAAAATCGTCTCGTGTTAAAGGTGTGTGTGGGGGGGGGGGGGGGGGGCTACGTGAAGAACGTCAATCGAACGATCAATGCAGACATTTCCCGTCTTTCTTTTTTTTTCTTTCTTTTTGTTTGAGACTGAGATTGAGATACATTCTGCTGATCAAATTTATGTGTTTGTTGGTGGATTTGTGTGAACTATTGGTCAACCTTAGATGCGTTGTGACTAAAATAAATAATTTGAATAAATAAATAAGTAGCATTCCGTATTACCAACCGTTAAAATTACACAAACAAGAGCCCTTGGAACATGTTGATATAAGGAACACATGCAAACTTGCCCTGCCTGACACACTCGTGCTCGCTAGTCCGTGGGCCTTTCGATGTACAATAGTCTTTTGACGTAAGTAGTATCATTTTTTGCTCTATTCTCCGACGTAAGGAGCATCATTTTCTATCCAAAAGTCTTATACGTGAGTTGTATCGAGGTAATTGACTTATATAGGTTAGTTGTATCCTAATCGATCTACCCTATGTGTGTTCAACACCATATTGAGAACAAACCATCCTGACTTCATTATTGTTTTCTGCTTGTATGTAACAAAGAATGTTTTGGTCTATATTGAAACGTTAAAAATGTAAATAGGTGACGAAAGATTGGAGAAATTAGCAAATGCAATCATTTTTCGTGACGATGGTGGAATTTTCAGCCGAGAAAACTATTGTTTCTGTGGCAAAGAGATGTTGTTAAGAATACTCACGATGGCAAACAAACAGAGGTATGTACACTTTATTTCTCTGCCAACTCTTGACCCAAACTACCCCGCATAAATGCCTGTAAAATTAAAATAATCGTCAACTCACCTGACTCCATCTTCCGCCACGCGCCGCGTCTAGTTGTATCAGTCTCCGACGTAAGGTAATTGATTGTATCACGGGTATAGAGGGTGAGTATGATTAGTGACACGGCGAGATCAATCAGTCAGCGTTTCTTTAATCTAAAGATAATCCGTTAAGAATCGTTGTATGTGTCCAGTGGCGTAGAAAATAAGCATAATTATTAGCGCAATTCGTAAAAATAAAGAACAACAGCTTTTGCCAATCGAAGGATAGTTGATGATAATTATGTTAATAAAAACAACTAAAGAAATGACTCTCTCTCTCTCTCTCTCTCTCTCTCTCTCTCTCTCTCTCTCTCTCTCTCTCTCTCTCACAAAGATGCCGGTCGTGTTTAGTTTCTATTTGTTGGAAATTCGAAGCTCTATTTAACGGAAATAAAATCTTCTACTATTATATGGATTATGGCGAAGAAAATTTAAACGATTTATTTTTGCTAATATACAAAATTTCGGACCACATTCAGCGACCGATAAAAGTATTGATTTTTTCGCCGATTTACCTGTCTACCTAAGCTACAGACATAGCGGATATCAATTTTCAATAGCAGTTTCAAGTCTCTGTATCTGTACATGTCTCTGGTTAAAACTTCAATTAAACATTTTTTATTCTTTTGCCGGTCCGGTACTTGAAAAACACGATCTTTTTTCGATTTTCGAGTTTTTATTTTCGGAAAACAGAAAAAAAAATATTAGAGTCGGGGAGTTTTTGACAGGGTCGGTCGGGTTACCGGAAACATTCCTTTTTTTTTTTGGCCTGAGTAGAAGTCACATAAAATAGAGACAATGTCTCGACATGACTATTGATATTGACTGGAACGTATATATATTTAGCAACAAATCAAATTTCTTTCTTTCTTTCTTTCAAGCTGAGATAAAGATGTATAGTATTATATCTCTGTTTCAAGAGAAATTCTTATTTTCAGGACACGACGTTCCTATGGTAGTGAACCATGCTGCGAAGAAATGAATATGTTCGTAAACGAGACTGACATGTGTGAGACCTGTCCGCCTAACAGTGAAGCCAAGTACAACTCCCTACTTTGTGGTATGGATAAAAAAGTTAACCAATCACGATTTCTTTTAAAAATAGCCATTGTATTATTTATGTAATGCCCATGTCACTGTTTAGCTTATAGACACAAAGCCTGTCAGTGGAATAACTGACTGCCAAATATGACATTGTTTTGTACACATTTTTCAAGAGGTATTGTAACTGCAATTAGGCTTGTATGAGGGTCGCATACTAGTTTTATATACTTAGCTAAACTTATAACGCAACACCGGTTTATTTTTATTATTATACCCCGGAACGTTATCAAATAATCTTTGTCTCCACTGAATTAGAATGCCAGACGATCGACACACTTCACAACACCTTGGTTGTAACATTCTGTGTTATGCGTCTCAAGAAATTAATCATTTTTCAGAGGTAGGGTCTTGGCAAAAAATGAAATGCATTGTGATTTTCCAGAACGCGACATGCGACGTATATTCGTACCCTAGAAATTAATGTCGGTTTTCATGATTATCCCTGTTCCACTTTAGACAATGAATAATTTTACTGTCAAAAGATCAATTTTGTTCAATTTTGAGCAGAGTTGAAGACTCATTTTCGCCCAAAACCACTCAAGTTTACTCACATTTTAACATTTGTTACAAACGTTCCTGACACAACAATTGGATGCTATTGTGTTTTCTAAAGTCCAATTCGCATGCGCAAGATACACGCGTGTAAATATACTTAGGTGTGTAAATATACTCCGGTGTGCAAATCAGCCTGTGAGTAAATTTAAATTGCGTTCGCATGGTTTCTATCACCAGGAGTATTTTTGTATGTAAATTTATCATTTCTAGATTAAAACCTGTTCATTTAAGTTTTCTGTATTTGCAAAACAAGAAGGCTGCTTCAAGGTATTCTTGCAGACTTTGGCAGCAGAGGAGAATCATGTAATGGTCAGGCATAACCTTAGCAGTTATACAGTTTCCTTTCGTATCATCATTTCACAAGGAATTACTATTAAAATGCCCCAAGAATCCTCACCAAGAATGATGAAGAAATAATGCGGCTGTTTGCATTCCATATGATCTAAAATGTGATGAATGGCAATAAACTCTTATTTAGCAACAATGTCCACAGTTTCAGCAACTGTCATATAATCAGTTATGAACAAAATATGTGAAAATTTGTTATCTAAAAGCAGAAAATTGACTTGAAATAAAAATACTCATGGGTAAATTTTACTTTGCGTTCACATGGGACAAAATAGTAAATTTACACGTGTGTATTTGTAAAAATAAAATTTGCATCTGGTCAGACCCAGAAGTAAATTTACCCATATGTAAATATACTCTGGTGTGTATTTGCGTTCGCATGCGCCATTTGCTTACCTCAGAGTAAAAATTTGCACACCGGAGTATATTTACACGCGTGTATTTTTGGCGCATGCGAATTGGACTTAATTTAGTGTTGAATGACGGAATGAACATGTTTCCATAAAGGTTTCATTAAAAACATTCGCCGTTAGAATTTATCACCAATTCCATTTTCTATTGTGTTCAATGGAGTGCTCAGTGTTAAACGTTCAGTTTTCAATGTTGCAAACTTTGATTTAAAGTTTTGGGTACAAATGGAAGGCATTTTGCAATTACCTCATCGAGCCTCACCTGACGATCCATAGAGAAGCAATTTGTGTTAAAACTGATTTCCAGAATTTTTCAGGAGGCGCGTGCCACCCAAATAACCGTTTTGACCAATCAGACTTCGAGCTCAGTGACCCATGCTCTGAAAATCAATTTTTTGTACCCAATTTATTCACTGGCGATTACTGACCAGCATATGTCTGGTAGACTATCTTGCATTACAAGAAAATGCGAAAAAAGTGCCATAACCGTGTTGCGTAATAAGTTTGGCTCAGTATAGTTAATGAGTTACCTTCTTTGAATAAATAAATAAATAAATAAATAAATAAATAAATAAATAAATAAATAAATAAATAAATAAATAAATATTACTGATTCTTTTAATTATAGAATGCAAGCCATGTGAAAACGGTGGGCGGCTACTGCAGGGCCATGAAACATGTTCGTGTCTATGTGGTCCTAACTATAAAGGACAATTCTGCGAAATTCGTGAGTATAACTTTTTTTTATTATTATGCTTAACTTTAAATTATACGGTGTCACGAGAGAGTATATACGTGTATGTAAAACTAACAAACTAGACCATTCCCCCAAACGGGGCCAATTCCCACAAACTGGGTCAATTCCACAAACTGGGCCAATTCCAAATACTGGATCAATGCCGCAAACTGGGCCAAAGCCCACAAACTGGGCCAAATCCCACAAACTTGGTCAAGCTTACGTCGTTTCAGCATGTATCAAACGTAAAAAATATGTGTAGATATCCGCAATACAATCTCATGCAATGTGTCTCTGATTTGTTTAACAGGCAAATGAGAGGACAGTGTTCTCTAGAACCGCACATGTTTTGTGCTTTTGATATATTTTCACAGGCAAATGTGAGGACAAATAGTTCACCATAGTTTAAAATCTTGCCCCTTATGTTTTTTTTTTTTTTTTTTTTTTTTTTTTTTTTTTTTTTTTTTCGCATATTTTTTGTGGAGGGCGATAGGATAGTTATTTTAATGTAAAGATCAATGCATGATCTTAGTTTATCCTATTTAGCTATAGGACCTGCAAAATTTTGAAAATCGGTCAGCAGATAGTTTTAATGGCAAAAATAAATTTTGAATAGGGATTTGGAGATAATCCATGAAAATGAAAATTGGTACTTTTCAAAAATATTAACTCAAAATGATTTTGAGCTCGGATCCAATTTTGGATCTGAGTTTTGAGCAATCATTATGAAATACCAAAAATATAAAATTTTGCGGGAAAATATTTACCTCCCTTTCATGAGATTTTTGTACAGAAAATCCCTATTCAAAAATGTTTCTGGCCAGACCTTTTTTTATTTTGTCAACCGATTTTCAAAATTTTTGTTGCACATTCTGAGACAAACTAAATGCTCAACTGTGCCAAGAGAGTATTTAATCTAAATTTAATTTCAAACAGTTGCAAAATATCTGCGAAAAACATTCAGACAATTCTTTGTAGGAAACACACTTTAGAACCGCGCATTTGATGTGTTTTGATGTCTGTTTTACAGGCAAATGTGAGAATAGGGTTCACTTGAACCGCGCATTTGACTTTTTAATACCCGGCTTCTTGAAAAAGTGCGGGGTATTATGTTATACCCTCCGCAAAAAATTTGCGTTCGAGTGTTCGTCCGTCCGTCCGTCTGTCCGTCCGTTCGTCCGTCAGCGATTCGTTTCCGTGCTCTAACTTGAGCAGTTATCAGCCAATTTTCTTCAAACTTTGTATAGGAGTTCATTTCAGAAATGAGTGGTTTGGGATTGAAGATTGGCAAATTTCGTCAAATAAGTACAGTTATGGCCCAATTTCATTTCCGGGCTCTATCTTGAGCATTTATTGACAAATTTTCTTCAAACTTTTCGTCAAATAAGTGCAGAGTTATGGCCCTTTATTAGCTCACCTGAGCCGAAGGCTCAAAGGTGAGCTTATAGTATGTACAGTAATCGAGCCGGCGTCCGTCCGTCTGTGCGTCCGTTCACATTTTCAAACTTGAATATCTCTAAGACAACAATGCCAATCGTGATCAAATTTTATCCAAAGCATTATTGAGGAGGGGAAAGATTGTGTTGGGTTTTGGGCCAGGACGGATCAGAACTCTGGTTTCCATGGCAACAGATAACTCCCATAGACTTACAATGGGAAAAAAAACATAATATATATATATATATATATATATATATATATATATATATATATATATATATATATATATATATATATATATATATATATATATATATATGTAGAGAAATAAAGATGTACTAAATTGGCGAAGGTAGGTTTCGAACCCGCAGACTTCGGCTTCGGCGCCTAGCTATACAGGGCCATCCCCTCTACCGACTGCGCTACTACGCTCCTTAATAAAGGAGTTATCATAGCTCAGGTTTAGAAGCGATTTCCCTGCATAACCCGTCTGATAGGTTACTATTTTTCGTTGTGCAAGCACACTCGTCTATATACATGGAATAACTGGATCCTGTGGATAGGATGCCAAAGCTTGGAAATAATATTTTCATATCAAAGATATACAAACTTCAACAGCTATTCCTACCAAGATCATTTCTGATACAAGTACATCGGAAAAATTAGAAAGTAGAGAAATAAAGATGTACTAAATTGGCGAAGGTAGGTTTCGAACCCGCAGACTTCGGCTTCGGCGCCTAGCTATACAGGGCCATCCCCTCTACCGACTGCGCTACTACGCTCCTTAATAAAGGAGTTATCATAGCTCAGGTTTAGAAGCGATTTCCCTGCATAACCCGTCTGATAGGTTACTATTTTTCGTTGTGCAAGCACACTCGTCTATATACATGGAATCAGAAATGATCTTGGTAGGAATAGCTGTTGAAGTTTGTATATCTTTGATATGAAAATATTATTTCCAAGCTTTGGCATCCTATCCACAGGATCCAGTTATTCCATGTATATAGACGAGTGTGCTTGCACAACGAAAAATAGTAATCTATCAGACGGGTTATGCAGGGAAATCGCTTCTAAACCTGAGCTATGATAACTCCTTTATTAAGGAGCGTAGTAGCGCAGTCGGTAGAGGGGATGGCCCTGTATAGCTAGGCGCCGAAGCCGAAGTCTGCGGGTTCGAAACCTACCTTCGCCAACTTAGTACATCTTTATTTCTCTACTTTCTAATTTTTCCGATGTACTTGTATCAGAAATGATCTTGGTAGGAATAGCTGTTGAAGTTTGTATACTGAGCCAAACTTATAACGCAACATCGGTTTGTTTTTATTGTTATGAGCAAGAACAGTATCAAATAAACTTTTCCTCCACTGAATTAGATTGCCAGACGATCGAAAAATCTCAGAACATCTTGTTTGTAACATAATGTCTTATGCGTCTCAAGAAATTAATAATTTTTCAGAGGTAGGGTCTTGGCAAAAAACGAAATGCATTGTGATTTTCCAGAATGCGACATGTGACGTGTATTCGTACCCTTGAAATTAGTGTCGGTTTTCAAGGGTACTTCTGTCCCATTTTAGACAATGAATAATTTTACTGTCAAAAGAACAATTTTGCGCAATTTTAAGCGGAGTTGAAGACTCATTTTTACTCCCAACCATTCAAGTTAACTCACATTTTAACATTTGTTATAGACGTTCCTGACACAACAAATGAACGATATTGTGTTTTCTAACAATGCTGAATGAAGGAATGAACATGTTGTCACAAAGGTTTCGTTAAAAACATTCGCCGTTAGATTTTTTCACAAATTCTATTTTCTATTGTGTTCAATGGAATGCACAGTATAATCGTTCAATTTTCAATGATGCAAACTTTGAATTGAAATTTTGGGTACAAATGGAAGCCATATTGCTATTACCTCATCGAATCTAACTTGGCGATCCATAAAGAAGCAATATGTGTTGAAATTGACTTCCAGAATCTCTCAGGGGGCGCATGCCACCAAAATAACCGTTTTGACCAATCAGATTCGAGCTCAGTGACCCATGCCCTTAAAACCAAACCCTTTGTACCCAATTTTTTCATTGGCGATTGCTGACCAACATATGCCGGGTAGACTGTCTTACGTTACATTAAAATGCGAAAAACATGCCATAACCGTGTTGCGTTATATGTTTGGCTCAGTATATATCTTTGATATGAAAATATTATTTCCAAGCTTTGGCATCCTATCCACAGGATCCAGTTATTCCATGTATATAGACGAGTGTGCTTGCACAACGAAAAATAGTAACCTATCAGACGGGTTATGCAGGGAAATCGCTTCTAAACCTGAGCTATGATAACACCTTTATTAAGGAGCGTAGTAGCGCAGTCGGTAGAGGGGATGGCCCTGTATAGCTAGGCGCCGAAGCCGAAGTCTGCGAGTTCGAAACCTACCTTCGCCAATTTAGTACATCTTTATTTCTCTACTTTCTAATTTTTCCGATGTACTTGTATCAGAAATGATCTTGGTAGGAATAGCTGTTGAAGTTTGTATATATATATAATATATATTATTCTTCTCCGAAACCACAAGGCCCAGAGCTTTCACATTTTGTGTGTAGCAATGTATAGTAATCCTCTTTATAAATCCTGCCAACTGTGCCCCTGGGATCCATACAGGCCCCGCCCCTGGGGCGTCATGGGAAAAACATAAAAAAAATTCTTCTCCGAAACCACAAGGCCCAAAGCTTTCATATTTTGTATGTAGCAATGTGTAGTGGTCCTCTTTACAAATCCTGTCAACCATGCCCCTGGGGTCAAAAATGGCCCGGCCCCGGGGGTCATTAGCTCCCATATACTTACAATGGGAAAAACATGAAAAACATATTCTTTTCCGAAAGGCAGTGGCTATTTATCCGGACCCGGCAAAATAGCCCCCAGGAGCTATTTTGCCGGACCCGGCAAAATAGTCCCTAGGCGCTATTTTGCCGGACCCGGTAAAATAGCTATATTGGATGTATAGGCTATTTTGCCAGACTAAATATTTATTAAATATTTTGTTCTATATTTTATTAGGTATTTCTATTTACTTTTTGGTTTTATTTATGTATTTATTCATTTGAGATATTTATCAATCAATAGGATGTTTTTTGAGCCTTTTTATGCCCCCAATTTTGGAAGAAATTGGAAGGGCATATTGCTTTCAGCTTGTTTGTCTCTGTGTGGGGGGTGGGGATTGCTGGCTGGGTCTGTTGGTCACTTCTTTTGAATGGTGAAAGCTAGAATTTTGAAATTCTCATGAAAAAAAAGTTGAAACATTTTTTTTTTATGTCCGAGAACATTATGTCAAATTTTGCAAGAATTATGAAATGTTGAAATTTTAATCAATTATTCCCCTTTCTGGTGAAATTTTGAACGGATTTATGGCTGATCATGGCTAGTTCCAGGAAAATTTAGGGCCGACCCCGCCACTCTGGGCTTTCCAGACTACAGCAATTCTTTTGCTGGAAAGCCATAAAGCAGTTTACGTACAAAGGCAGTTTTGATCTGGTTCTTCTACTCTGTTTTATCAGGCTTTTCTAGCCAAAAATGAATGATTGATTCATATAAACTAAATTGCCTGGTTAGTGACAAACATTTTGTTGTGGAGCAGTGTTTTACAAACACATATTTCTAGTTTCTTCTAGAATGATTGCCTTGATGGAACCAATGCATACATATGTAAATACTTTCAATATCTAAGTTCTTATTCTGTCTTATTCTGTCAAACTTATAGAATTTCAAACATTTGACTTTGTCAAATATAAAATTGTGACAATAGTGATAACAACCTACATTATTTGTTTGTTTGTTTTTTTACCAATTTCAATTAAACCAGCTGGTACAGAAATAAATAAGTTGATTTGGATATTTAATTTGAATCTGAATAGTTCACTGGTGACACGCAAAACTGACTCTACTAAATTCGGGTGGGGATTAGTCCTGGCTCTCGTAGATGCGAACGGACACAGACTTCAGACATTCCAGCAGAGAGAATCTGGGAAGTGATTCCAGTCACTGATACTTTGTGGAACGAAACTGCTTTTGTAAGCTTCTGTGCTAGCTGAAGATATCTGCAATGCCAATTAATGTTGATTGTGCCTATTCTTGAGTTTAAGGTCATTGTGTGTTTTCTGAATTTACCTTTGTATAACTACCAGGGTTGCCACTCATTTTTTATATCAAAATTCCCTGACTTTTCCATGACTTTTCCCTGATTTTTTACAGTTTTCCAGATCCTTTTATCGGCCTCTCAGCGCCATTTTTCAGCTCTTTGAACCATCTCACCTTCTATAAAAGCATAGGTTGCAAGTCTCTTCTTTACATCTCCCACTTAAGAATATTTGCTATGTACGGAAATTATTTTCACTATTATTTTAGTTATCCCCATAACAGAACAAAGTATTAAAAACATGTCAGATAAATGGCATCAATGTTTTCTCCTCATTTTTCCACGCTTTATTTCTCATGGTAATGTTTGATGTAAAAGGGAAAAGGGGAAGTGAATTTTGGTGGGTTAATAATGCATCTCCTCTGATGCTGGCCTCTCCTGGGGTGATTAATTTTTATTGAAGATTAATTGAAAAGGGATTAATTGATGAAAACAAGTAGGATACAGAAAAGGTAGGTTTACTTTAAAGCTCAAGCACTGTAAAAAGGAAAAATCAAATACTTCTCAAACAATATGTTTAAAGACTTTAACTGATTGAGAAATTCTGAGAAACTGGAAGCAATGTAACTTTAGGGGAAAAGAGTTCATTTTTTCAAATTATTTTAAGACATTGATACATTGCCAAAGACTATCACTTTTGAGAAAATTTTGAAATTCCCTGACTTTTCCCTGACTTTCTGCACTTTTTCAATTTTCCCTGACTCGAACCCAAATTCCCTGACTTTTCCCTGACCTGGAAAAAATTTCATTTTCCAGACTTTTTCCCTGACCGTGGCAACCCTGACTACATTTCTCCCTGTTCTTATTAAAAGAGATTCTCTTTTAGTTTGTCCAAGAATGCCATACTCCCAGATGTATCTAAAGACTTTTATAAACTTTTTCTGTACATTCATCCCAATCTTAAAAATCATTTAAATATCTAAAATAAATGAAATAAAAAATGTAGATAAAAAAACTTAAAAATATAAAATTAAAATTTTACTAAGTTTTTGGTCCGGCAAAATAGCCTATAAGTGCATTACAGCTATTTTGCCGGGTCCGGCAAAATAGCCTACAGACTATTTTGCCGGGTCCGGCAAAATAGCTCCTAGGGGCTATTTTGCCGGGTCCGGCAAAATAGCCACTGCCTTTCCGAAAACACAAGGCTGAGAGTTTTCATAGTTTGTGTGTAGCAAATTATAGTGGTCCTCTTTATAAATTCTGCTAACCGTGCCCCTGTGGTCCACTCAGGCCCCGCCTCAGGGGCATCATTATCTTACATAGGCTTATAATGGAAAATACATGAAATCTTCTTCTCTGAAACCACAACAGCCAAAGCCTTTATATTTGGTATTCAGCATTGTTATGTGGAGCTTTACATAAATCCTGCCAAGCATGCCCCTCGGGTCAGAAATGGCTCCTCCCCGGGGGTCATTAGCTCTAATAGACTTACAATGGAACAAACATAAAACAATCTTCTTCTTTGAAACCACAAGGCCCAGAACTTTTTTTTATAAAAAACCACAAGGCTGAGAGTTTTCATAGTTTGTGTGTAGCAAATTATAGTGGTCCTCTTTATAAATCCTGCCAACCGTGCCCCTTGGTTCATACAGGCCCCGCCCTGGTGACATCATCATCTGCCATAGTCTTATAATGGGAAATACATGTAAAAATCTTCTTCTCTGAAAATACAAGAGCCAAAGCTTCTACATTCAGTATGCAGCATTATTATTTGAAGTTTTACATAAATCCTGCAAATCATGCCCCTGTGGTCAAAAA